>QLOD02000001.1:30743757-30795788 GCA_003260245.2 Sideroxylon spinosum | reverse complement strand
CTTCACTCCCTTTGAGCTAACAGCCAAGAAGAGTTCACATTCAACTTCCTTACCTTAAAAAACAAAACCATGAGCAGTCGGAGTTTCTTCTTATTTAATCATTCCCATAGATTGCTAGTAGTTTAGTTCCATTCGTTCGCTTTAGAATGGGTGGTTTGGTTACCCCTGGTCTTCCTCCTGAAAACTACAATCAAGCTTCACTTTTATGTAGCAATCAGGTCATCTAACTCCTTTTTGTCACATTTTTTGCTATAACTAGGGAGCTTCCCTTCCTCATTTCTTCATCCTCAAACAAGCCCTATTTCTCATCTTTTCTCCTGGCTCCCTCTCCCCCTCCTTTGAGACTGGCCACTAGGAGTTGTTTCCAAGAGGTTATGGAAAAATTTCCAAACTCCCTGTCTTTTTCTTCTCCCAACTAAGAAAATTAGCCCACTTTCCCCCCTAAAGGCTAACCCTTTTTGGTGTTTTCAAAAGTGTTTGGAAAGTCTTTTCAAGTTTCTTCCTTTTTAAAGGTTCAAAGTTAAGGTATAAATCTCTTTCTCCAAATTTTTTTCCTACACTTTATTTGTTTAAGTGGTATTATTATTGTGTTAGTGCTTTTGAAATGAAAATGTTTTCTTCGAAATTAAAATTTTCATTTTTGTCCATAAGTCATCAAACTCAGGTTTTCAAGTCGGGGTTCTACTCCAATTTAGGTTTTGCCTAGAAAAACCTAATATAATCTTAGAAATTTCTTTATAATATGATACTTTGCTTTAACTCGTGTTCACATGTGAAATGTTGTTTAAATTTTGAATTCGCCATGTTGAAGTTATGTTTAAAAAAGATAGAACACCAAAAAACATGCAAGCACACACTCATAAGGATGCAAATATCCTTAGAAATTGATTGTGTATCAATCTAGAGTATGGAAATAGCTTAGGATTGTTTTTAAGCATTCAATCCCTAAGTATATTTCCCCATGAAAATATTTGTGAAAAGCATCTTGTCAACATGATGATATTGTGATAAAATTGTCATTGCAATTGATTAATTGCATATCGTTTAACCTTTAGGTTCACACATACAGACTTGACAAAACCTTAGAGTTCATGCCTTTAGTCCTATGTTTCATTTCTGATAGATATCTGTCCATCTTCACCCATGTGGAGTCTATACTCTCAGTGACATTACCCTTTTACCCATGTGGAGTCTATACTCTTGGTGTCATTACCTTCATCCATGTGGAGTCTATACTCCTAGCATTAGTACTATTTTCACCCATAAGGAGTCTATATTCTTGGTGACATAACACCCTTCACCTATGTGGAGTCTATACTCCCGATGATATTACATTGATCCATGAAGAGTCTATACTCCCGGTGTCGTAACCCTCTTTGCCTATATGGAGTCTATACTCCTAGTGACTGCACCTTCTTCGTCCATGTGAAGTCTATACTCCCGTTGTCAGTATTCCAACACCTTTGTAGAGTTTATACTCCTGGTATTTATTTTTCTCTACTTAATCATACCTTAAGCACTTGTTCATCCTATCGAGCTACAATGACCTAATCCCTTAATAGGGGATGTAAGTAGCTTGAGCAGATAGCTTAAGTGTGGTCTTCAGAGTCTCTATAGACTCTTACTTAGACTTTTTCATTTTCATAATATCTCATGTAGTTCAGACCACTTTATGGTCTGAACTATAACGACTCGATTCCCTCTCGGGGGGTATGTAGGTAGCTTGGGTACATCACCCAGGTTCGGTCACCTTTATCCTGACATCATCTATCACTATCATTTCTATTACCATTTTTACCATTACCATTATTATCACAATCATTTGGTCATTTAGAACTTTCAAACAGTTCATTTCATTACATCTAACTTGATTTTGTTTTTTTACAGAAACTGATACATGCATATTTAACAGAAGATTAGGTTTTAATTTGCATTTAGAGTCTATCCAGCATATATAAGCCCTTAGGAAGCATCATTGCTAAAAAGGCAAAAACATCATTACACTCACACACAAATTACAATTGACTTGATTTGCACTCGAGATATGTAGGAAACTCGATCAAGCATAACCATCTCACATTTCATACATCATACACATTAGGAGCTTGTATTGCTATGATATCAATAAACCAGATATTGTTCGATGAGATTATAATTGTAAAAGTGGAAAGAGATACTGGACATCCTCAAGTAATCCAGGCATAATCTGTTTCTAAGCCTAACAGAACCTTCAGACTCATTATCTCTAATTGCACAAACTAGTTGAGAGTCACTATAAATGGGCCTTTTATAATATTTTCAAGAAATCATAAGATAAAAACATTTTTAAATATAAAAACTCGAGTTTCTCAACACACCCATTTTGAAAGTGTTGAGTTATGACTCCTATCTTCTGTAATCAAGGCCCTTTCAAAACAAAAATAAAAGTTTTTATACTTGGGTGATCTCGGATGCACCAATCACAAGAAAGACAAAAAAATGTATGCCTTGGCATTCGCCCCTGCGCACGGATCCGATCGTGACATATGCTGTGGTGGAGCTCCAACTTAAGGTTAGTGTTAACACCCCATTTTTGCCAAACACTTTGTACATTTTTTAAAATTCATTCTAACAAGAACATGTCTTTCTAAATATTCAATTCTACTTCTAGAACATTTTTCATAATTTTTCTTAAGCTTTAGAGAGAGAAATTAGTCCATATTCAATGTAGGGAATTATTTAGGTAAAAAATGACCATTTTACCCCCAAAATAAAGTCAAATTAAGAACCCAGATGAGATTGAAACTTTGTATGAATTCATAAAAGAATTCACGGAGGAAAATTCAACATTTTCGCATAAAAGAATTGATCAAATTCAAGTCCCAAAGATCAATGTGCCTTAAAACTCAATTTCGAGGGTTACTAACAAACCTACAATGCCATATTCATTGGAATGATCAAATCAAATCCACAAAATGTGAAAATATCTTGACCATATATATATATATATATATAATGGGTGAGGGAATTCAATTTTGGGTTTAAAATGTGCAAAAGGTGCCCTCAAAGGCTGTTTCAACATCAAAATGTCCAAAACTGTACTTACCATTAAAATTACAGCAACCAAGCCACGACATCATTAAAACTATCAAATCAAGTTAGAAGACTTTCAAACCGCACAAAACAATCAAGATATCTTCCTTGAGGTAAAATTAAGGCTAGGTTAGTTTGAATTTTAAGGACTTCCATTGAAGTCCTAACTTCTTACAAGTTCATAAAGTGACCCAAGTGTCATTCTAACAGCATGTTTGGAATCCTTATATTCGATTCTAGTGGGTAGCTTCCTTTGGAGTGTACTTGTAAGGATTATGGAGAAGTTTTGATACCCCCACTCTATTTTAGTCCATTTTAGCGTATTAATTTTCAAATGAGCACATTTTTGGGTTTGATTTTGACCTAATTGGTCTAATTCACTCCGAAAAGTACTAAGAGGGTTTCAGAACCTATCGAAAACTATGCCAAATGTCTAAAAATGGTTTGAACCTTCTCGAATGAACTCTGAACTTTGTGAAACTTGGCTTAAGCTAGGGCCTTAGGCCAATTAGGCCCACTTTTGAGCCTAGCCATGGAACACTCTGCATCAAGGTGTTTGACACACTTTATTACTCACTTTGAACGTCAAAAGGCTTTGCTCTTTGTGTTTTTGCAAACTTTTCTCACTTTTAGTGTTTTTTTAAAGCCTTTTAGTATACTTTGTTTAGCAAAGATGGTTCCAAAATAGTTTCTGCAAGGTATTTTACATTCCTAAACTTTTCAAATTAGTTTGGTAACTTTTGTTTAGCAAGATTTATTGTTGTTTCAAAGTAGTTTGCCTAAGCTCACTTTTTAAAACCACTTTGCCTAGATTGTTTATCAAATGAACTTTCAAAACATTTTTTTAGCAAATTATTTTGCTTTCTCAATCATTTCAAACAGGTTTGGTTATCTAGTTTTTGCAAACTTTTTTGGCCTAACTTCAAAACCAAACTTTTTGGCACCTCAAATGCCTATAAATAGGCACCCTTCCCTCCTTCATATTCATCCCAAAATCAGCTCTTCTCCTCTCTTAGTATCCATCCCTATGGGTGTTTTTTCCAAGGTGTTTTTGTGGCTTTATGAGTTTCTTTCTTTAAAGTTTTAAAGTTTCGGTATACAATTTCTCTCTCCAAATTATTTTCTTACACTTTCTTTGTTTAAGTGTTATAGTTAGCATACTAATGCTTTTAAAATGCAAATGTTTTCTATAAAATCAGAATCTTCAACTTTTCAATAAAAAACATCTAATTCATTTTCCAGTCTGGGATCTGCCCAATTTTTTATTTTGTCCAAACAAACTAAAATAAGTTTTAGAATTTTTTTCACAACATAATACTACTTAAATTTTTTTCATAACATATTTAAGTGTTATTCTGCTTAAATTTTGGTACTTGCCATGTTAAAATGATGTTTTGATAGCACACCAGAAAGCATGTAAGCGTGCACACACACACTCGAGGGTAAAAATAACCTTAGAGATTAATTGCTTATAAATCCAGACTATTTACCTAATCGAGTAATACTCCAGAGAATGGAAATAAGTTAGGATTGTCTAAAGCTATTAATCTCTAAATCTATTTCCCCTGTAGAAATACTTATAAAAAACACTTTGTGAATGCATCAAGCATTTAACCAAACCTAGTATTGGATTTAAGAGCATAACTCCTTACCAGACCAGACTAGTCCAAACCAGATCGAAAAGATTAAATTGTCCAAGTAGATGCTTAAAACCCTACCAGACTAGACTAGTCTAAACCTGATCAAAAGATAGTAAACTGTCCAGCAGATGTTTAAAACCTTATCAGATTAGATTTTCTATATGAGATAGAGCTAGACTTCTCACTTCAGATATAGCTAGGCTCCCATACCAGATAGAGTTAGACTCTTTATACCAGCTAAGCTCCCCATACCAAATAGAGCTAGACTCCCCACACCAGATAGAGCTAGACTCTTCACTCCAGATAGAGCTAGGTTCCCCCTACTAAATATAGCTAGGTTCCCCACATCAAATAAAACTAGCCTCCCATACCAGATAAAGCAAGGCTCCTCACTCCAAATAGAGCTAGGCTTTTCACGATAGATAGAGGTAGGCTTCCCCTTCTCGCTTTTCATTCATAGACCAGACAGAGCTAGGCTCCCCACTTCTCGCTTTTCATTCCCATACCAGATAGAGCTAGGCTCTCTACTTCTTGCTTTCCATTACCAAACCAGATAAAGCTGGGCTCCCCACTTTTTGCTTTTCATAATTAAACCATAGAGAGCTAAGCTCCCCACTTTTCGCTTTTCATTACCAAACCAGATAGAGCGAGACTCCCTACCTTTCATATTATACCAATCTAGAAACAACTAAAATGTCCCGCCGGATGTTTTAATCTAGATTGTCTCCTTACATTTCATATATGCATGTAGTTTTGACCACTTTAGGTCTGAACCACGACGACATGATCCCTCTGGGAGTACATAGGTAGCTTGGGCACATTATCTAGGTCCTGTCACCAATATTATCATTTTATTTATCATTACCATTTCCACCATCATTTTTATTACTACTACCTATACCCTCATTTGGTCATTTAGACCTTTCAAGCATTTCATCTTATTACATTTAACTTGATTTTGTTATCTGCAGAAACTAAAACTTACATAAAGTTTAGCTGAAGATTAGTCTTTAAACTTGCATTTAGAGTCTAACCAGCATCTAGAACCCCCTAGTAAACGCCATTGCCAAATAGGCAAAAACATCACTACACTCACATAACTACGATTAGCTTGATTCTCAACCAAAATACGTAGGTAACTCGATCAAGCAAAGCCATCTCACATTCCATGCATCATATGCATCTAGAGTATATTTTGTTATGATATCAGCAAATCAGATATTATTTGGTGAGATTATAATTATAAAGATTGAAAAGGATACCGGATGTCCATAAGTAAATCCAGGCGTATCGGTTTCTGAGCGCAAAAGAACCTGCAGACCCTTTATCTTTAATTACGCTGATTAGTTGAGAGTCATTAAACATGGGCCTTTTATCATAATTTTAAAGAAATCATAAAATAAAAACATTTTAAATATGAAAACTTAGATTTTTCGATACACTCATTTCGAAAGTGTTGAGTGGTGACTCCTATTCTCTGTAATCAAGGCCATTTCAAAACAAAAATATAAGTTTTTATATATGGGCGATCTTAGATGCACCAGTCGCAATAAAGATAAGAGATGTGTGCCCCTTGCTTGCTCGATACATCGATCCGGTCGTGACAGTTAGTCACACAAAAACACCATATGAATCATAGTCTAGTCGCTTCTTATAGAGTCGAACTTGAGCCTCTTAAGACAGTCACTCATTAGGGCCTTCTCAGGAGTCTCTATGAGACCTTGAAATTTTGTTAAATTTTAAAATACCCTATTAATATGATTTTATTTTTAGAAATTTAATTGTGTTAATGGGACAATAAAAAAATTTTAAATAAGTATTTTTTTCTAAATTAATTTGTTGGAAATTAAATTAGTAGATAATTATGGAAAGAAATTGATGACTAAGCTTGATGAGGTGTCCACCAAATTAATTGTTTTAATTAGCATATGGCTATAGGTGTATCAAGTAATGATAGTGGGGTGTGGGTGGAAGAAGCTCATAAGGCCACTTGGAAAGGAAGGAAAAAAAATTGGAAGACAAGCCACGAGTGAGAGGGTAAGGGCCAAATTTACATATATATGTGTGTGTACATGTGCAAATATGGAAGACTAAGATTTGGGAAAGAAGGAACAAAAAATTAGCGAGGAAAAGAGGAAATTTAAGAAAATTTGAGCCAAATTCTATGCTATGTATTTTACTTTGTTAATTTACAAATAAATTTTACGAAAGTTTTGTTAGATTAAATGTGTTGAAATATGGTGGTAGTATTTTATTTATTAGATTTATATTATTAATTAATTTGGAATATAGTATAGTTTAATATATATAATTTGTTTGGGTTAAAAATTTAGACCCGGAAATAAATCAATAGTAACCACCTCCATAATTTAATTTTTGTATAACAAAGTTTACATAATCACCAAGTAAAAGGTATTTAATATGAGTTTAAGTTGATGGGAGCCTCTTTTATTAACAATGATAATAAATAATAATGATGATATTAATAACAACAATAATAAAGTACTAATAAACAATTAGTTAGGGAGGTAGAGATTTGTCAAAAATTTAGGTAAAATTATTGGCAACGGACTCGTTCAGGTAGGGGATTTATTCTTACAATTGAAACTTAGTATTTTGTATAAAGGCATAATAGAAGTTCCCCTTAGATATTATAAAATTTGTTGAAATAGTGTGAGTATTAATGTTGATTATATGTTGAGAATTTATGCCATCAGATACTCTCAAATTTCATTGCATGACTATTGTGATATTACAGGAGAATGTAAAATGATAGGATTGGACTTTACGTGATTTAAAGAATTACTCTCAGATATTCTGAAATCTATCGATAGTTGTGTGGGTAATACTATTAATTGTGAGTTGAGAACTTAAGCCGCTAGGCTAAGGCAATAGAGTTATGATATAAATGTGGCACGGGGATATAAGAGTGCAAAAGGGTTATTGTTAATTTTATAATAATTTCATGTACTTTTACACAAAAAATATGTCGAGGGGTTATAAGGGTGGCAAGGTGTCATAAGGGTGGGAAGGGATTATTGTAAATATTATAATGATTCGTGCAATTGCAGGAGGAACTTGTTGAGCGGTTATAAGGGTGGCAAGATGTCATAAGTATGGGAAGGGAGTAACTTTTGCATGAGCATTGCACTATTTATTCATTTAATTTGTAATGTTACCGTATATTTTATTTGATAATCACAATTTCTTTGAGCATTTAATATCTGTCTTCATATGGAAATATTTTTTGATATTATTTGAATATTTTTCCTACTGGGCTTAGCAGCTCACCCCGTCTTATGGGTTTTATAAAAAGAGGCTGTCTGCTAGCAAAAACTGAGGATGACATAGACTAATCGCCGATCCAGGATGACGATTAACAATTAGAATAGGGCTTGGCATATATGTAATATTTTTTTAACAACTAGATTAGAGAAGAACTAATGTAAACAATCTGGTTATTATAATCCAGCTTTTCTGTTAAAACCCAGGGCATGACAGATTGGTATCAGACCTAGTTAATAGATCGACCTTAGGGCCTTGGTTAAGAGAAACACAAATAAGTAATAAGAAAATGATCAACGAGTTCTGGAAGACTAAGATTGAAGTAGTACATATCCAAATAATTTGTATAGAAAATAAGTCATTCGATTTAATCTTAGATTTTATTTCCTAAGATTATAGATCAGCATTAGCACTGATTAGGCTTCTTGTGGATGTCCACAGTGTAGAATAGATATATGGAGAATCCATGAGCAATGTGGTCTTAGTGGGAAATTGCGCGTTGGGATGTTATAGTTATCTCGATGCATTAGAATAGGATTATATTCGGGTACAGGCTCGAGACTTAGCTCGATAAAATATTCGGGATACTGGCACATTTTGGGCGCCTGAGTCAAGACATTATCAGAATTAGATCACTAGGAGGAATGCTATGTTCGAGTTACTAGTAGTTCAACGACAATTATAGTTACTAGACACTCCACAAGCATTCTCAAGCTTAATTCACACGATGGTACAGGAGGGTACTTTGATTATCAGCCATTGGCTAAGGAACTAGTGCACCCTAATCCGAGCCAATTAACATTTGCTTTAGCCCCTCCATTTGCCCCCGTGCCAGCTAATGGTCCAGTACCCAATGTAGTACTTGGACCTGATCCGGTAGCTGAGCATGTCCCTGCGCAGGAAGTTGCTATAGGTGAAAATGATGATGCAAAGCAAGTGGACCTGAAGGGAACCCATCTTTATTGATTTCACTGGTGAGTCTGACGATGATATGTGAGTTCTGACATTGCATGAAGGATAAGTAGCGGTTGTGTAAAATTTTACAGAGGATATTTTACAACACTGGTCTGTGTATAGTTTTTGGAAACCCCTAAACCAGTGATAGATATGCACCTCAGTTATAAGGATAGACTAATATTTTGCATAGTCAGGATGACATGTATGTAAGAATATTTTTGTAAGTTGACTGGAGGATATCAATGAAATTCATAATATTATCAAATGTGTTGTTTGTGTTGATTAAATATATATATACATATATATACATATACACATTAAATCAAATTATTCTATTTTCAGAATGTCACACCAAAGAGAAGAAAGAGACAACAAAATATCAGATCGACAGAAGGAAGTGAACGTAAGCATAGAAATGAATGAAACAGTACCACCAAATACTAGGAATGTTCCTACTATGGAATAAATGTGGAAGTTAACGAAAATTTTAGCCGAATAAATGCAAGCACAAGTAAAGCCACCTCTGGCACCTATGCCAGAGATAATACCACCTCCACCCCCAGTACATAAACCACCACCAGGGGTAAACCTATCTCTAATAGATAACAGAGGGGATCGAAAGGCTAGGTATTTCTGAGAATTTCAAAAGCAAAAACCCCCTGAATATTTAGGAGAGGTTGATCCTGCCATAGCAGAAAAATGGTTAAAATAAACTCGTAAGGTATTGGATATTGTGGGGACCCCAGTTGAGTATCAGGTGGAATTCGCCACATACCAATTACAAGGAGAGGAAAATTTTTGGTGGGATTCTATTAAAGCAATAAAGGAAGTGATTGGGATGAACTGGATCGTGTTTACATATATTGTTTATCAGCATTACTTACGAGAAACCACCCGAGAAATGAAGATGAAGGAATTCATACGGTTGGAGCAAGGGAATATGACAGTGGCTCAATATGCAGCAAAATTTTTAGAATTGTCTAGGTATGCTTTTGACTTTGTAAACACAGAAGAGAAAAAGACTTGAAGATTTCAACATGGTTTGAAGCCCGTAATTCGCTCCAAAGTGGTAGCATTCATGGGGCAGAGTTTTTCATAATTGCTTGATCATGCAATATTAGTAGAACAAGATGAGATATAGAGAAATGCATGGAATGAACAAGGAAAATGGGGATCTTGGAGGAACGATAGAAAATGAGGAATTGGCCAGAGTCGGAGAACCAATAGTTACCGGCCATACCCTAGAAACCCTACACAGTAAGAAAGTTAGATAATGATAAGAAATGAAATCAAGACGAAGAAATGATATCAAGACGAAGAAATGCTACAACTGTGGCCGTTTTGGGCATTTATGACTACAGTGCCCCTAGCTAGGTAACACTCAAAGAGTGGGTCCCTTGGATACCCCATGACCCCTCCGTTACCACCTCCGCAAGGTTATGCTAATGTGACTCCAAGGCCAAGATACCAAAACCAACCACCATTCCAAGTACAGCCATATCAGGCAAGATCTAGCAATCTCACTGTCCCATCTAAGCAAACACAAACTTCTTTTGTTGAACGTGGAAAAGATCCACCAAAGGGAGCTGAAGGATCGAATCAGATGTATGCTCTACCTACTTTGGAGATGAAAGGAGAGGTGTCAAATAAGGTGATTGAAGGTACTATACTTCTATTCAACTCGTTGGTTAAAACCTTATTTGATTCTGGAGCTACCCATTCTTTTATAGCCCAAGATTGTGTGGATAGTTTACAATTACTTATGGAACCCCTAAATTTAGGAATGCATGTTAATTCTCCAGTTAATGGAAGAGTGAACCTACAAAAAATATGTCAGGTTGGTGTAATCAGAATTGAGGATCGTGAATTTGACACCAATCTAATAGTTTTGGACATGCAAGGATTCGATGTTATTTTGGAAATGGATTGGTTAAGAAGATAACATACAATGATAGACTGCTTTTGTAAGACAATAATGTTGTGGACAGAAGATGGGGATAGAATAAGGTTTGTTGGAGATAGGGGTACCTCATTACTCTTCACACCAATAAGTCTTAAGGTTTGTTAGAGATAAGGGTACCTCATTACTATTCACACTAATAAGTCTTAAGAAACGACAAATTACGGCTAATAGTCATTTGGGTTTCATAGGACAGATAATGGTAGAAAATATAGAACAAGAAGTTGAAAAGCTCACACCAGTAGCTGATGAATTTCCAAAGGTATTTCCTGAAGAACTACCTGGATTACCACTTGATGGAGAAATAGAGTTTTTTATAGACTTGTCTCCAAGTACAGCACCAATCCCAATAGCTCCATACTGCATGACACCTATCGAACTCAAGGAATTGAAAATTTAATTAGATGAGTTATTAGGAAAGAAATTCATTCGCCCTAGTACATCACCATGGGGGGCACTAGTGTTGTTTGTAAAGAAAAAAGATGGGTAACTGAGGTTATCTATCGATTACAGGCAGTTGAATAAGATGACTATTAAGAACAAATACCCACTGTCTAGAATAGATGATCTCTTTGATCAATTACGAGGCACAGCATTTTTCTCCAAAATTGATCTTAGATCAGGATATCATTAGTTAAAGGTGAAGGAAACTGATATCCCAAAGACAGCTTTTCGAACTCGATATGGGCACTATGAATTCTTAGTGATGCCATTTGGATTGACAACTGCACCTGGCGCATTTATGGATCTAATGAATCGAGTATTTGGGGAATATTTGGATAAGTTTGTGATAGTGTGTATCATATCTTAATATATTCACGAACAGAAGAAGAGCATAAAATCATCTGCAAGTGGTGTTACAATTGTTAAAAGACCACCAATTATATGCCAGACATAGTAAGTGCAACTTTTGGATGAAAGAAGTCAAATTTTTGGGTCATGTGCTATTTGAAACTGGAATATCCGTGGATCCTAGTAAAGTTGAGGCCGTAGCAAATTGAGATCGACCGAAATATGTAACTGAAATTCAAAGCTTTCCAGGTTAGCCGTATATTATAGACGATTTGTGGAAGGATTTTCAAAAATAGCCGCTCCACTAACTTAGTTAACTAGAAAAGGTGTCAATTTTGAATAGGGAGACAAATGTGAGGAAGCTTTTCAAGAATTAAGGAGAATACTGACAACTGCACCAATTTTGACACTACCTACTCCTGGAAGGTCAAAGTAGTATATACAGACGCATCCCATAAGGGTTTAGGGTGTGTGTTGATGCAAGATAGAAGGGTTGTAGCTTACGGATCCAGGCAATTGAAGAAGCATAAAGAAAATTATCCTACCCATAACTTAGAATTAACGGTAGTGATTTTTGCTCTAACATTTTGGAGATGCTTCCTATATGTGGAGAAGTTTGAGATTTTTACAAATCATAAGAGTTTAAAGTATATCATGACCCAAAAAGATCTAATCCTAAGGGAAAGAAGATGGTTTTGTGTTACAGTATCATGCTAATGTAGTTACTGATGCTTTAAGTACGAAGAATCAAGAAGCTCTACAATGTCTAATTGTTGACAAGCATGATGCATGGGAGATTCTAAGGACATATGAGTTATATGTGGAGACTTAGAAGCCCCAAGGATTCATACATAATTTGGTAATTCAACCTACCTTGATAGCAAATGTGACAAAAACTCAAGAGGATAATGAGGAGATCAAAGGCTTGAAAACCAAAATTGGGCAGGGAAATGAGAAGCCATGGTGGAAAATATTCCCTGATGAAAGCTTAAGATATAAAGGTCAACTTTATGTAACCCAAGATTCCACTTTGAAAGAAGAAATTTTAAAGGACGTGCATAAATCCAAATATGCTATGCATCTGGGTGGTACTAAGATATATCAAGATCTGAAACTTCAGTACTATTGGAAGGGCATTAAAAGGGACGTAGTGCAATATGTAGCCAAATGTTTAATATGTCAGCAGGTGAATGTAGAACATCAGAAACCAAGAGGGCTACTACAGCCATTACCCATAGACAAAATGGAAATGGGAATTTATAACCAAGGATTTTATTGTAGGGTTACCCCGAATGCAACAGGGGTATGATGCTATATGGGTAATCGTAGATAGGCTCACAAAGTCAGCTCAATTCATACCAATGAGGACAACTGACTCTCTTAATACCTTTAGCAAATACTACATTAAAGAGATAGTCATATTGCATGGGGTACCTAAGTCAATAGTGTCAGATCGAGATCCCCAGTTTGTCTCATAATTTGGTGAAGCCTACAACGAGCTTTAGGTACCACGCTTAATATTAGCATTGCCTATCATCTGTATACATACGGACAATCGGAAAGGGTGATACAAATTTTGGAATATATGTTACGAGCATGTGTATTTGACTTCTAAGGTAGTTGGAATGAACATTTGCCATTGGCAGAATTCGCTTATAACAATAGCTACCAAGAAAGCATTGGCACGGCACCTTATGAAGTATTATATGGTCGATCTTGTAGATCACCAAGTTGCTGATTAGAAACAGGAGAGTCGAATCTGTATGGACTAAACACAATCCAAGAAACCACTGGAAAAAATAAGTTGATCAGGGAAATACTTAAAACAACCCAGAGTCGACAAAAAAGTAGCGACCACTGGAATTCTCAGAGAGAGATTGGGTATTATTAAAGGTGATATCTCAAAAGAGAATAATTCAATTTGGGAAAAAAGGAAAATTATCTCCCAGGTATATTGGACCATTTTTGATCGTACGAAAGGTTGGTGAGGAGGCATACCAACTAGAGTTACCCTAAAAGCTACCCAAATCCATGAAGTCTTTCATGTGTATATTTTATGTAAATATGTGCCTGATCCGAATCACGTCATAGATTGGAATGAATTGGAGGTACGGTCGGATATGACATATAAAGAGAAAGCAATATGGGTGCTGGACACTAAAGAAAGGATCCTGAGAAATAAAACAATATCGTTGGTGAAGATCTTATGGCAACATCACGGAGTTGAAGAAGTAACTTGGGAAGCGGAGGCAGAAATGTAGATGAAGTATCCTGAATTATTCACATGATAATAAATCATTTCTTTTCCATGTACGCTAGTTGGTATACCCTAATTAGATTTTTCTAGCTCACACCGATATTATATATACATATATATAAAAGGCATGGAGAAATCAACCCATGAAAAAGGCTACTTAGAAGAATAAAGAGAGAATACTACCCACATCTAATTTTGCTAAATAAAAATTTCGAGGACGAAATTTTTTTAAAGGGAGGAGAATTGTGAGACCATGAAATTTTGTTAAATTTTAAAATACCTTATTAATATGATTTTATTTTTAGAAATTTAATTATGTTAATGGGACATTAAAAAAATTAATATTAGTTTTTTTCTAAATTAATTTATTGGAAATTAAAATAGTAGATAATTATGGAAATAAATTGATGACTAAGGGTGATGAGGTGTCCACCAAATTAAATGTTTTAATTAGCATGTGGGTATAGGTGTATTGAGTAATGATAGTGGGGTGTGGGTGGAAGAAACTCATAAGGTCACTTGGAAAGAAAGAAAAAAAAAATTGGGAGACAAGCCACGGGCGAGAGGGTGAGGGCCAAATTTACATAAATATATGTGTGTGTGTACATGTGGAAATATGGTAGACAAAGAGTTGGGAAAGAAGAAATAAAAAAATAGTGAGGAAAAGAGGAAATTTAAGGATATTTGAGCTAAATTCTAAGGTATGTATTTTACTTTGTTAATTAACAATAATTTTACGAAGATTTTGGTAGATTAAATGTGTTGAAATATGGTGCTAGTATTTTATTTATTAGATTTAGATTATTAATTAATTTGGAATAGGTATGGTTTAATGTATATAATTTGTTGAGAATTCATGCCATCAGATACTCTAAAATTTCATTGCATGACTATTGTGATATTACGGGAGAATGCAAAATGATGGAATTAGACTTTACAGAGTTTGAAGAATTACTCTCAGATATTCTGAAATTTATCGATAGTTGTGTGGGTAATACTATTAATTGTGATTTGAGAACTTAAGCTGGTAGGCTAAAGCAACAGAGTTATGATATAAGGGTGGTAGGGGGATATAAGGGTGGACAAGAGGTTATTGTTAATATTATAATATTTTTCATGTACTTTTACACAAAAAATATGTCGTAGGGCTATAAGGGTGGCAAGGTGTCTAAAGGGTGGGAAGGGATTATTGTAAATACTATAATGATTCATGCACTTGCAGGAGGAACTTGTTGAGGGGTTATAAGGGTGACAAGGTGTGTCATAAAGGTGGGAAGGGAGTAACTTTTCAATGAGCATTGCATTGTTTATTTATTTAATTCATATTGTTACCGTATATTTTATTTGATAATCATAATTGTTTTGTGCATTTAATATTTATCTTTATATGGATACACTTGTTAATATTGTTTGATTATTTTTCCTATTGGGCTTTGCAGCTCATCCTGTTTTATAGGTTTTATATAGAGAGGCTGTCTGATAGCAAAAATTGAGGATGACAGAGGCTAATGGCCGATCCAGGACGACGATTAATAATTAGAATAGGGCTTGGCATATATGTAAATTTTTTTTTTTACAGCTAGGTTAGGGAAGAACTCATGTAAACAATCTGATTATTATATTCCAGCTTTTTTGTTAAAATCTAAGGCATGATAATCTCACTGTCGGTTATTCTCGGGCTTTATGGAGACGTGGATGTACTCCACGTTCAACTAATGTAGTCTCATCTAAGCCCAACGCTAAGACAACTTATGATAACTTAATCATTGTCACTTTCAAAGTGCCATGGAGATCACTACTTCATTGCGTGATCATCTATCTCTCATCCTGCTCGCTATTCAAGTGCCAGGGTACTCATACGTGTGAATGGGCTAACCAAAACATGGTGTGTTATCTCATGTAACTAGATATGTGCACCAATTAAACAAAATAACATGCCAGCAAAAACATAATTTATTAATGCATAATATAAAAATGTTCATCATACAAACCTAACGTAAACATAAGACCCTAACATGTGTATAAAAGATATCTCTTGGAATGGGTTTAGTCATTGGATCAGCAACCATGTCAATGGTGGGGACATATTTTAAGACAACCTGACTTTCTGAAACAGGATCTCTAAAGAAATGGTAAGGAGTATCAATGTGCTTGGATATACCGCGATACTTTGGATATTTCACAAAAGCTATGGCGATTGTGTTATCCCAACAAAAGCACAACAATCTCACCTAAGTGTCTTGTAATGCTCAAGCTCTACAAGAATCTCCTAACCATAACGCCTCTTACACAGTAGTAGTGCAAGCAACATACTCTAACTCTATGGTGGATAAAGAAACACATAGTTGTTTCTTACTACACCACGAAATGGCTCCTCCTCCAAGTATGAAAGCATAACCCAATGTGGATTTGTGTTCATCTGTTGGTAGATCCGTCTGCATCATTGTGCCGAGCTAATCTTATACTACTACCTTGATAAGATAAAGTGAAGTTTGCATTCCCTCTCAAATATCTAATATTCTTTTAACTGTGACCAAGTAGGCAGTTCTAAGATTACTCTAGTATCGACTAACCATACCAACAGCAAAGCATATGTCAGGTCAAGTACACATCATAGCACATATCAGACTACTGATTACATTGGCACATGGACCATTGGCCATTTACTTCCTCTCTTTTTCTATTCTAGGATACACTCAATGCTAAAAGTTTAACCCTTCTCCATTAGATTGTCAATGTGTTTTAAATAGTGTATACAAAAATATTCTAAAATCTTGTTTATGTAAGTCTCTCAGGATATACAAAGAAGTTCCTTAAAGCAATCTCTGAAGGTCGTAACTCCAAGCACATAATCTGTCTAACCCATATCCTTCATCTCAAATATGAAAGACAATTACTTCTAAGTAGTGTCAATCATCTCCATATCATTTCCAGCTAGCAAAATGTCATCCACATAAAGTGAGAGAGTAAGAAACTTATATTTTTCTTTCTTGACATACACACAATAATCCTTTCCAATCATGGTAAATCCCACAATGAGAATGGCTTGATGAAACTTAATATGCCATTGTCCAGATGATTATTTCAAACCGTAGATAGAACGCTTTAAGTGACAAACCGTCCGCTCTTTTCTTTCAACTCAAAATCCTATTGGGTGATCTATATAGATCTCCTCATCTGGTTCTCCATCGAAAAATACCGTCTTCACATTAGCATTTGTATAACTTAGCCTAATATCATCAAAAGTGATATAAGGTCGAAATAGTTAACTTTGAAACTCGATTTATGGAAAACTCAAACTAGTTGAAAATGGTTTCTAACTCATTAAATATTGAGTCAAACACTTGGTATACATAAACTAAATTCATATGTATATCGATGCATTGATTATAATATTTGTAAAAACCTGCGTCTATATATTATAATGTTATCTCATTTGGGTTTGGTAAGCTACTTCCTAGAAGATCACCCATCCTAGTACGACTCCTATAGATCATGCTTAATCCTGGAGTTCCTACTCAATCTAATGCTCTCATGGCTTTAAAAAACGTTATATTATATTAATGTCGAACACTACATATGCAACTTTCTTTTACTAACCAGGTGACGTGCGATGGAAGGCGGTATTTCCCTACTTCACCTCTTATTTCATTCTCCTACAGATAGAGTCCCTCACAAACAAGTATCTTACGGCCCTCACAATCTTCCCCCTAAAAGGCACGTGTCCCTGTGTGACCCCGACTCCACTCTCCCGTAGGCAGGTCCTTCACAGGCGGGCCCCTCACTCGTGGTGCCCATGCATGGCCCCATACTTCTAGCTGGGTATCAGCTCTAATACCAATTGTAACAACTCGCATCTACACGGTATAATATTGTCCACTTTATGCTTGGTAAGCTACTTCCCAGGAGGTCATCCATCCTGGTATTACTCCCACTGGAGCACACTTAACCCTGGAGTTCCTACTGAATCCAATGCTCTCACAGCTTTAAAACTCATTTCACTATATTGATATCGAAAATTACATATATACCACTTCCTTCCATAACCCAAGTGACATGGACAGAAGGCATTATTTCTCTTCTTCACCTTTTGTTTTACTCTCCCACAAGTAGAGTCTCTCACAAGCAAGTCCATCACAATCCTTCACATAAATTAAAAAAATAATGTTGGCAAAATATTATGAAGGTTGAGAGTATAGATAGGTTAGGTTGATGGAATATT
Source organism: Sideroxylon spinosum (assembly GCA_003260245.2). Taxonomy (NCBI): domain Eukaryota; kingdom Viridiplantae; phylum Streptophyta; class Magnoliopsida; order Ericales; family Sapotaceae; genus Sideroxylon; species Sideroxylon spinosum. The sequence goes on along the minus strand of QLOD02000001.1, from coordinate 30,777,603 downwards.
ATCAGGAGGATTTAAAATGAAATCTATGAATTTATAATTAAATAAAATTTTTAAGATTTATGCTTATCACATTTAGATGTTTTATTTATCTCATGTTTTATTATGTCTAAATGTTTTGTTATGTTTAGACAAATTAAAGAAAGTTTGAATAGGAGTTATATTTAACTAAATCAAAGTGACTTTAATAGTACTCCATAATCAAGTTTGAATACAATAATTTATTTACAAATATTTAAAAAATATTAATATTTACCTAAATTTTAGATTTAAAAAGAACCTAACAAAAAAAAAAACCTAAAATTTAGGCTTAAAAAGGGAATCCAATTTTGATTTATCAAAATACGTTTTAAGTGTATTACGTAGAAACAAAATCATTTCAATTAAGTGTATTAAGAAGAAGTTGCAAACCGTGTCATCATTTAGCAATTTGTACGTTTTCACCATAACCCATAGAGTCATAACGTGGTTTTAGTTTATTTGAAAACTTCGGTATAATGTCGCGATTTCATTAATAGCACTTTTGCAAATTCTGCATTTTTAGTAGGATTCTCTCAATTTGTATATAAATGATTAATAAAACAAGAAAAAGGTCGAACTTCACAAGGCATGCACATGGGAGTGCTGGACTTGGATATCATGCTCAGCTGAAGTTCTCAGATGTGCACATTACTCTTCACCACTTGTTTGAGAAAATGCTCACTTGAATCCTTGGAACTAACTCTTGAAAAGCCCTTATGTCCTCATCATCTCTCATAGGGTTTTTAGTTTCTTAGCTTTATGCAAGTAACTTTTCCTTTTAAGCGTTAATCTACCTTTAAGTTTTAATTTGTATTTATTACAACTGTTAATCTACCTTTAAGTTTTACTTGTATTTATTACAACCTTTAAATGCAAGATATGTTTTCTTTCATTAATATACCTATCTCGTCCTTTTTCGGTTTTAAGTATGATGGTTAAATATGGTGGTTAAATCAAGCACTTATGATTTTTAATGGTTTATCTTTTACATTTAATACACGGAACCTCTTTCTAGTAAGCGTTTCTAAGGAAATCAACCATTGATATTATAAGAACCCAAAAGTTTTGGAAATATATTTTAAATTTATTATACTATTTATTTCAAAAATTCAAATATTATTTATTTCTATTTATGTCTTTAATTTAGTATGACATATTATGCGTACATGTATATATATTTCAATGCTAGTGTGTATTTATATTATGTGTTGGGAGAGTAGAGAGGTGTGTTCTCATTAGATGAAGAGGGGTAAGCTCTGTTGGAAAAGATGAGAGGTGCAGGTGTTTTTGTTCGTTGGGTAGTGAGGTTGACTCTCATTAGCTATATGGGTGGTAGAATTTATGGGTGAATTAACAGGAGAGGCTTACAAGAGAAGCCTCTAGCAAGTCTATATAAGTCCCTCCCCATTAAGCTTTCCAATCTTAACCCCAAAAATCTAAGATATATATATATATATATATATATAGATAGAGAGAGAAAGATTTATATGTATATATATTTGGAGAGATTACATTCAAGTCACCAAAATTTTGGGTAGAACGTGTGAAGGGGAAGAACAAGGGTTTCTTTCTTCCTACTTCTTTTTTCAAGTGTCCGTTTCATTTCTTGAAGCTCGGAGTAAGCTTTGAATGGAGATCACATAGAGATGAAGAACCAAATTAAGTTGGTAATAGCGCATTGCACATCAATCTTCTACATGTGTGTGAGGTAAGTAGGATTAGCGTATAAGATTTTCTTTCTTAATTTTGTTTGCAAATTATATTGTTTGAATAGATACTAATGTTGGTTATATGAGTCATGTTTTTACTATTTTAAATATGCATACTAAATTTAGATCATACTTGAGTAGGGGGAATTGATCCGTGTGTTCATCTCTTTTTTATTTTTTTATTTGTTACATGTAATTTTGGATATTTCTACACTAAAACTAGTATACTTCCTTCTACATAAAAATCATACTGAAAAGTTGAATTAATTTTTCATATTTTACCCATGCAACTAAACATGTAAATGAGTATCCAATAAAAATTTTATAATTTTATGAGTAAAAATTAATTTTATAAAAAAAAAAAAGTGAAAATTGACTATTTGGTTTGCCTTGCTACACTAACACCAGTCTAGTTTTTGGTGTAAAATGAATGTATAGAAGCAAACTTAATTTTTTGAAAATTTTACATGTTCAACTAAACATCTGAATGAGTCTCTTGGAAAAATTTCAAAATTTTTGGCTTGAAAATGAATTTCATAAAAATCATGAAAGTGGTTTGTTCTGTGTGGTCCTAAACTGAAACACCTATTTAGTTTGTGGGCTGTTTTTTGTGGTCTTAAACCGAAACACTCATTTAGTTTTCTTAAAATCTATATGAATTGGCTACATGAATAAATTCTAAATTTTTTTTTGTGAAACTAGAGTTAATGATAGGTATGTTAGTCTTTTAAATTAACTAAAAATATTTTATTTTTATTTTACACGAATTACCAAATTTTATGTCCTAAATCATTCTTTGTCAAGACATCCTTGATATTAAATTTTATTTGTCAAGTTAGTTGTATATATTCTTGAATATGATTGTATGAGATTTCATTTCACAAATTTTGTAATGAGAATAATATTTATGGAAGGACAACATGAAACTTAGGCCTAGAATATATTTGCACTTCATACAATTTATAAAGTAAAGCGATGAACACAAGGAATCCAATTTAGGGAATTATCTTGTCTGTGATGCGATGTTAAATAAAAGACTTGATTTTTGATATTTAGGGCTGTTAAGGGTAATAGAAAAAATGGGTTCTAGAGCCCAATGGTCGAAAGCCTTGAAACCTGCATAAAGTGGTTTAGCATAGCTCGTAGGGTAAAAACTAAACAATATATATACAGCTTGCATTAACATATATTTAGCCAATTATGGCAAGATTTAATAGACTGGGGCATGGGGCCAGAGCTATCGATAGACTAGGACTAGGGAACCAGGGCTATCGGGTGATAAAATGGGATTAAAGAACTAAGGCTAATTGTACACTTGGGGGACTTCAGGATCATTGATACCCCACGATTAAGGTCTGAGGATTTGATTTGATAGACTGGGACTATGAGACCAAGGCTATCGATAGACTAGGACATTTAAATCTGTGGCCACAGACTAACCTTGTAAAGTACTAGACCCATTGTATGATATTGTGATATACATATTATTGTGTGGTGATTGAGATAATGGATGATATATTTTAATATGAGACTGCGGGTTATGGCTAAGTAACTGTCGATTTGGAAAAGCATGTTAAACATAAAAATTGGGATTTTTTTATTATATGTTGAATGATTGCATAGTTAAGAAAAATATGTTCTTATATGCTTATTTTTTTACTACATATTGTTTAGTGCTCACCCCCTATAGCTAATCTTGTTGTGGTAGATATTCGTGATGGACCTATAAGATAGAGTAGCTAATTTTGATTTATTTTATTTTTTCATGTATTTTGGATTTTATTGGGCTCAATCTAGACATGTTGTATTATAGCCCATTTGTGATAGATTATAGACCATTGAGTATTCAACTGATGAATATAGTTTTATTTATTCACTTCTGCTTTGATTTATGGTCTTAGCTCCCACATCCCTAGGTTATGAAATTTGGGGCATGATAGCTTGGTATCATAGCCTAGGTATGTGAAGTGTTATATGTGACTTGGTTTTTGAAGTGTTAAATGTGATGTGATGTTTGAAGTGTTTTAGATTTTTGAAACTTATGTTTGCTTTTCTTCATTTCTAACCTTTTGGCACCGAGAGTTATGTCAGTAATTAGAGGTAGAGGACGTGCGCGACCCAAAGGTAGCGAGATTTAGGTAAGTCGTGGTCATGGCCATGGTCATGGAGTTCATAATGGTCTGGGCCAAGGGGCTCCAGTTGAGAATGTGCATCCAGTGTTGACCCATAAGCAAAGGTCTAAAGTGGGTGTTGGGTTATGTTTCTACACTTGGTTTACCTGTTGAATGCTTGTCACCGCCTTTGGTATTGAGACTCCAATCAAGGGATACTCTTAGATGGATAGAGTTTGTCAGGGTTATGTGATAACGATAAGGAAGGAGGCCTCAATAGATGATTATTAGTGTTCACATGACTTCACTGTGCTGAAAATAGAATGTTTTCATGTCATACTCAAGATAGATTGGTTAATTTCCCGCTGAGCATTCATTGGTCGTTCTAAAGGTTATATGACCTCACACACTCCTAAGACAAATGTGATAAAGTTTACAGAAGACCGCTACAGTTCTCATACCTTACCTTTTTTATACGGATAATGAGGAATGCATATTTGTAGTTTGTTTGCCTGTTCGGCAATGGAGAATGGGGAACAACATGTGCCTGAGATGCCACAAGTACTTTGTGATTTTTTGGAGGTATTCCCATAAGATTTCTTTGGTTTGCCACTAGAATGAAAAGTGCAGTTTGTAATAGACTTGGCTCTAACAACCGAGCCAGTATACATTGCACCTTATTGGTTAGCACCTGTGGAGTTGGTTGAGTTAAAGGCTCAAATTGAAGATCTGACATCAAAGGATTTATCTGACCAAGCACATCTCCATAAGGTGCGCCAGCACGATTTACAATAAAAGAAAGAATGGTATGCTCAGGAAATGCCTTTATTATAGAAGGCTAAGCAGAGTCACCATTAAGAATTAGTATCTTTTGTCGAGGGTTAATGACTTATTTAATCAATTGTAGGGGTCAGTGTGCTTTTCAAAGATCGATTTGAGGTTGGGTTATCACTAGTTAAGGGTGTGGGTAGATGATGTCCCTAAGATAGCATTTCAGACTCGGTACGGCCATTACGAGTTCCTAATTATACAATTTGGGTTAACATATATACCACTAGTGATCAAAGATTAGATGAATTGGATATTCAGTAAGTATCTAAATCAGTTTGTGGTCATTTTCACTAATGATTTATCTACTCACAATTGGAGGAAGAGCATGAGAGGCATTTATGGTTTGTTTTTCAAAATTTAAAAGATCATCAGCTATATGCCAAGTTCAGCAAGTGTGAATTCTAGCTCCAAGAGATAAAATTCTTTAGACATGTTATTTCTGGTGAGGGCGTTACAATGGACTCTTCAAAGATTGAGGCAATTACAGATTGGCAGAGGTCAACAATTGTATTTGAAATCCATAGCTTCTTAGGGATGATAGGATACTACCGGAGCTTTGTTTTGGACTTTTTACAGTTAGCTGAGCCAATGATGAGATTTACTTGGAAGCAGGTCAAGTTTGTGTCAGATGAGGCTTGCGAGAGTTCATTCTAAGAGTTAAATAAGAGGTTAATAATTGATCCAGTACTTGTGATTCTAGAAACAGGATTGAGCAAGCCCTACTTGTGATACATCTAATGACGGGTTAGGTTGTGTTTTGATATAAGAGGGAAAGGTAATAGCTTATAGGTTTAGACAGCTAAAGAATCATGAGAGGCATTATGCAATACACGATCTTAAGTTGGCAGCTATTATTTTTGCACCCAAGAGTTGAAGACACTATCTTTACAAGGAGAGATTTGAAGTTTTCTCCGACCACAAGAGCTTGAGGTACATATTCACACAAAATGATCTAACTCTGAGGTGGAGAAGATCGGTCGAGTACATGGAAAACTTCAACTTTGAACTATACTACCATTCGAGTAAGGTCAACGTGGTTGTTGATGCCTTAAGCTGGAAGAGCCATGCAGTGTTATGTTCTACAATGGTTCAACCTACATTGCTTAATAAAGTTATGAGGCGTAAGGTATTGATGCTGAGGTAGATGAGTACCGAGTATGGATGAGCAAAGATGAGGGTATACCTGGTTGGAGATGCAGTTTTCAATAAGTTTCATCACTCTAAGTTTGCAGTACATCCTAGAGGAACAAAGATATACCAAGGTCTCCATCATCAGCTCTTTTAGGCTGGAATGAAAAAAGATGTGGTTGAGTTTGTGAGTAAGTGTTTGATTTGCCAGCAAGTGAAAGCAGAGCAATAAAGGCTAGTAGGATTGCTTTAACCATTGTTGGTTTCGGATATGGAAGTATGAGAATATCACAATGGACTGTCTCCCAAGAAACATGATGCCATTTGGGTGGTGGTGGATGGGTTGACAAAATCAGCTTACTTCTTACTGATTTGTTTGATTGATTCTATGGACACCTTGGCTCGGTTGTATTTCCAAAAAATTGTGAGGCTGTATGGAGCTTTAGTTTCAATTGTATCTCATTTTTGGCATAGTCTCCAACAAGCCATGGGAATAAAATTGATGTTCAGTACCACTTATCATCCGTAGACAAATGAGCAGTCAAAATGTACCCTACAAATTTTGAAGGCCATGCTGTAAGCATGTGTTTTAGCCTTTCAAGTTGGTTGGGAGGTGCATCTTTTGTTGGTGGAGTTCGCATGCAACAATAGTTACTAGTCTAGTATTGAAATGATGCCTTATGAGGTATTGTATAACAGGCCGTGTAGATCTCCTATCTGCTCGGTAGAGATGGGAGAGATAGCTTTATTAGGGCCTAAGATGGTTCGAGAGACGACTACGAAGATCAAAGTTATCAAGCAGAGGCTCGAAATGGACACTTAGTCACCAAAAAAGCTATGCAAGCTTAAGACATAAACTGTTGGAGTTTGAGGTAGAAGGCTATGTAATCTTGAAGGTCTCACCACGAAAGGTACAGTTTAAGTTTGACCGTAAGGGCAAGCTATCATCTCGGTTCTTTAGGCCATTTAAGGTGTTAGCTCAGGTCAGTAAGGTGGCTTACTGTGTGACCTTGTCACTGAGATTGTCTAGGGTGAATACAGTGTTCCATGTATCCATGTTGAGGAAATACATCTTTGATCAACCATATGTTTTAGGTTAGAAAGAGCTTGAGGTTGATTTAGATGTCTCCTACGAGGTAAAGCCACCGAAAATTGTGGATTCTTGTGAGCAGGTTATCCAAGGAAAGATGATACCATTAGTATGGGTGTTGTGGAAGCATCATGAGGCAAATGAGTCTACTTGGGAATGCAAGCAGAATATGAGGCCTCATTATCCAGAGTTATTTTTGTAATCTTGTTGTGTTTTTTGTTGTTGAAATTTTCGAGAATAAAATTTTTTATGATGAGGGAAGAATGTAAGACCCCAATTTTTTTGAAAATATATTTTAAATTTATTTTAATATTTATTTCAAAAATTTAGACTTTTATTTAATTTTATTATGTCTTTAATTTAGTATGACCTGTTATGCATGCATGTATATATATATATATATATTAATGCTAGTGTGTATTTATAGTTTATGCTGGGAGCGTTTTTATTAGGTGAGTAGGGAGGTGTGTTTTCATTGAACAAAGAGGGGGCAAGCTCTATTGAAAAAGAGGAGAGGTGCAGGTGTTTTAGTTGGTTGGGTAGTGAGGTCGACTCTCATTGGCTATATGGGTGCAAAATTTATGGGTGAATTAATGGAAGAGGCTTACAAGGGAAGCCTCTAGCAAGTCTATATGAGTCCTTCCCCATTAAGCCTCCCAATTTTAACCCTAAAAATCTGAGAGACATATATTTAGGGATGGATATATATATATATAGGTCATATTCAAGCTACCAATCGTGTGAAAGGGAAGAGAAAGGGTTTCTTCCCACGTTTTTTATGAAGTATCCATTTTGTTTCCGTGAAGCTCAGAGTAAGCTTTCATCGGATTTCTCGTAAAAAGAAAGAACCACTTGAATTGGTAGTAACGTATTGCATATCGATCTATTAAGTATGCAGTGAGGTAGATGGAATTAGTGTAGAAGGTTTTCTTTCTTAATTTTGTTTGTAAATCATATTGTTTGAATAGGTATTAAAGTTAGTTATATGCATCATGCTATTACTATTTTGAATTTGCATACTTATTTGAATGTATACTTGAGTAGAAGGAATTGATCCACGTATAAATATTTTTTTTTTTTTGGTTATATGAAATTTTAGAAATTTCTACACTAGAACTAATATACTATTTTTTAAGTAAAAATTATACGTAGAAGTTGAATTAATTTTTCATATTTTTACTGATGCAACTAAATATCTAAGGAGTATCCAATAAAAATTTTATAATTTTTGAGTTAAAATTAATTGTATAAAAATAATGAAAGTTGAGTGTTTAGATTGCGTTACTGTACTAACATAGTCTGAATTTTATGTAAAAGGTATATATAGCACTTGACTAAATTTTTTAAAATTTTTACGTGTTAAACTGCACATATGAATGAGTTTCCTACAAAAATTTCACAATTTTGGGAATGAAAATGAATTTTGTAAAATTTATGAATGTAGGCTATTCTATGTGGTACTAAATAGAAACACCAATTTAGTTTTCTTATTATCTATATTAATTGGCACTGTAAATAAATTCTAAATTTTGTTTTTATAAAACCAGAGTTAAGTAAAAGTATTTTAGGCTTTTGAATTAACTGAAACTATTTTATTTTCTATTTTACATGAATTATCAAATTTTATGTCATAAATCCTTCTATGTTTAGACATGCTTGATATCAAATTTTATTTGTCAAGTTAGTTGTATATATTCTTGACAATGATTACATGAGATTTATTTGATAGATTTTGTAATGAGTGATATTTATGGAGGGGTAACATGAAACCTAGGTCTAAAATAGATTTACACTTCATAAAACTCATAAAAGTAAAAGGATGAGCACAAGGAATTCAATTTAGAAATTTATCTTGTGTGTGATATGATGTTAAATAAAGGATTTAATTTTTGATATTTAGGGTCGTTAAGAGTACTAGAAAAAGTGGGTTCTAGAGCTCAAGGGTCGAAAACCCTAAAACCTACATAGGGTAATTTAGCATAGCTCATCGGGTAAAAACTTACAAAGTGTACATACTATTTGCATTAGTATATCTTTAGCCTATTAAGGCAAGGTTGATAGATTGGACTATAGAACCAGATTTATCAATACACTTGGGACTTTGGAACCATTTGTACCCCACAACTGAGGTCTGGGGATTTAGTTTGATAGAGTGGGACTATAAGACCAGGGCTATCAATAGACTGGGACTACATGACCAAGGCTATTTGGACTATTTAGGCTAGTTCTGTGGGCATAGATTAACTTTGTAGAGTACCTGACCTATAGTATGATGTTGTGGTGTGCACCTATATATTATTGTGTGCTGATTGAGATGATGAATGATATATTTTGGTATGAGATTGCGGGTTCATGGCAATGTAACTGGCTATTTGGAATAGCATGCTAAATGAGAAAATTAAGATATTTTGAGTTAAACATTGAATGATTACATAATTAAGAAAATATGTTCTTATATGCTTGTTTTCTAAGCTTACGTTATTTAGTGTTCACCCTCTACAGCTGATCTTACAAGGGCAGATATTCGTGATGGACCTATGAGATAAAGTAGATAATTTTGGTTTATTTTAATTTTTCATGTATTTTGAATTTTAGTATTGGGCCTGGTTTGAAGCATGTTGTATTATAGCCCATTTGTGACAGATCATAGACAATTGAGTATTCAATTGATGAATACAGTTATATTTATTTGCTTTTGCTCTAATTTGTAATTGATTTGCGGGTTTAGTTCTCACGTGCTTGGGTTATAAATTTCGAGGCATGACAGTTCATATTTAACGTCTTGAATTTAACAAGAGATAAGTATAAAAATTTTAATTAAGAAATTAATAAAATAGGAGTAACTAAGTAAGACTTTGTATATTGAGGAATTTTATTTGTTCAATTTGTTTGTGCTGCTATAAATTTTAATTTTCTTATTGTTTTTATTTGTAAGTATATAATTTTGTATTATATGAAGTTTAAAATGATTATCTTAGATAAAAAAAAAAAAGTGTAGCAAAAGTAAAAAAATAAAAAATAAACAAGTCTATTAAAAACAAAAGAATTTAAAAATACAATATGTTATATTAAATTGATTTTCCTATATATATTAGATGTAATTAAGTAATATTTTTATTGAGTGATATGAAACACCTGAAACTATCACTAAAACTATCAAAGTCATAAATTCGAAGTTATCATCCTTCAAATAGTTTAGATAAGTTTGCATATTTGGTTCTTTTTTTCTTTTTCTTTTTTTAATCTTATATCGGAGTTTACATCTAGATAATTAGCTAGAAAAAGAATTTAAATGAGTTAATATTTAAAAATAATCAATCACATATCGAAAATAAGATAACTAATATATTATACGTTTCTTATCAAAACTCGTGAAATGATTTCACGTTTTCTACGTTTTCATCATAAATCGCGGAACCATATTGTGGTTTCAACCTAATTAAAACCTATAATATCATACTGCATTTTCGTTAACTATGCTTGCAAATTTTGCATTTTCGGTAGGATTCTCTTAATTTGTATATAAATTATCAATAAAAAAAAGTCCCATGTGCACGACGAGTATAAAGTCACTCTGTGCGCATGCCAAAGCCTACTTCGTGTGCACAAACTTTTAGTGGGAAATTGCCCTCCACCTGTTTCAGCAATTTTGTAAACAAATATACTCCTAATCTGTACTTTGTGTATATAGAAAGACTTATATAAGATTGTCATTTTACTAATTCTAAAGCACTCTTACCCTACATCGCTTAGTGGAGAAAGCAATATATATATGTATAATTTAGCATTTTCATAGTATAAATTTTTTTTTTATAGATGTGGGGACAATGGATTTCGTTAAAGCTCTATAGTTAAGCATTATTGGGTAAGAGAAATATTAGCATGGGTGAAGAGAAATATTAGCATGGGTGACCCATTGGGAAGTCATTGCCCTAACCAATCCAAAAGGGGATAATATTGTACTATTGGGATGTGGATCATTGCCAAATGTTGTCCTAAATAACAACACTAGAGGGGGTGACTAGGGTTGCTAGAAAACATTTAAAGCCTAAAACAAATATGTTAAGCTGAAAAGGATAATCAAATACAGAATATACTTAAAAATATTCAATATTTGTGGATGAAGAGTAAATCGTAGTGTTTGTATAAATATAAATAAAATGGAAGAGAAGCAAACACATTGATTTATAGTGGTTCGGCTTCAATATTACCTACGTCCACTCCCCTAGGCCGTCCTTAAGATTTCCCCGCTATTATTTGAAGAGTTTGTTACCCATTAGCCTCCAAATGTGCTAGAAAACTTTTCCAAGTGATTCTATCCCAAAATCACTCACACCAAGTGATTCTATCTCCAAATCATATAAGTCTCTCTCAAAGAATATCTCTTGTCTTGGTTCCAACACTTGAATCAAAACTAACAAGAGCTCACTCAACTCTCACAAGTTAAGAGGGATATAAATTTCCCTCTCATAACAATTATGAGTTTAAAACTCAATTAAATCAAAATAGAAACCCACACAAATTAAATGTGAAAAGATGAAGAATAAGTGTAGGAATAAATCACTCTATGTTTGCAAAGTTATAAACTTTCTTCTATTTTAAGCACTTTTTTATTCTTTTGTTCTAGCTCTTGAATCTGAGTTTGAGGCTCTATTTATAGACAAAATCTCTAAGTAGCCGTTACTAAGTGAAAAGCCTTTTTTTTTGTCTCTTGAAAGAATTTAAATTTCCTTACTTCACTGCTGCCTTTCATATTCAAATTTTCTGAGATATATTTGTGACCAGTTTTCACTTTCGTAACATTTATATCGACATTACCCCAAAGTAATAATTTTGTAGATGTATAAGTTAACTATCATCTGGCCAAATTTGAGTTTCATCCAATAGTTAGATCTCCAAATATAGTCTCCAAGCATAGATTAGCTCCAGATAGCTTTTTTTGACAGTCTAAATATGTATTTCAATTAAGGTTACTATTTCACCATGGTGCTTTTAGACTTTTAAAAAACTTAAACTATAAAAGTTGTAACTTTATAAGTCTTATTTTCACATACTAGAAGTTATAATTTTTAAAGTTATAGAGTATGAGTTATGTTCCAAAAACCAAGACTAGCTCTAGAATTAAGATTTAAAACTTCTTCTGTCAAGGCTGATCTTCCATCTCCTTTTTAGACATTTTCCCTTTAGATCCACAACATTTCCCTCGAGAAATTTATAGATATGGAAGTCTAGTTTACCATATTAAAATTTTATACAAATTGAATTATTAGATTTACAGATATCATTAATATACTAACATGTGCTTGGTTTGTCTTTTCATCTGAGTTAACCTTCTAGTTCAAGTCTTTATCTTTCTTTAATTTCCATTACTCTAAACTTTGAAATTCCTTTATTTCTTCAACCAAATTATATGAAAATACCTAAAAAATAATAACAATCTCTTCCAAACATATTATCTTGAATATATCAAATCAAAATGAATTGTAATATTTCATACAATGTTTATTTGAGAATTAATTGTGAAGATTTAATTCAATTTTTATTATCATAAAAATCAATTATAAAACTAAATTTATAAATCTTTGGGTTAACACTAAGGTTCAATCAACCTCTATTGTTCCCATGCTATGCTCAAGCAATGATATGTTTTTTTTTTTTTTAAGGTTAAATAAATGAGCTTTTAGGGTTTCTAGGAAGAGTTGATTACGACTTGATTGCTTCTATGTGAAATTAAGATTCACCAAGGTTTTTCTAAAGAAAATTAGGTCAAATAGGAGTGCACAAACAAACCGAACAAATAAAAAACCAAACCAATCCAACGATTTCGGTTCGTTTCGTTCGAGTCTATATTAAAATCGATTCGATACTGCGTTAAAAAATAACAGCTTGATATTTTCAGCTCAATTCTCAAATTAGTTGACAAAAAAATCAATCTGAACCAAAACCAAACTGAAAGTAACCCAACCTGAAACCAACCCGAAAAATATAAATACTGTTTAAAATATTATATATAAAATAATTTTTTCAACTTATATAAAATAGTTACTTTGTAATCAGTAACTAATTGATAATATATAATATATATGATTATATATAAGATATAATATTATGTATATTATGATATTTATAGTATTATATTAATATTTAATATATCATTATTTGAATGTTTAGGATTTAAAAATAAATAAATCGGGCCAACCCAAAACCAACTGACCCAACTCAATTTAGACTAACCCAAAACTCGAACCGACCTAACCCAATATTTTCAGTTACAAATTAAAATTGATTTGATTTCAGTACTAATTTTCAAGAACTGAAAAAAAATCAGTTTTGTTCTGGGTTAAGTATGAACTCAAATCGAATCAACCTATACACACCCCTAAGGTCAAAAATTAACCCTTCATTCACTGCATAGAAATGGATTGAAGTAGCGAGGGGCTTACAACTGATTCAATTAACACACTTAGGGTGCGTTTGGAACACCATTTTTTGATGAAAAACTCTGAAAACCTCTGAAATTCTCTCTTACACTTTCACATTTTCTTTCCCTCTCAAATTCAAAAAAAAAGTGACATGTCTACAAAAAAAAAAAATAACATAACTACAATTCCGTTAATCGAATGGAAAAATTTTTTTGGGCATGTCATCAGGAGATCGTGCGCTACAAAATGACACCCACGTTGCCTTTTTTTTGAGTTTTTGAAAACCGTTCCGACGGAATGGCCACTTTGTATATTTTTTTCAGTTTCTGTATACCGTCTCAATGGATTTTCAAACCGTTCCGACGGATTTTCACTGCCGAAAACCGTCCTGACAGATTTTCAAAACTGTTCTGACGGATTTAGCCATGTCTTCGCAAAATCTTCAGACTAGCCGTCCTGACGCGCAAAAAAATCTTCGGAATGGATTTAGCACTATTCATCTCCAAATTTTGTGGTTGGGGTTAGGCGTACCAAGCGCTAAAAAGTGACTCAAACCACATTTTTGATATTTTTCGCTAGTTTTTGTTGTTCCAAACTTACCCTTAAAATAACATAATAACTCAAGCCATCATTTTAGCATAGGATTCGTCCAATGGTACCCTTCAATTGAATCCTGGTTGGTAAGCACGTGGGTTTTGGCAATTTTGGATGCTCACATCTGGAGTGACATCTGAAATGAGAATCGGATTATTCTATTTAGATGACTTTGTTTGTAAATGTGTCACTAAGATCCCTATAAAGTTTTTTAGTCACTAAATTGAAACGATAATTCCTAATCTCACTAGTGGGTCGAAGGTTTTAGCGAGAAAATTTTAAACAACCAGAATTTTTCAAATACATAATCCTAGATAAATCCATAATAGCCAGAAAATTTTAACTATATATCTCATAAAATTTCACAGATTAACAACCAACATGTAATTATCTCAACAACAGCCCAAATAAATCAAAAATCAAAAAATGAGGTAAACATTTTGAGGATGAAAGATCAAAAATAATTTCTATATAACTTCCATATAATTAAGTAATTTTATTTATTTATTTATTTATTTTTCTTAAATGCCCTTTAGATACCTCCTATTTTGTAATTTTCCTTAAATATTTACTTAAATAACCTTAACTATTTATTATTTAATACTTGAATATTTTTGTTAATTTCTTTATAATAACAATTTGATTAATGATACACACATAGTTTTAAAATAAAAATTTAAGTGTATTGCTTGTGGTATCTAGAACATACGCAAAAATAAAAATTAAGTAAATATTTATAATGTGTAAAACTAAAATATTTTTATTAATTATTAAGGCCAAAAAAAAAAAAAATTACATGCTTCGTGTGTACTGACATCTACTATAAATATACTATAAATAATTGTACCTATGATATTCTGAAAAAAATTAGTATTAAGTTCTTATATAGTTGAAACTTTAGATAAAAAGTTCAAATTCAAAAAGTTATGATAATATATGGATTTTAATTTTTTTTTCAAAACTTTAGATCTACTACATTTGTTTTGGTTTCTCTTTTTAATTAATTTAATACAAATTACGGTATTTTAATTTGAAAGGTTGAACTCTATAGAAATATATGGAATTTAAGTTGAAAATTTAAATTGATAATGAAATGTATTAAAATAAGAATTAAAATAGAAGTTAAATATATAAAAATAATTTCAATCATTGAATAAAAAAATAAATTTTAATTGATAGATCTTAATTCGTGAGTGAGATATTTTAAAATATCATTTTATTTATTATATATAAAATAAATAACAGAAAGAATTAAAAAAATAAAAAAAAGTCTGGCAAATATTTTTTTGTTGGACATTTATATAATAAATCAAAACATTTGACGAGAAATCGTGACGGAGAAAACGAGTGAGAGTGAGAGAGCAGAGGGGGAGAGAGAGTGAGGGGAAGGGGGGCCGGGTTTTGCCCGGGGTGGGCCCCTAGTTAGAAATAGCGTGGAACCTAAAGAGCCACATAAACGGCGGAAGGCCGTTGTGCTGCTGCGTCGTCCTCTCTACTCATCTCATTTTTACATCAGATAACTAATTGCAGACGCAGGCGGCGGCGGCGGTTGTGGCGGTGGCGGAGGCCCTTCCTTCTGTACCTATGGCACACACTACTTTGTCTGCCTCAGCAACGCTAACACCTTTAAATGGTGAGTTCACTCATCTAAATATTCTACATATTCCCATTCACGTGTTCTACATTTGATGAATCAAGCAACGTTTCGGCGAATTTACCAGAAAATAAGTGGATTGCATTTGTTGTTATGGATAGGGATTCCAGGAAGTGCCAAGCAATGGGTTAAGCCATTTTTGCCACGTTCTCTGACTACAACTTCGTCGTTTTTTGGAGGAATTCGAAGGAAAGGATTGCGCATCGTTGTTTCGGGTGCAAGGGGGATGAATGGGGGAATGATTGAAGCGCCGGAAGCTGATAGAGCACCGCAGTCTTATGTGTGGCCGGATGAGAAGGTTGAGTTGAACTCCTTCAACTTTCATCGATTCTTCGTTTCTCTTTTGTTAAAGCTATGTGAATGCAGGGGGATTTTGTTTTTGTTTGGGTGGGTTTTCTGTATTTAGAATGTTATACATGCTAACAACATTGACTAATAACTCAAATGGTGTACTGCACGGCTGCAGTACTTGATTTTGAGCCATAACGAAATATGACTAATTTTGGTCCCGTCCTTTCTACACTGTCTCAAACACTAGGGATGTGTTAGCAAATTGTTAAGAAGGATCTCTTCCTGATTTTTGAATCTGTCTCAAATTGTTATAATGGAATGTGCTTCTAACCTCCCCATTGATCAGTGAGAGAATTTGTTAGTCTTTCAATCAGCTGGTTAGGATTTCTGATCTATTCCTTATTTTTTAGCAAATTGAATATCGGTTCATGACTGCCTGAAAGTTGTGCAGTGTTTTTACTGTCTGTGGAATGGTTGAAGAATCTCCTAACCTCCCTTCTTGAATGGATTATGGAGTAGTTATTAAACAAATACTAAGATTTGGCATATTTAGTGGCATAGGTTTATCTTTAAACGGTGTTCCTTGTGGTTACATATCATGCTTGTGTGTTTCTTTTGGTCATAGTTTATTAGGATGGACCAAGTGGCACTCAAATCTGGATGGTGTGTCCCATGTATCTCTTAGGTATTTGAGGGGTTGATGGTGGTGGGCCTGTGGCTCTCTTTCTTAGTGAGTCGATGCACAGTCCCCAGAACCAATAGGTTTAGTGCTTTGATTGTCCCTTACTCTGTCCTCCAAGTTGCTAATCCACTATTGATTGTGTCTAACCAGGGCGCTTTGAGGAGCGTCTTTGAGCTTTCACTTGGTGATTGAATTGAGTTTTAACCAGACAATAGCTAGAAGGAGCTAAATCCGTGTGGGTTTTGAGTTCCTAAGGAGATTCCATTGGTGGGTGGGGGACTTTGGGGCGAGGGAGTCCCTTTGTTCAAGTGAGATCTAGGGGCCATCCATGTTCATTGCCTTGGTTGTGAATTTTTATCCTTTAGGAGGGGATCTGCATGTCACTTCAGGAGATGACATGTTTTGAAGACCTGTATGGAGGTCCCATTATAAATTACCCACATTTATTCATATTTAAAATATTTATATCTTAGTTGCTTAGAATAGTGCAAGTATGTCCTCTGAATCCAAATAAAAGATGATTTTTTTTTTGATTTTGTTTTAGAGAAAGTAATGAGCCTTTGTAAGTAAACTCTAGAATGAGAACATCGGTAATTATTAGAGTTAGGACATCTAGATCCGTGATGCACTTCACAATAATACTTGTCAATAAGGACCATATTTGGTAATAGATCGGGTCAACAACTTTTTAGGTTGAATAATGTTTTTTTCTGCCTGCATGGGGCTTATTTCAATCTCCTTACTAGAAAACATTTTTCATATGGATATTCCTTGGGGGGCTCCATTATCTTGTGTTATTATGTTGTGTTAGAATCCTTAGAATATTTTAGATAGTCATGGGCTGTGATTAATTGTATTTCCTAAATTTGGTTGTAATCTACAAGTATAAATACAATACAAATGGAGGTGAGGATTTAACTCACTCTCAATCATTCCTTTATTCTTTCAACTTGGTATCAGAGCTACCTTTCAAAAAAAAAAAAAAAAAAAAAAAAAAAAAACCTAGGCGTCACTGTTTATCGCCACCGGCGACCTTTCCGACGATGTCGGTGACGACGACACCACTACTGGGTTCGTCTTCCTCTGGCGACCCTCGTCGGTGAAGTTTCATTGGCCGACTCTCATCGACGCTCCTTTACGCACCGATTTAGGTTTTCTCGCTCAAAGGTCAACTGCTGCATTTGACCGGTGCTTGCCAGCGCGTGCATGGTTGGCTGATCTTTGGCGACCCTCCGCGGTGGTCGTCTCTCGTTGCTTGATACTTTGCCATGGTTCGTTGATCGATTTGGAGAGTTCTTGATATGCTGTCTGAGCTCTTTATAGTCGGCTGCCTTGTTTTGCTCTCTGTTCATTGATCCGTTGCTGTGTATGGATGTCATGTGGTTCTTTGGCCATCTTTGATTGTTGTTTACCCGTCGGTAAATCTCCTTCTTTGCTGATCTGTTATTATCGTGGATTGATCGTTGCACTGTGTTTGCTGGTGCTGGTGCTTGGTAACTTTTGGTATTCCAGTTGCTGATCTCCGAAATTTGTGTGGTATTACATCTTCCATCGTGGCTCTCCCTCCTCATGAGAATAAGACTTCTGGTATCGTGGCTCCTGTTGCATCTGTTGTGCCAATTGACATTCTCTCTAAATCCATCTCTTGTGAAAAGTTGAATGGAACAAAGTATCTGACATGGTCCCATGCTGTTCGTGTATTCTTGATCGGTCGCCAGTTAGAAAACTATATTACAGATCCTCCACCAGATTCGAAGTCTCCCTCTTTTTCACAATGGAGGGCTACTTATGCTGTTGTTATGAGTTGGATATCGCATAGTTTGGAACCTTCAGTATTTCGTACTGTTGCTTTGTGTGGGTCTTCCAAAGCAATATGGGATTCGTTAGCCGACTCTTTTTCTCAAAAGAGTAATATTTCGGAGATCTTTGATGCATATGAGAAGCTTTCTCCTTTCGCCAAGGCACTCAACCATTGTCTGAATATTACAGTAATCTTAAAGCATTAGGTGATCACCTTCTACAGTTTTGCCCTTTTCAGAGACGAAAGCTGAGATGATACGACAATGGGATGAGCTCATGACTGTTTTACTTCTTGCTGGCCTTGATGATAATTTTCGTAGTTATCGAGATCAGCTTCTGGCAGGGGAGACTATACCCACCATGGCCAATGCTTACTCTCGTCTTTAACTTTCTTCTTTGGGGTAGCACTCTCATCTAGATTCATCGACTAGTAGTATTGATTCTGCTGCTCTTGTTGGTGGTTTAAGAGGCCGTGGTTCTCGTGGTGGGTCTCGTGGTTTTCGTGGTGGTGGTTGCGATTCTGGACGCGGCACCAAGAAATGCCACAATTGTGGGGGCTAATCATTCTGAACTGTCCTGTTGGAAGAAGTATGGGCGTCCTGAGCAAGCCCATCATGTCACTACTGAGTCCACTGGTACTGACTCTTCTACACAAAGTCCTTCTGCTATGAGTGATCCTGCCACATTTGGTATTGCTTCTCAGGGTCCTTTCACTCCTACTGAATTAGAGGCCATTGTGCAGGCTCTTCGTATCTCTCGCTCGTCTACTGCTACTTTAGCACAGTCAGGTAGTATTGCTTGTTTTACTTCTCTATTCCCCTCTCCATGGGTCATTGATTCTGGTGCTAGTGCACACATCTCGGGTAATGATTCCTTATTTTCTAACTTAACTGCTATCACCCATAGTATTACCCTAGCCGATTGGTCCTTCCGGCCTATGGCTAATAAGGGATGCCTTCACCCTTCTCCCTCCTTAGTCTTACTATCTAGTCTTTTTGTTCTTAAATTTCCATTCAATTTGTTATCTGTTAGTCAATTAACTAAGTCTCTAAACTGTTCTATAACATTATCTCCTTCTTCTTGTGTTTTTCAGGATCTCAAGACATAGAAGATGATTGGTTTGGGATGTGAACGCGCTGGTCTCTACTACCTTGATCCTGCCAGCTTTGCTTATTCTCATTCAGCCTTTAGTGCATCCGTGTCTCCTTTACAGTGGCATTGTCGTTTGGGTCATCCGTCATTAGCTCGTCTTAAGCTTGCTATTCCTAGTTTAGAGTCTATTTCGAGTCTTGAATGTGAGGCTTGTCAATTTAGCAAGCACCACCGTAGTTCGTTTTCAAGTCATAAATGTAGCCGTCAGTCTAAACCTTTTGATGTAGTCTATGCGGACATTTGGAGACCTTTAAGAGTTGCTTCTATTAATGGATTTTGGTATTTTATCATTTTTGTTGATGATTATTCTCGTATGACTTGGCTATTTTTGATGAAACAACGTTCTGAGCTACCTGCTATTATTTTACAATTTTATAATGAAATTCTCACCCAATTCGACACAAAAATTAAAATACTTCGCTCTGATAATGCTCTTGAATACACTCAATCTGTCATGACCAAGTTCTGTGTTGAGCGAGGCATCCTTCATCAAACTTCTTGCGTTCATACCTCACAACAGAATGGTGTTGCTGAACAAAACACCGTCATTTATTGGATGTTGCCCGTACCTTTCGTTTCATTATGAACCTTTCAAAACCATACTGCGGGGATTATGTTCTAACTGCTTGTTATCTTATAAATCGGGTTCCTTCGCCTCTTCTTGGTAATCAGTCTTCCTTTTCTCTCCTCTATCCTTCTATTTCTCCTTTTTCTCTTCCACTTCGTACCTTTGGTTGTGTTGCTTTTGTTCATAATTTGGACCCTGGTTTAGACAAACTTTCTCCTCGCCTCGTCGTTGTGTCTTTCTCGGGGACTCTCGCACTCAGAAGGGTTATTAGTGTTATCATCCTCCTACTCGTAAGTACTTTGTTATTGCTGACGTTACCTTTTTTGAGTCCACCCCTTATTTTTCTCGTGAGGGGGAGACTGCTCTTCCCTCTCGAGAGGGGGAGTCATCTCACACTAGACAGATTCCCTTTGCTGAACTTCCAGTTCCTATTGTGTCTAGTGTGCCACCACCTTTACAGGTATATCAGCGTCGTATTCGTCCTACATCGGTTACTTCTGCTCCTGTGGATCTTGAGCCTCTTGAGACACCTACTACAACTACACCTGTTGAAACCAAGCCTCTTGAAATTGATGATCCTCCCATTGCTCTAAGGAAAGGTAAACGTTACGCAACATCCTATTGCTAAATTTGTTTCATATCATCGTGTATCGCCTCGTTTCTAGTCCTTTTTTTGTGCTTTGTCTTCTGTTTCTACTCCTACATCTTATAAACAGGCATTAATATCTCCCGACTGGAAGAAAGCGATGGATAAGGAGATGCAGGCATTACAACATAATCATACATGGGAGCTTTTACCTCTCTTCTACCTGGGAAGAAAACAGTTGAATGTCGTTGGGTCTACATGGTGAAATATTTGTCAGATGGATCTATTGAAAGATTTAAGGCTTGGTTGGTTGCTAAAGGATATACCTAGACTTATGGTGTTGATTATTAGAGACTTTTTCACCAGTGGCTTGCCTTAATTTAGTTCGTATTCTATTGGCTGTTGCAGTAAGTAAGTCATGACCCTTATTTCAATTAGATGTTAAAAATGCGTTTTTGCATGGCCAACTTCAAGAGGAAGTATATATGGATCAGCCCCCTGGATATATTGCTATGGGTAGTGAACACCTTGTTGGTCGCTTGCACAAGGCTCTGTATAGACTCAAACAATCTTCGCGGGCATGGTTTGATCGGTTCAGTTCTGCTCTTCTCAGCTATGGTTTTCGATGGTCCACATCGGATCACTTAGTATTTGTGCGTCAACCATCCCTTGGTATTATTTTTCTGATTGTTTATGTGGATGATATCATCATCTCAGGTGATGATAACGAGGGTATTTCTACACTGAAAAGTTATTTGGGGAAGCAGTTCAAAACAAAGGATCTTGGAACATTACGCTATTTCTTAGGGATTGAGATTGCTCGCTCGCTCTTCACATGATATTTCTCTATCCCAAAGAAAGTATGCATTGGATTTACTTTCTGAAACTGGTTTGTTGGGATCTTGCCCTGTTGATATTCCTATGGGTCCTTCTATTCATTTAGACTCCGGAAGTGGTGAACTCTTCTTTGATATTGGAAGATATCGTCGACTTGTGGCTAAGCTGATTTAGCTTACCGTGACACGATCTGACATTACACATGCAGTTAGTGTAGTCAGTCAGTTTATGCATGCCCTTTGTCAATCTCACTTTGATGCTGTTTGTCGCATTTTGAGATATGTGAAGAATTCGCCTGGTCAAGGTTTACTCTATCGAGCTTCTAAAATCATAGACGTGATTGGATATAGTGATGCAGACTGGGCTGGCAGTCGTTCAGATTGGAGGTCTACTTCTGGATATTGCACTTTTGTTGGCGGTAACCTTGTAAGTTGGTATAGTAAGAAACAGACGGTTGTTGCTCGTTCTAGTGCAGAGTCAGAGTATCGTGCCATGGCTCATATTGCGTCTGAGATGCTCTTGGTACGTTCTCTTCTTCAGGACTTTAGTGCTTCAGTTCCAGCTCCGATGTCGATGTTCTGTGACAATCAGGCTGCGATATTCATTGCTAACAATCCTATATTTCATGAACGAACCAAGCATATTGAAGTTGACTGCCATTTCATTCGGGATCTCTTACTTAAGGGTGATATTGCCACCCCGTTTGTGCGTTCTGATTCTCAATTGGGAGATATTCTCACTAAACCCTTAGTTCGATCGTCATTTCAAAAGCTGTCTACCAAACCGAGCATGTCTGATCTCTATGCTCCAGTTTGAGGGGGAGTGTTAGAATCCTTAGAATATTCTAGATAGTCATGGGTTGTGATTCATTGTATTTTCTAATCCTAGTATTTCCTAATCTTAGTATTTCCTAATTTGATTGTAATCTACAAGTATAAATACAATACAAAGGGAGGTGAGGATTTAACTCACTCTCAATTATTCCTTTATTCTTTTCAAATTGTTGATTATTTACCTTTGGGGATTTAGAAGGAAGAGGCTAAGGTCCTATGGAGATATGTATTACTTAAAATCCCCCTATTTTTGATCCTTCGCAATTGCGTATCTGTTTGCTCTAAGTAATCCAAATCTAAGTTTGGAATTGGTTGCTGTTTTTTCTGTTTATATTCTTTCCTTTTTAATTTTCTTTTCTTATGTTGGTATGTAGGGACTTTTCATCCTCATCTTCTTATGGTGCTTTATTTCCCATTAATAAAATTTAATGTTGCTTAAAAGAAAAAGGTTGGTTTGGGGTCATTCATTGGTTTTAGTGCAAGTTAATTATAACGCAACATTTTGGAACAGCTTGAATTTGTCATATGGGTTAAAAAAAAAAAAAAAAAAAACTAGGATACTAGGACCTTCTTTCTTCTCCACCTTTCTGTATCTACGTGTTGATTAAGCATATAATAATTTATTATTTGATGCATTTGGTTTCTCCAGGATATATGCGGGTTATAGTCATAGTAAGGAAAAAATAAAAAAATACGTCAAAATATTGGAAAAATTAATGGGAATGTATTTTTTTTTTTTTGGCTTGCAGAAACCAAGGGTATGCATACTAGGCGGTGGATTTGGAGGTCTATATACTGCTTTAAGACTAGAATCCCTTGTCTGGCCTGAGAACAAGAAACCTCAAGTAAGCCATTTGCTAATTCTTTTGATGTTTGTTTATCATTTTTTTTTTCCTAACCAATCCATTAGGGTAGTTGTTATTCATATTGTTAGCCTCGTGTATTTCTTTCTTTTTCTTTTTTTTTTTTTTCCCTTTTCTTTTTTTTGGGGGGGGGGGGGGAACGGGGTATCCTTTGGATACATCACGTTTGAAACACAAACATGGGTCCGAATACGTTGTTGGGTTTGGATTCCATGTACTCCATGCCACAATTCTGTTAGTGCTAAGAATTACGGATACAAATGCAGGCATGAGACACATATATTACATGATACAAGGAACATCAACATGAAAATTTTAGAAATTACGAGCACACGGCACAGTAGGGATACAAAAACAAATAAATATATATTTAGTTGTACACACGAGGATAATTACTATATTTTCTTTTTCTTTTTAATATTTGAATCAATTATATTTTATTTGTATCTACTTTAGAAAGATGTAGTCATAAACAAATTGGAAAATTTGGATTTAGAATTCCTAAAATTAAAAATTTAAAGAATAAGGCATCAATACGTATAATTAATATTGTTGTTTTTAGGGAAAATTACAAAAAAAAATGGACTTTTGATAAGATAATTCGATTTTCATGAACAAAATTTATGTTACTCAAAAAAAAAAAATAACTACAAAAATTTAAATTCCAGCCCCATGAATTTTTGACTTTTCAATTAAAAAAAAATTTACTCTAAGAACCCATTAAGCATTGACTCTTGTAATCTCTCTTTTATCTTCTCTTCTCACGAATCCTAAGTATTCATATATATATATATATGTCCATATATGGCAAATGAAGGAGGGGAAGCGAAATGGGTGGGGTTGGAGGATGACGTGTCAAGAGATGATTGGAGGTAAAAGAGGACTGCCTGAGAATGGAAGAGGGGGAAGAGGAAGGAGGAGAAGAAGAAGTGGTGGATTGTTGAAGGTGTTTCAGGGACACGAGGACAATAATGGAGGTTGATTTTGCTATATTCATATTTAGAGCTCAATTCTTATGTTCAGCATTTGCACCTAGTGCAAAAATGAGTTGCACTTTGCGTAGAATCAGTTCCATTTTGGTGCAGAATCGGTTGCACCTCAAACCATAACTCAGTAGAAAGAGAGAGCTCCCATTCTAGCGTTAGAACTTGGTGCAGAATGAGTTGCATTTGGTGCAGAATGAGTTGAACTAGAATCTGGTTAATGCAACTCAAAAAGTTAGTCCATTTTTCCGTAATTTTTTGACTTTTTTTTTAAAGAAGTTTATTAATGACCCATATTTCTCCAATTAGGATTTGTGGACAGTATGAGCATAAATCAATTCACCACAATATACGTTGATATATATGTGTGTTTACATATCTACACAGCTATGAACATATATATACACATATGGACAATCAGGGTTTGTGGGAAGAAAAGTAGATAAAAAGAGGGATTCCATGAGTTAATGCTTAAGGGCTTTTTGGGGTTTTCTTTAGTTGAAAAATCAAATTTCATGTGTTCCGAATTTAAATTTTTGAAGTTCACCTTTTTTGAGTTCCAAAAATTGAGTTCCAAAAATTGTGTTCATGAAAATGGAATTATTTTATCAAAAAATCAATTTTTTTTCGTAATTTTCCCTTGTTTTTATCCTATTTTTTGATTCTAAGTTTTTGATTTCATTTTTTTAACTATGCATTTCATGTAGTGTCCTCTTTTTTTGATTCTAAGTTTTTATTTTATTTTTTTAACTATGCATTTCATGTAGTAATGGACTTGTAAGAGACCGATGAGTCTAAAAAAACTAACGAAAAACAATTGGTCAATAATGTCGTTAAAAGTCCTAGGCACTCTAAGGCTACAACTCTCAAGACCTCTCACCTCTTGAGTTGTAAGTTGAGCATGAGTAATGCTTTGTTTTGGAGTTTAAGATAGAGAAGAGGAGAAAAGGAAAGAGAACGTTTGTAAGGAGATAAGAGAAAAGACGAGAAATGATAGTAATTTTCCTTCCACATTTTTGAGAGTTTAAGTGAAAATAGATAATGATTTTCTCTCTCTTGTTTGTGAGATGAGCGAGAAAGAAAAGAAAGTATATTGTTATTTTATCATTTTTTTACTTTTTATTTGACGGGTAAATATGGTACTTAGAATATATGAAAAGGTGAAAAAAGAAACATATAAAGGGTCAAAATATTTTGAAATCATCAAATATAGACTTTCATATGCATCAATATTAAAAAAAAAAAAAAATAACTCTATGATATATATTTTCCCTATTATGAAAACGTAGCAATAAATAGAAAGTTATGTTACATGGACTTCTCTAAATATATGAAGTATCTGTATATCAGATGCTTGACGCTAAGACAAGGACACATGGGCAAGGATGTTATATAAGTGTCTCGTATATAATTAGACATCCATACAAATATATTTGTTAATTCAATTTTAGCACCTAATTATGTATAAAATTTATATTTTATGTATGAATACTCTAATGGCACGTTGTAAATGCCATATTATTCTATAAAATAAAATAATTATATCGAAGATATGAATATTATTTTGTGTTCCTGTATCTTTAAATAAGAGAATTAATGGATCCGATACTTAGAAACGTTATCGCACTAGACTGCTATACCCAAGTCCATTTAACATAGAAAGTAATATCATTGATTATGCAATAGTAACTGTTCTTTGCAAAAGATGTAAGTTCAAAACAAAAACGTATTCTGACCTAGTTAAAGTAAGTTAAAAAAAATAAAAAAAATCTAAGATTCTATAATCTTCTTCCACATCCATAACGTCGTTGTTGTCATCGTTATGCTCGCATCATCTCCACCACTAGATTTGTAGCCGTCAATGCCCTCTTTTAATTTCTATAAATCAAGGGAAGTATCGCCTTTTTCAACATATGTTGCTTTATAACTTGAGGTTAAATGCCTTGCACATTTTTTTGGCTCTAATTTTTTTCTTTTTCTACTAATATATTGTTAACAATCTTGATCCAAAATAATGAATGAGTCTTGCATTTGGACTCAAAAATCAAGATATTGTGTAACGTGAAAGAGGCAATGCCTCAAGTGCCTCTTGCTTGGTCAAGACGCTCGCCTAGGAACACTTGCTTTTAGGCTATAAATGTTTTTTTACTAATATATTATTGACGATCTTGAGTTAAAATAATGGATAAATTTTGCACTCACACCCCACAAAATTAAATTTTGCATAATGTGAAATAGGCTACTTCTCAAGCACCCCTTGCCTAGGCTAGGGCGCTTGCCTGGGCTAATACCTTGCTTGAACGCCTAATGCGCTTTCAACAACATTGCCAGTCATTTTTAGAAGAGTGCTCAATGTATGTCGGGAATATCCAATGAGTGGTCTGATGATTGTTCGACATGAATTGTTTGACTAAAAATGTTTGTGCTTCTTACCTGTCTTGTCTTATGCCCTAGTATATGCTTTTCCCTTTCTTATTTAACCCATTAATTAAATTGGCCATTAAGTTTTAGATGTGATTATGAAGTTGAAGCTGCTAAAATCAACTGAAAACTATCCTTTTCTTTTATTTTCTGATTATTACGAGATATTCCTTCACATAGGTGTGTGCATATGCATATAATATATTAGCCTACATTGTCATCCTTTTGCATTGATATGTGTGAAAGGCCACATAACCTTACCCTCCTGTGGATAATGGTAACTGCAAGCCATGTCATCTTTAATGCCATTCTCAAGGCATATTTGTTACTATTTACCTTCGAGTATTGCCATCTCTCTCTCTCTCTCTCTCTCTCTCTCGTGTACATAGACCTCATTTTCACACCTCTTTTCTACATTATGTTCTTACTCAAAATCTCCTAATGATAGTCCTCATCTTTCTAATGAATTTCCTAATTGTTTTCTACTTGTAATATGGTAGCCAAATTCTTTCTTGTATTGCCTGGACCTCTATATTGAGAGGCAGAGTTCCTGGTGTCAGTTGCCACCACTGCCTTCACCACGCACACCACTTCGCCATCAAACATCCTCATAATTGTTTCAAGCTTTGTCACTTATCACTAAAGATTACTAATGTCACTATAACTAATATCATCATTCATTAACTAATACCACTAATCATCACAACCATCATCAATGACTTGTTATCAGGCCTGGTTAATGTCATTTCTATAACTAACCACTAAATAACACTACATATTGGAGACAGCTAGTTCAAGTCCATGACATGAAAAATATATATATTTTATTTATTTTCCCATTTCCTTGTCAACCCCCCCCCAAAAAAAAAAAATCTTTCCTGGATGAGATTATCCAATGATTGGACAAAAGCTTGGAAGTTCTTTGCTGATTCTTCTGTCATCTATACTATCTATGAAGCATGGACATGGATACAGGTACGGGATACGGCAATTTTAAAAAATGAGAATACGAGTATGGCAAAGATACGGCAAAAAAATAAAATAAAAAATATATTTTATTTAAAATATTTTGGAAGATAGCATCTATATACTACCAAATATTATATAAATAACAATTATATAGTATGAAAATACCATTCAATCCATAAATTAACATCATTCATACTCAAAACTGTCAACATCATTCATACTCAAAACTATCAACATCATTCATACATAAAACACAACTAAAAAAAAAAAATATCAAAACATAAATTTAAAATTTTTCTTCTTTGTGTGTTTCAGTTATACCAGAACAGAAGAATATGCATTAAGTTATATTTTAGTTAATTGGAGTTTGACCCCTAGTAAGATTTATCATATCCATTTGACCCTCGAAAAAAGTTTGAAATATTAGATTTAGACCTTCCGCCGTATCCTAAAAGTATCATTCCTGTATCCTACCTTTATCCCAACCGTATCCTCGCCCTATCCTATGCAAAATTTAAAATAAAAAATTAGGATGCATCGTGTGGCGTATCCAATATGTATCAGGCCGTATCTGGGCCGTATCCGTATCTTCCGAGTATCCGATACGAGTATAGCATCTAATTTGAAGTATCCGTGCTTCATAGTATACTATTATATAGTTGAAACACCACGGGTGTTGGTGAAGCCTAAAAATTAATGAAACTTTAATTTTAGTGAAACATTTTTAATTTCCTAAAATACCCTTCAACCTCCCATCAAATTTAAATCTTAAATCAAGCAACTTCTAAAAACTACCCTTATTTCAGTAATTTTATAAATATTAAATTTTTAACCACCACAGTATTTTACTTTTATGCCCCTAACTAAATTATACAAATGAAGTGATATGTGCACACGTCGAATGGTTAAATAGATGGGCCAACTACTTGCTAAAGTTTTCCACTTTCTTTTAATCAAATTGCAAGAATATTGTGTACATAGAATATTCTCCAATTTCAAAACTCTAATTAAACTAAAAATGCATAAAAAATTAATTACTTTTTGGCACCCCTGTATTTTTGCATCATGAATACCTTGTCTAGGTGTATGAAATGGCTTCACAATTATGCATAATAGCTTTGCCTTGACGCAATGGGAACATTTCTGCTTTGCAATTTGGAGGCCAAGGAAAATTTAGTACTTGGAAACCGTCTCTCTAGTTATTAGGGGTAAGATCATTGCCTTATGGTTTCAAAAAATGCCCAATATTGTTACATAGCAATTTTAGAGGGTAGTGCTGTTATTTAAAATCACATGCATTTCCCTTCCCCAAACCCCACATAGATGGGAGCCTTGTGCACTAGGCTGCCCTAGCTTTGCATATTTCCATCACACCACGAGTGTTATTAATGCAACACCTAAGCTTTTTCTTCTACATTTTTCTCCAAGCTTAGTGGATGGTTATGGAATTTTTTTTCTTTTTTATTTTGTTTTCTACTAGCAAAGCTTATTGTAAATATAAAACTGTGTATATAAGTGGACTTCATTTATATTGATTTCCTAATTTATGTTTGCTGCCTTTATTACTTGTAAAACATTTATCGTTTTGCTGCCTTTCTGTCAAAATTTTTCTATCATTTGGTCGAGGATTAAAATTTCATTTCGGCTAGCATAGAAATGAAAAGGGAAATATTTCAGAAGTGTTTCAAAAATATTCCAAGAGTGGCACAAGAATATTAAGATATCTAAACATGTTTGGAAGTATTTACTAAAATACATTTAATTATATATAAAATCTTAATAATAATAATATAATTAAGCAACTTACTATTTTGATATATTATGCTGTATTTGTTTTGTATTTTAATGCAAACATTATTGTTGTTATTCTACTAGTGTTTGGTCTCGGTCTCTTAGGAAATGGAAACTTTCCCTTCTATTTAATGGAAAAGAAACGATATTTTGATCCTTGACATGGTAATTCTAATGTCATAAAATGTGGTTAAAATTTCATTTGGCACCCTTTAAACTTGTTATTCATTTAAACTGCGAACAGGTAATTCTTGTTGACCAGTCTGAACGCTTCGTTTTCAAGCCAATGTTATATGAGCTTTTGTCAGGAGGTATGTGTTTATTGGAGGTATGGTTGTATACCTGATCATATTATAATTTGTTTTTTCTCCGAAAATGCAGAAGTTGATATGTGGGAAATAGCTCCACGTTTCTCAGATTTGCTTGCAAATACTAGTGTGCAATTTTTCCAAGACAGGGTGAAACTTTTACATCCATTTGATTATGAGCGAGTAAATGCGCCTATAAGATCTAGCTGTGGAGGAACCGTCCATCTTGAGAGTGGGCTTCTTGTTGAATATGACTGGTATAATTTTTCACAATTGCATTCAACCTTTCAAATTTAAATATTTAGTGTTGATTTTTCGTGGACCTTCCATGAGTATTCTTCGATAAATTTGTCCATGAGTAAAACCAAAAACAAGGAAAATAAAAATAAAAATGAAAGGAATCCGAAAATAATAGCAACCCACTGCATATATATATATATATATATGACAAACCAATAACAATTCGCAAAGGGTATGTTTTTATTTCCGAATATATATTATTGTCTGTGCGATTGTATTCTTCTTTACATGTGCACTTCAATTGTCTGCTGATTTTTGAATTTTGGACCTGGGCAGTCAGGTTGGTACTTGCTTTGGGAGCTGAACCTAAAGTTGATATTGTACCAGGTGCAGCAGAATTCGCATTGCCATTTTCCACCCTAGAGGA
Organism: Sideroxylon spinosum; assembly: GCA_003260245.2. Taxonomy (NCBI): domain Eukaryota; kingdom Viridiplantae; phylum Streptophyta; class Magnoliopsida; order Ericales; family Sapotaceae; genus Sideroxylon; species Sideroxylon spinosum. The sequence goes on along the minus strand of QLOD02000001.1, from coordinate 30,747,295 downwards.
TGCATGTGTTAGTAATTGACCATGTAGAACTGATTTGATTAATAAGTGGAAGATATCTTTGGGTAATTTTATTGAGCATTATGGATTTATTTTTGCATCTTGGTGTTCTTGTGGCACAGAAGGTAGATGAGAATTTAAGAACATTGGAGCGGAAGTACTTTGGTACAGACTCTCCAATTAGTGTGGCTGTTGTGGGGTGTGGTTACTCTGGAGTTGAATTAGCTGCCACACTATCAGAGAGACTGCAAGATAAAGGAATTGTACGTGCAGTTAATGTGGATACTACAATCTTGCCAACTGCTCCACCTGGAAACAGGGAAGCTGCCCTGAAAGTAAGAAACCTTGTTCTGGACTCTTAAAGTTCCACCAATTCTAAATGACACTGTTGACAACACCTCATGGTCTTTGTATTGCATGAGTGTGCACTCCCTTCCCCCCATCCAGGTTGAGTGATTAAGATAATTGCATTAATGGTACCTATTAGTTTTTTACTTAATTATCTGAAGAGGTTAGTGCCGTATATCAACTCTGTTTATTATTTATTATTACAACCTTGTTGAGTTCATCAATATTTGTAGGTATCAATTTGGTTTCAATTAGCTCAGTCTATGATGTTTTGTTACTTCAACATCTCTATATTTTAAATCTCTGCAATTAAACTATAGATGATTATTATTCTTTAGTCTAAGATTATTTTGTTGGTGAAAGATATAATTAGTTGCCTGTATGTAACATGGGTAGTCATGTGTGTATGTTAAGTTGGTTGCTTTACCTTAATCAAAGAGCCCTGTCACATGATCTGGGTCATAGAAGAATTGAAAGTCCTTTGCTAGTGTAGTCTCCTCTTCCTGACAACCACCTAATTTTCTTACTACAGCTTTGTTCAACTTGCCAGCCACCGTTGATCTTCCCTCTGCTTGTTGGTAGTCATCAGTACATTCAGTGAATTATTTGAGCTACTGTTTCCACAGCTTTAGCCTTTTGTGTTTGTGTTTGCGCCTCTCTATCCACTTATCTCTTTCACATACATTGGATATTAATGGAGTCCAAAACTTCTTCCATTGTTGCTCTTGGTGTCAGTCAGATTTCCAGTCGCCACAATATCTCCATGACTGATGAGGAATACTTTGACTTCTTTCCCTAATGCATCTCTTACTCAGGATGGTAATTCCTTCACGTTCTTCATTCCATTAACCTATCAAATATCCTTGTATTCTTGATTTTGGTGCATCTTACTACATGTTAGGTATATCTACCATTATGTTTGAACTTCAATTGTCCTGAAGTACTATTACAGTTAATTCTGCTAGTGCGTCATCTGAGGGCACTAGTGGAATTGGTAATGCCCATCTTATTTTCTCCATCTCATTTTCCTCTGTGTTTTTCAATTAGTGAATTTATCAAATATCATAACTCTAATAATTTTTGATAGCAAATATCATAACTCTAATAATTTTTGATCTTTATTCTGTCATTATTCAAGAGTTACGGACAACGGAGAGAAATAAAGGAGGGCATGAAGCAGAAGGATTGTATTATCTTGATATATATCTATCTTCCACATTCACGTTTTGTGCTGTCATTGCGTCACCTCTTGGGTACTGTTACAGTTATTTTTGCTAGTCGCTCATCTAAGGTGTGAGTGGAATTGGTAATTCCTCTCTTGCTTCCTCCATCTCTTTTTCATCTGTATATGTCAAATTGTAAACTTATTAACCACCATAAGTCTTCAATAACTTTTCCTCTTGATTTTAAGGAGAGGGTTGGAGGAGGGCATGAAGCATTAGATTATCTTGATACATATCCATCTTCTATGCCCACCTTTTTTTGCTGCTATTGCGTCACCATTGGAGGTTCACTATTGTTTGAGTTACCCTAAATAAACAGGCATTGGGTCCTTTTCACCTAGTTTATTTTGACATTTAGGGTCAGCTAGTTCAATTGTCACCTTTGTTGATGAGTTTTCCCGAAATATGTGGATTCATCTAATGAGAAATCATTCGCTCAAATCAACAACGAATTTCTCCAAGATCCTTACCAAGAAAACCCTCGCCTGGGATAATTAAAGAGGGATTAGTTGTTGGGAGATTAGGTTCAGGGATTGTTTAGGCACCAATCATTCTCGTTGATGGACTATGCCTTAGTCGGCTCCTTTTTTTTTGTTGGGGGGGGGGGTACCGCTATGTTGGCCAACAATAGATGGACACTCTGTTTTGTTTCCATTCGAGACAATGGTTTGTCAATAGTTACCTCACGTAGTTGCGAACCATCGATACCACATTTCCACGACACCACCAGTGTGCCGATTTTGCCCCTTCAACACATGTCCATTGTCATCCTATGGCCATCATTTCGAGCGTATACTCATGAGATTGACTTCTCTATAATACCAAGGAGACCTCATTCACTCTAGATGATCCATTCCACTCTCCTACATTTTGTGTCCCTCCCCCCCCCCCCCCCCCCCCCCAAAAAAAAAAAAATTCTCTCATGCGTGTGGTTGCCTGATGCTTCCCTTACCACTAGTGGATAGACTTTTGTGCCATCGTGGTGACTATCTCCTTCTAGAAGACCCTCACAAGTTGCTTTGGGAAGAGACAACCACTATAGTGGTTGAAGGGTCCACCCAAGGAAAAGCAAGTCAACCATTATAGAGAGAGAGAGAGCATGTAAGACCCATCTACAGGGTGGATTGAGTCATTTCCTTTGATATTGATAGTGGTAGGTGATGTTGGTGTGATAGATCGATTATAGAAGCTAATTTCTTGATGAGAATATTGATGGAAAAATATACTGAAAATAAAAAAATCTTCACATGGTTATTATCGACTGAGTGAATTATTATAGAGTTACAAGAGAAATTTTATGGTGAATATTGGAAAAGAGAAAAAAAGAAAAAAAAAAAAGAGAGGAGTTGTTATGGAATATATTAAAATGATCAAGCATGAAGTAGTTATAGTGTGAGAACTATTGGGTTGAGTCAAATGATTTTCCAATCAGGATTGGTTTGCATCAAGGATCTGCTTTGGTTATGGACGAGCTAAACATATTCAAGACAGTATTGTTTAGGGCATGTTGTTCGCGGATGATAGTGTATTGATAGATGAAACTGTTGGTAACCAGGTTGCCGCTATAGTGCCTAAGTCTACTTCCTTGAATCCTCTTTGGCATGACCACATCCCCAGGGGATCTATTAAATGAACATGGGAGAGCGCGTGACATCATGACCACGGTGGAATCTTCTCGCGGAACCTCTTTCCCTCAGATTAGGAATAAGGTCCTAGGAATCCTGTAATAGACTAGCCGCACATGGGATCATTGAGTTCAATTGATTGTTGGCTAGAATCAAGGGATCACTGGGGATTTCCCTAACCAATCTACATAGAGAGATTCTTGTTGACGAATTTTTATCCTTTAGTGATGTGTCGAGTCAAGGCTGAACATCCTCCTAACAGATACAGGCAATGTTGTTAAAATCCCGATTTAAATCTTAAAATCTTACGATTTTACGATATTAGAATGGGAAAACTTGTTCGAT
>QLOD02000001.1:30724874-30742790 GCA_003260245.2 Sideroxylon spinosum | reverse complement strand
GTTAGTATTAATTATTTCAGAGTTAATATTAATGGTAAAATACTCAATAGGGTTTATGTAAATTATTCGTAAATTAATTTTAGGTTAAAACACACTTAGGGCTACTATTAATTTTTTGAAAATGAGATTAAATTAGAGTTATTCTACAGTTAATATTAAAAATTATGGTCTAAATTACATTATATAAAAAGGATAACTAAAAATAGGGCTTATTCTATACAAATTTGACAATATAGGGCTAAAGGTATGGTCGACCGCTTCTAGATAGTAGAGAAAGTGGCAATCCACAACCGCTAAGATTCAAATCTCGACCGCTTCAAAGCGGTCGACAAAAAGTCACTTTTAATCCCTTGGAATTTTATCCTTCAAAATTGTTTGGAAATTATTTAAAAATTTGTGGTAATTTTTTCTTTAAATTATCCTATTTAAATTATCAATTGACATTGTATGTTTGGAATTTTTTTGGGGTTAAATGTTGGTTGGAATATGTTTCGAGTTATGTGTAGTTTGAATCAAGTCAGGTTGTTTTTTCGATTCAGTTTGTTAAATGTTTCTTTGTTAGTAGAATATTCCACCCACACTAATGCTATTTATGATATTGTTTAATTTTGTAAAGCTTGTCAACATGTAGTGACTCATCCGCAAACCCCACGAGTGCCATTCCCTGGCCCTTCGGTGCCACCCTTCATGTCTCCATTGCATTCATCTTGCTCACTTCTCCGATCATCCACCATCGACAGTACTTTTCCTAGGTCCCCTATCGAGCCATCCAGTTCCACCCGTGGCCATATACACATCCCCAGCCGAGGGTGTCCGAATGCATCGTCGTCTCGATGGGCACGGCTTCCTCATATAGCATCCATGTCTACCTCGCAGGCTATTTAGTCACCCTCGCAGTGCCCTAGTACTTTGACTTTATCAGGTATATGTGTCTTTTATATTTATAGGAATTTAACTTGGTTTGTTATACAATTATTTCAGATATAGAAGGTGTAGTTGAGACTTCCAGGGTCATTGACTGCCACAGTACCCTCTCGTGCTAGTAGGAGGCCCATTACTCCCCTACAGGGTTGGGGTAGCAGCTAACCTCTTCAGGTTGAGTTCAGTTGCTACCATCATCATGTAGGGAAGTCGGGTGTCTGACTTATTAGGCAGTTGGGCGTGATGGTTCGCGATGGTCGCCTCGTGCCTTTGTCCATGATGGTTTGGGCAGCTGCTCCCATGGAGACATTAGACCGCATATGGCAAGAGGTTATGGTGAGAAACGTTAACGTATTTCCACTTAAATTATACTTACGTAGTATTGTTACTAATATATAACATTTATTATGTGATTAGGATAATGTGATTGACTGTCCTCCCGAGTTTCGGCCTGTTTGTATGGCCAAATGCCGAAAGATTTGGAAAGACCATAAGTGCATCGTGAAGAGGAAATATTTCACACCTTTCGCAGGCTCCCCAGAGATCCTCCAGCGATGCCCTCCTGACGTAGTGCCGAATAGTGGCCGGACCTCGTAGCGTACTAGTCAAGCGACTCATCTTAGGTTTAATTTAATAAAAACTTACAATATAATCTCTTTATGTTTGTTATGATAATAAAACTTTTAATTTATTTCTATTACATTTGACGTAGGCTGAAGCGGCAAGGAACTCAGCCAATTGGGCCAACCTCGGTGCCCCTCACATGAATGGGGGTAGGCACATCCAGGATATACTATATGAGGTATACAATTGTGTATGCATTAATAGTAACTTATATTTGTTTATCCCGTATTAGTAAGTTACATAATTTGAATTGTTAGCTAATAGAATATTTAACATATCATGCAGATGGGAGCACAGGGGATTCCCACCGACCGACTTACAGTATTTCAGATGATATGTAACCCCACACATCCTGAAGTCTGAGCCATATTGAGCAGATTCATGCACGTCTAGCAGAGCGACCAGAGGCAGAGCATGACATCTCTGAGGTCCGGGATAGGGTGTACACAGAGGTGGTCGGTCAGCTCAGGTATACCCCGATCAGTGATTCATAAGGCAGCCACAGAAATATCTAGTAGGGTTCACAGAGACGAACCGAGGTAGAGATTGAGCAACTAGTAACTGATCATTTGGACACATTTCTAGCAGACGTCCGTGAGCATTTGCACGTCGAGATTCAGGACGAGCTCCAGGTTGAGCTGCAGGATAGAATCCAGGTAGAGATCTGTGCTGCTCTTCGTGCTGAGGTCCAGACTAAGATGCGTGCTGAGATTCGAGCAGAGGTGATCGAGGAGGTACGTGCTGATATGGAGGAGCATTTTGCTCATATGCGGGATCAATTGTAGGCGAATATTCGTGATACTCAACACCCTAGGCAGGTACGATAATATGTGTTTGGTGGGTTAAACGTTGCAAGTCATGATTGTATTCTCCATGCCATTATGGATGATTCAAATAGTCAACCTTTAATTATAGGATGGAGATGATGATACCGGCCTTGCCTTTGCGACATAAATACTATCAGTAAGAGGTATAACGGCATTTATGAACCACTAAACCTTAATTACTGCATATAATTTATGATCTACAGTTGACACTTAAAGCTTATAACATCATTATAAGGGTCTGTCGTCTACCAAATTTCACATGTAGTGAGTCAATACAGTACATTTAGAAACTACAGGATTAAACGGGGTTGGAATCTGAGTTACAGATTACAATACAACGCTCCGGTAGTTTTCAGTTAACACATATGCCTTACACACACGTACATAGGATTTCACTGCCCAAACTGAGCATACAGGGTCTGTTGTGAACCAAACTTCACGTGTAGCGAGTTAACACCATTTAAAAACTATCGGATTAAACGGAGTTTGAATCGGAGTTACGGATTACGAGAAAACGCTCCGGGTAATTTTGAGTGCACACATAGCGTCTAGGGACCTTTTTCATGTTGAGGATTTCACTACTAAAACTGAGCAAACGGGGTATGTTGCGAACCAAACTTCACGTGCAGTGAGTCGACAACATTTAGAAACTGGAGGATTAAATGGGGCATGAATCTGAGTTACGGATTACGATAAAAGACTCCAGGTAGTTTTCAGTTAACACATAGCTTCTTTGGACCCACGTACTTACTATTTCACAGCTCAAAACTCCCAAACGGGCTTTGTTGTGAACCAAAATTCACGTGTAGTGAGTTAAGACCATTTAGAAACTACTGGATTAAACGGAGTTTGAATCGGAGTTACGGATTATGAGAAAACGCTTCGGGTAATTTTGAGTCTGTTGTGAACCAAACTTCACGTGTAGTGTGTGAACACCATTTAGAAACTGTAGGATTAAACTCAGCTTGAATCCAAGTTACGGATTACCATGAAAGACGCCAGGTAGTTTTCAGTTAATAAATATGCCTTATACCACACGCACTTAAGATTTCACTACACATACCAAGCAAATGAGGGTCTTTTGTGAACTAAAATTCACATGTAGTGAGTCAACACCATTTAGAAACTACCGAATTAAACGAAGCATGAATCGGAGTTACGAATTATGAGAAAATGCTCCGGGTAATTTTGAGTGCACACATAGCATCTCGGAACATTTTTCATGTTGAGGATTTCACTACTCAAACTGAGCAAACGGGGTCTGTTGTGAACCAAACTTCACGTGTAGTGTGTGAACACTGTTTAGAAGCTACAGGATTAAACAAGGCTTGAATCCGAGTTACGGATTACCATAAAAGGCTCCGGGTAGTTCTCAATTAACACATATGCCTTATAACACACGTACTTAGGATTTCACTGCGCATACCAAGAAAACGGGGTCTGTTGTGAACCAAACTTCACGTGTAATGAGTGAACACAATCTAGAAATTGTAAGATTAAACGGGGCTTGAATCTGAGTTACGGATTACCATAAAAGGCTCCGGGTAGTTTTCAGTTAGCACATATGCCTTATAACACACGTACTTAGGATTTCACTGCGCATACCAAACAAACGGGGTCTGTTATGAACCAAACTTCACGTGTAGTGATTTAACACCATTTAGAAACTGTAGGATTAAACAGAACTTGAATCAGAGTTACGGATTACCATAAAAGGCTCCAGGTAGTTTTCAGTTAACACAAATGCCTTATAATACACGTGCTTAGGATTTCACTACGCATACTGAGCAAACGGGGTTTATTGTGAACCAAACTTTAGGTGTAATGATTCAACACCATTTAGAAACTATAGGATTAAATAGGGCTTGAATCCGAGTTACGGATTACCATAAAAGGCTCCGGGTAATTTTTAGTTAACACATATGCCTTATAACACACGTACTTAGGATTTCACTGCGCATACCGATCAAACGGGGTTTGTTGTGAACCAAATTTCACATGTAGTGAGTGAACACCATTTAGCAACTGCAGGCTTAAACGAGACTTAAATCCGAGTACGGATTACCATAAAAGGCTCCGGGTAATGTTCAGTTAACACTTATGCCTTATAACACACGTGCTTAGGATTTCTCTGCGCATACCGAGCAAACGGGGTCTATTGTGAACCAAACTTCAAGTGTAGTGAGTCAACACCATTTAGAAACTACAGGATTAAACAAGGCTTGAATCCAAGTTATGGATTACCATAAAAGGCTCCGGGTAGTTTTCAGTTAACACATATGCCTTATAGCACACGTACTTAGGAGTTCACTGTGCATACCGAGCAAACGGGGTCTATTGTGAGCCAAACTTCACGTGTAGTGAGTCAACATCATTTAAAAACTGCAAGATTAAACAGAGCTTGAATCCGAGTTACGGATTACCCTAAAAGGCTCCAGGTAGTTTTCATTTAACATATATGCCTTATAACACACATGCTTAGGATTTCACTACGTATACCAAGCAAACGGGGTCTGTTGTGAACCAAACTTCACATGTAGTGAGTCAACACCATTTAGAAATTGTAGGATTAAACAGGCTTGAAATCGAGTTATGGATTACAATAAAAGGCTCCGGGTATTTTTCAGTTAACACATATGCCTTATAACACACGTACTTGGGATTTCACTGCGTATACCGAGCAAACGGGGTCTGTTGTAAACCAAACTTCACGTTTAGTGTGTGAACACCATTTAGAAACTGTAGGATTAAAGAGGGCTTGAATCCAGGTCACGGATGGCCATGAATGGCCCCGGGAATTTTATATTGTAAATTTGATGAAATTTATATATTTACATTTTAAGTTTGTTTAAGATTTTAATTTTAATTTCATTCATTATAGTCATTTGTTGATGAATTTTTTTGTTTATTTTAGATTTGATGGGTTCTCTAATTGTTTGAAGGTTGACATATGGCAAGAAAACATTGTTTTACTTTCAAAATATTTGTAAAATTATGGATGACATCATATGTATTTTGTTACATATTTTATGAAAATTTCTTATGTTGTTGGATATTTTTAGTTTTGTCATAGTTTATATACAAGTTTAATGGATGTACAGGTTTGGTTATGTAAATGTACAGGTTGTTTTGTAATTTAAGATGAAATGAACATATTTTTATTAAAGAGTACACAGCTTTTGTCGACCGTCAAGGAGTAATCGACAAAAACCAATGTCTTTGTCGACCGTAATTAGGCATCGAGGAAAACAATTTTTCGACCACTAGGAGGCGGTCGAGAAAAATACTTCAAGCCGTCGATAAGTATAGACGACCACCTCAAGGTTTTGTCGACCGTAATTAGGAATCGAGGAAACAATTTTTTGACCGCTAAGAGGTGGTCGAGAAAAATACTTCAAGTCGTCGACAAGTATAGATGACTGCCTCAATGCGGTCGTGTAAAGTCCTTCTCGACCCATGCAAATCCGACCGTCGTGAAACGGTCGCCAAGCAGTTGATAAAAACATATTCGACCACTTAATAAGTTTTTCTCGACCGCCTTAGGCGGCCGAGAAAACTCTTGCACCTTGTAGTGTTCAATATTGAAAGTTTAAGCAATTGTACTAAACCCAAAAATTTAAATCAACTTAGGACAAAATGACGATTAAAATTTTAAATTACAAACAAATGCAATTCAAAGGTGAGATCATCCCAAGAATCTGTGGGGACCGAAGTTATATACATCATCAATATGTGGGTGTATGTGCGAGCGCCAAAAGTTCCCAAACCAAGGATCTGTCAACAAAAAAAGAAAAAAAAAAGCGGTCATCCTCCCCCACTCTTAAAACCACAGTTAACTGTCCACTCTCTTACGGGTTTACGGTTTACGTTCATAAAGGAACCCATCTGGCACAAAAACTGGAACCAAACTCGACATTGTTTTTTACAGTTAGCACCATTCTCAGATCTCCCTTCTCCGATGGCGAAAAACAAAACCCCAAAAAACCCGACAAAAGAAATCACCAATACCAGAACCAAAGTGCCCCAAAACCGGAGAACGCACAATCTTTGGCAGTTGTGAAAATCCAGCGCCAGCCAAATCGGCCCTCGGTCCCCCTCGACTCACAGTGGGTCTGCCTCGGGGTTCAGCTACAGTTTTGAAGGTCTTCTTAAATGCAATTTAAGAGCAAAAAAAAGATATCCATACTGCATTCCAAAATTTATTTTACAAATTGTCAAAATTTGAAAAGTTTGAAAAAATCCATTCAATAATCTTAGATATTTTATCAAATCTACTGAACCTATTAATAAAGAAGAGTTTTAATTAACAAAACTTAAGTTCGGGAAAAGTTGAAGACTGTTTTTCTTTTCTTTTTCTTCTTTTCTTTCTCAGACAAAAATAAGAAATTAATCATATCTCCATTGTATATTTTAAATGTGAAAAAAGGACTTGATCAGAATTTTACCTTGGTTTTTTTTGGGTTGACAGGAAAAAATTGAGAGGTAGAACTTGATCGCAGAGAAAAGAAAAGGCAAGCAAAGTAGGGATCTTTTCTTCGGAGAATTGTTCTAGAATGGATTGAATGGTTGTTCACATATATATATACATATATATATGGTGGGAGACCATATTACCATTATTTGTAACCGTTGGGCTTGTTGAAAAAATTTTAGAAACTCAATCTAAAAAGTTCTCGGCTCTTTCCCGCTCTCTCCCTTCCTCTCTCCCTCCCTCTCAGCTCAACCGCACTAACTACACCAGAGCTCTCGTCTTCCTCGACCGCCCCACCGACCTCTCCCTGCCACCAACCATCACCTCTGCCGACATCCAAGCATTCCCCTACTCCTTCCCCTGCAGCTCTCGCTTCGCGATTTGCTTCGCCGGCGTTACCAATAGAACTCAAATAACTAGTGTGATTTGGCGTTTTGGAGTCGAGAGTTCTTTCTCTTCCCCCCTTGGGTACTTATATTGTAGTTTTGGTTGAAATAGCTATGATATGTATATATACATGTCTGCAGTTATTTTATTTTATTTTATTTTTTTATAGATTTTCATTTAAATTCGAATTTGGCGTGGATCGATTGCTGAACTATTGGATTTCGATTACGGAGTACAATTTTTGAACTAATTTATATGATACGTGTCGTTTTCTAAAGACCCATTTTGGATCAGTAAATTGAGTGGATGATCTGAGTTTTGCTACATTGATTCATTGATGTCTTAGATTTTTCTAGTTTCCATGGTCTAGGTTTCTTTACATGCATAAGTATTTCCTTCTTTCTTTCTTTCTTTCTTTTTTTTTTTTTTTTTTTCCTTGTTAGCCTTTTACTAATTATGTCTAAGGAATTAGGTCAATGGCGGTGATTGTATGCAATTAAATTTAAGGCTTGAGATTTTTTAAAATTTTCTATTAAGATTCTACTTTTATGAACAGTTAGAGCATGGTGGCAAATGCTTGAATATTTCACATGATTATATATGTGATCAAGTATTTGACTTGTTTCAATTAAATAGCAGGCATAATTTATCAATGTTGTCTGTCATATAATGTTTAAAAATCTAAAGAAGTCGATTACATATGTGTATTTATAAAGATTTTTTTATTGGTTTGGTTATGCCTATTAAATTGGTAGGTTCAGTTTTGTTCACTGACCTCTTTAGTCATCCCTCGCCCAAGTGAAAGCTCCTTCGTTATCTATCTTAATATTATTTAGTTGTATTTATGCCAATTTTTCAATAATCTGTCTCTACTATTCTTCCCCTTGATCAGTTTGAATTATGATGGTTTGAGTGTATGCTTTAAGGAAATAATTTTGCCACAAACCTATAGTTAAAAAAGTAATGCCATAGAAATCTAGTTCTTCGTACCCTTTCTTCTAATTTGTAGGCTGAAAAATCCAAACCACGACATTACTTTTTAAAATATTGTATCACCAATCACTTTATATGTGTTATTTTATTTTTTCCCTTAGGTTGTTCATGCACTTAACATAGTAGCACGAAGTAATGAGGAAGATGTTGGACATTGTTTTGGTTGTTCAGTGTGCTTATGGTTTGATTCGTACTTCTCCCTAGCTTTTGCCTTTAAAAGATATTGATCAGCACATGCAGCAAAATTATATCTTCTAGTTGCATGAGTAAAGAAATGTGATATTTCGAGTGGTTTAGAGATACATTAACTTAGCTAACAACCGCATCACATATGGGAAAATTATGTTTGGAAATGTTAGTACTAAATAAGCTTGCACAAGAATCAGTATGATAAACATTATAAGGTACGTTTACTGTTTAAGTTGCAAATTCAAGCTCTCTGAACTAGTTGGTAGATTTTTCAATTAAACTTTTGATTTGATATTTATTACATAACCACATTTAGTGGGCTATACTCAGATTGGATCCTAAAACAATCCCTCTCTTTTGGTAGGACTTTTCCAATAAAAGTTCGTAAATGATATAAGTTCTCATTCTCTGTGTGTGGGTGGGTGGGTGATGTGTGTCGAATGCATCAATTTAATTACTCTACTTCTAAGTACAATATGTAAATAGGATTAGTAGAAGTCGAACCCATAGAGATTGAATATCCTTACAAAAACAATGTTAGGGGGGTTGGTTGTTTATTTTTATTTTTAATTGAAAAGAAATTATAACTAAATAAATAAGGCACAAGAGAATAAAAATGAATAAGACTTTCGGAAATTCGTATTGTCCACCATGGATCAAATCATTGATTGACACAAACATAGTACCAATCCTTAATTGAATATTCTGCCAAGAATGCCAATGAGCTCTGCTTATTCTAATATCTCCTTAGTTCGTTGTTAATTAAAACAAGCTTTTCAATCAATCTCTAGCCAATAAAAAAGCTTAAACAAGCTCTCAAGCTTTAATTTAATGGCTGCATTAAGAAACTAGAATGATAGTTGAATCTAAATAACAAACACCTAAGCTCGATTCATTTGTTTTAGTCTATGTTCTCCACAGAAATTAAGATGAGAACTTTATCATAATCATCAATCACTATTTTCTACCGAATATTAGAATAACCAAGCAATTACAGACTTGATTTTCTAAACTAGCAATAGATCATATAGTTCAAGTGTGAATTATATATCTGAACAATTGAACATACATAATTGTTATCGATTAGTAAAGAAGAACACAAGATATTCAAAATAAGGTAAAATCATTCAAGTCTCACAATAATCATCCACGGTTTCTCTTCACCTTCTGCCGAAAATAAGAACTTAGAGCTCCATGCTATCAGCTACAGCGGAAAAAAAAGATTTGTATCCAAGTTAAGATGGAGATGATTAGATCTGCCTCTCCAATTACAAACCCAATGACTATTTATAATACATGAAAGGCTACTTAAGGATTTTTAAAATGGAATCCCAGTCAAGTTAGAAATAACTATTTCTGAATTTTCAGGCTGCCTCATCTTTCTCCAGTAAATTGGGCATAAATTGCTCTACAAATTTGATAATCGTGATCTATAAAGTTCGACAGAAACTAGACATCTGTAGATTTTCATTGATTTGTTATTTTCTTTCTAATTTGACCTGAGTCATTCCTAGTAAATCCCCAAAGATGGCGTTGAAATTGGAAATTATTCTTCTGATTGAAATAGGATTTGTTCTCTACTTTGGAAACAAGCTTTGATAGCTCAAATCACCCTCAATTACCATGATCTTGCCCAATATGAAAAGCTTAAAATGTCAACTTTAAATTTCACGAAAGACTCTTCCACGTTCAGTGATAATGAAGACGTGAAATTCCCAAAATATCCTTCAAGGGTCAAATCTGCAGAAATTCAGAATTTGCATATATATTGCACCATTTTGCTTCCAAGCCCTCAGCCATCACCTAAACATGAAATACATTTTATTCAGTCCATTTAGACAAAGGATGCACTTAAAAGATTAAATAAGATGAAGTGAACATCATGCACAATAGCCACCTATCAAATTCCCCCATACTTATCTTTTGCTAGTACTTGAGCAAAACAATAACAGATCGTAACCATTTATCCCACTCTATCATCCAATGATGTCAAAGAATACATATACTACAAGTAAAAAACACAACCAAGAATTTTAAGAAGCATAACATACCATTAACGAATATCCCACACAAACTTAGAACTCAACTCAACACGAGAATCTCAGTCAAATTGAAGCTTGCCAAATTGGTAGATCCCTTACATGATAATCTTTCTATCTCTTAAGTGATTAAGGTCAAGTGTTTTACTCTGATTCATTCAATGAGAATGCAGTACCATAAGCTTGCTTGCCTAACTAATCTCCACTACTTAGATCATATGTAAAACACAAATCCAAAGGTCTTTCACAAGAGTTGTAATGGGCCTTGGGAAATAGGTAAGGAAACAATATGGATAGAAAGGTGCAAATACCAAAGAAACTAATAGAGCAATCAAAACTTGAACTAGGATATAATAAACATGCGGTACTTGAAGCCTTCATCAAACATTTAAGCAATCTCAATTCCTTCATTCACGGTTCCATTTGCTTTATTCAAAACATAGAACAACTTGTGATTGCAAGTGATACTCTCTCTCTCTCTCTCTATCTCTCTCTCTCTTTACTTTTTTTCTTTTTTTTCTTTCTTTTTTTTTTTTTGAACTACGCATCAGAAACCAATTTCCCCTTACTTAATTCCCCTTTCTTTTTGAGACCCATTTGGCAAGCGTTCAAATACACCACTAATTTTCTAGTTTAGTAATTAAATTTTTTTTTCAATCTAAAGGTTGTTCAAATGGGTTGCGCGAAAAAGTTAATTCCGTTTAAAGGGGCTCACTAATGGTTAAATTCACATGGTTGGCTATTTAGATTTAAGTTCGTAATTCCTACTGCCTTTTTCATGTTCATGCTTGCATATGAGTCAATGTAATCTCAACAGGATTTAAAGCAAGTTCTAGAGATACATGACCACACATCTCTTAAAACATTGGAACACAAAATAAAAAAAGGCCTAAAAAAATCGTAATCATTCCCCCCATACTTAATTCTTACATTGTCCCCAATGTGAGACAATCATGTTAAAAATAATTATAAAAAAGGTATAAAATCAAGCAAAAGTAGTGAAGGGAAAGAAATTTCAAATCTAGTTGTGGCGATCATACCACTCTTGGGTTGCCTCCCAAATAGCGCGTTTGTTTAATGTCGTTAGCCCGACCTTGAAGCATATCAGTCATCATAGATAGGGTCTTCCAACTTTATTTCTTCCATATTATATACCTAAAAGCCTTAATAATAAGGCTTGAATCTATGGCCATTTACCTTGAACACTTTGTTTGCAGTTAAACTTTGAATTTCAACTGCACCATGTGGAAAAACATTAGTCACAATAAAAGGTCCAACCCAACGAGAACACAACTTACCTAGAAATAACTTTAGCTTTGAATGAAAAGAAAAACGCTTTATCCCATAGCAAAATTCTTCCTAGAAACCATTTTTTCATAAAATGCCTTGGTCTTGTCCTTGTAAATCCTTGAACTCTCGTATGTAGCATTCATTAACTCCTCAAGTTCTTGTAATTGAAACTTCTTTTAAGCACCAGCTTCTTCCATCGTCATATTGTAATGCTTTATCGTCCAACCTGCTTTATGCTCTAACTCTATCGGAAGGTGACATGATTTACCGAACACTAATCTGTACAGAGACATGCCAATAGGTGTCTTGTAAGTTGTTCTGTATGCCCGTAATGCATCGTCAAGTCTTAAGCTTCAATCCTTCCTACTTGGATTAATAGTCTTGTCCAAAATAGACTTGACTTATCTATTTGACACCTCAGCTTGGCTACAAGTTTGGGGATGATAGGATGTGGAAACTTTGTATATAACTTGGAATTTTTTAAGCAATGCCTCCATCATCCTATTACAAAAATGGGTGCCCTTATCATTGATTCTGGCCCTTGGTGTCCCAAACCTAACAAAAATGTTAGTATTGACAAAATTTGTAACAACTTTCGAATTGTCAGTCAGCGTGGCTTTAGGTTCTACCCACTTGGAAACATAATCGACAGGCAAAAGGATGTAAAGTTACCAAAAGAAGATGGAAATGGCCCATAAAATCAATGCCCCAAACATCATAAATTTTCACCATCAAAGTAGGGTTTTGTGGCATTTGATTTCTAGGAGATAAGTTACCTATTCTTTGGCAATTTTTGGAAAATGTACAGAACATGTATGCATCTTTGAAGAGTGATGGCCAACATAAACCACATTCTAACACCTCACGAGCTATCCTTTTTCGTCCAAAGTATCCTCCAAATGCATAAGAGTGACAGAAGGTTAGAATGGAAAGAATTTCATTTTCAGATATACACCTTTTTATCACTTGATTAGCACAATGCATCTATAAGTATGGGTCGTCGCAAACATAATATTTCGTATCAATTCTAATCTTTTCCTTTTGAATTTAAAACAAATCATTACGAAACACATTAGTAGCTAAATAATTGACAATATCTGCATACCATGGTGATGCCATAAAAATGGAAAACTGTTGCTCATCGGAAAACATTTCTTGTAAAGAAAGCTTGTCCTGTTCACGAACCAATTGGCTAAGGTGGTTTGCAGTAACATTTTATTTTCCCTTCTTGTCTCTTATCTCCAAGTCAAATTCTTAAAGGAGGTGGATCCACCTAGTTAGCCTTGGTTTTGCTTCCTTTTTTGTGAGCAGATACCTAAGAGCTGCATGATCAGAATAAATGTTCACCTTAACACTTAACAAATATGATAAAAAAAAATTCTAAAGCAAAAACAATCGATAGAAGTTCTTTTTTGGGTGTAGAATAATTAAGTTGTGTTGTATTCAAAGTTCATGAGGCATAGTAGATGGCATGGCAGCCTTACCAACTCTTTGTCCCAAAACAGCGTCTACTGCATGATTGCTGGCATCATACATGATCTCAAAAGGTAAATCCTAATTTGGCGATTGGATCACTGGTGCTGTAGTCAAAAGCTCCTTCTATTTGTCAAATGCCTCCTTACACTTTTCATCAAACTCAAAAGCCAGATTTTTTCGCAACAATTTGGATGGGATTAATGTTATCCTTGAAAAATCTTTGATGAATCTGCAATAGAAGCCTGCGTGACGAAGACAAGATCAAACTTCCCACACACTTGTAGGATAAGGTAAAGCAGAAACAATATCTATTTTGGACTTATCAACTTCTATACCCTTAGATGAGATAACATGCCCTAAACCATGCCTTGTTCTACCATGAAATGACATTTTTCCAAATTAAGTATAAGGTTAGTTTCTATGCATTTTTTCAAAACCATTATAGGGTTATCTAAACATTGATCAAATGGATCACCATAGACACTAAAATCATCAATAAACACTTCAATGATGTTCTCAATATACTCTGAAAATATGCTTACCATACACAGCTGAAATGTGACTGGAGCGTTGTAAAGAATGAATGGCATCCTTCGGTAGGCAAAAGTTCTGAATGGGCATGTGAAGGTATCAAACATGACTAGCTAATCTCTTAAGCATTCGATCAATAAAAGGAAGAGGAAAATGGTCTTTTCAAATTGTCAAGTTCAACTTCCTATAATCAATACAAACGCGCTAACCAGTTTGAACACGTGTAGGAATTAACTCATTGTCCTGATTCTTTACTACTGTAATAAGGGATTTCTTAGGAACAACTTGTATTAGGCTCACCCACTTACTCTCTGAAATAAGATGAATTACCCTAGCATCTAAAAGTTTCAGAACCTCCTTTTTTCACAACGTCCATCATTGGGATATTCAATCTATGTTGGGCTTCTCTTATTGGTTTGGCACTTTCTTCGAGTAAAATTCGATGACCACACATGGAAGGACTTATTCCATTTATGTCGACTATGGTCCAGCCGATTGCCTTCTTATGATCCCTTAGCACTTGAACCAACTTATCTTTCTGACTGGGTGTCAAATTTTTTGCAAATAATCATCGGTAGTGTCTCGTTTTCTCCCAAAGTACACATACTTCAAATGGGCCAGTAATGGCTTCAACTCCAAGGTAGGGGCTTGCAAAACAAATGGTAACAATTTCTAGTAAGAATCAAACAGATTATAAAAGAAGCCTCAAACTTTTCTAGAATTAGTTTTAAAGAACACAAAGCTGCCACAATCTCCTTGAGTTCTTCACTGAACTCTATCTCTCTTCTCTCCTCCAACTCAAGGTGCTTAGTAATAGCAACCTCTAGTTTATCCTTTCTATTCAGCTCAAAACCTTATTAATTATGGAGGTGACAGTGTCAATAGAAAAAATAGAATGAACATCATTAGGGTGTTTCATAGCTTCAAAAATATTAAAACAAATTATTTCACCATCAAACTCTGTTGTGAGGTTTTGATCATGAACATCTATCTTTATCCAGGCTGTATTCAAGAATGGTCTTCCAAGAGGATAGGTGAGGGTTAGAGGAAGCATCATCATATCAAGAATATAAAAGTCAGCTGGAAACACTAACCATTCACCTGTACAAGAACATCCTCAGATACCCTTTCAGGGTAAGCATTAGCACGATCAGCCAATTGGATAATTACGCCAGTATTTTCTTAAGAGACCTAGACTTAAGCATAAACAGATCGTGGCATAGCAAAAATGGAAGCTCCTAAATCTAGCATAGCTCTCTCAAATCTGTTGTTAACTATTTTTATAAAGAACGGTGAACATTCCTGGATTCTTGCATTTGGGAGGAAGTTTCTTTTGGAAGACTACCGAGACATTTTCTCCCATCTTTACTTTGTCATCACCGTTCAACTTCCACTTATTGGTGCATAACTATTTAAGAAATTTCACATACCTAGGCACATGTTTGACTGCATCCAGTAGGGGTATATTGACCTCAACTTTTTAAAGAATTTCCAGAATCTCCTTTTCTTTCTCTCCCTTCCTCAACCTCACAAACCTATTGGGAAAAGTTGGATGATTAGTATTAAATTGAATTGAATTAAAGGGTTAGGAGTTAACTTAGGTTCACTTGTAGCCACTTCTTTCTATATTTCTTTCTCAATCTCTTCCTCATTTATTACAACAAGTGCTGTCTTTATTGGTTCTTCAATTTTCATACCACTTCTTAATGTCATTTTACTCACATTGTCTTTTAGATTTACTACTATTTAGGAAGGCAGTTTCCATCCAAGTTAGGCCTCCAAACGATTTATGGCAGTTTCCATTTGACTCATCTGACTCTCCAAGTTCTGAATGCTGGATTTTGTATCATGCTTAAATTGTCCAGTGTTATTAGCAAGAGCCTTAACAATATCATCAAGAGACGTACCTGAATTTTATGGAGTTGTTTGTTGTGTAGCTTGAAATGGAGGTTTCACTTGCTGAAAATAGGTGCATTATGAACTGCTTATTAGTTCCCATAATTGAGGTTTGGATGAACCCTCCATCTCAGATTATAAGTGTTGGAAAAAAGATCATATTTGCATTGTGGAGATCTCAGAAACCCCCTACGGCATTAGCTTGCTCCATAGGCTCCTCTTAAAGCGTTAGGAACATATCATTTTGATGCCCTGGTACTGAACAGATCCCACAGATCTTAACTTGTTGCATATTCCCTACAGCCATTTGATGCACAAAAGATGTGAGGTTAGCAATTTGTTGTTCAATAGAAGATGTATTTACCTCGTTAACTTGCTTGGGTGATGGATCATGTCGAATACCAAATTGTTGGGAATTTACAACCATATTGGAAATTAGAGTTCTGGCTGCTTCAGGGGTTTTGTCAACCAATGCCCCTCTACTTGTTGCTTCAATCATACTCCTATCTGTAGGAAAGAGTCCTTCATATAAGTACTGAATTAGAAGCTGATCACAAATCTGATGATGAGGGAAACTCATACAGAACTTCTTAAAACGCTCCCTGTATTCATATAAAGACTCCTGTATATTGCCTGATACCAAAAATCTACTTTCGAATGTTGGCTGCCTTTGAAACTGGAAAATACTTATCCGATAATAGCTTCTTCATTTCATTCCATGTGGTGATATATCCTGAAGGTAAATAATAAAGCCAATCCTTAGCTATATTCGCGAATGAGAACAAGGAATGCTCTCAGTTTGATTTGCTCTTCGAGTATTTCAGTAGGCTTTGTAATCTAACAAACCACATGAAATTCTCTAAGATGCTTATGAGGATTTTCATGTGGAAGACCACAAAAAATTGGCAAAAGATGAATTAGACAAGGTTTCAATTCAAAAGTAACATCTAAGTTAGGATATTCAATGCAAAGCGACTGTTGATTTAGATTTGGAGCCACCAACTCCTTTAGCATTTGATTGTTTTCATTGGCTACATGATTTCAATTTCTGATTCATTTGTTGAATCACTTGATGAAAGATTGGACACAAAACTCAATATTGACGGTGATGCTAGAACAAGAAATTTGCTCATTTGAATTTCCTTTTCTATCATTTCTTTCCTTAACCGTCTACAAGCACGTTCAATCTCTGGGTCAAACGGTAGGATTTTAGAGTCGTTCGAACATACCACGCATCAACTGCAAAACAAAGTAAAACTACAATTTAAACAGAGTGAATCAATTAAAGAATCAATCCCCAACAACGGTGCCAAAATTTGATGCGTGCCGAATGCACCAATTTAATTACTCTACTTCTAAGTACAATGTGTAAATGGATGCATGGAGACCATGTTAAGTCCCCAATTATCCCAAAAGAGTAAGTTGTGTTTGAATAATGTTAGCATGCTAACCTAATAGCCTCTTTGCTCTATAACCAACCATCAACTTGGGAATTGTGGTCAAACTTCATATTTTGCCTGTGTGCTTGCCCACGCATCCACAAACACATTTTTTCTACTACAATGGAGTTGAGGTCTAGGGAAGAAGTGAGTTGAAGCTACGATCAAAGCCATTAGGGGAAGAGTTCTTTCGACTATCCTCTCTATTCTATCCAGCATGCCCCAGAAATTTATAGTAAGTTTACTTAGAATTATTACAATATCGCCCGACTCACTTGCAATTTAACTAATGAACTATTTTGGTTTGGTGGGCATCTATGCACTTTGCTTTACTATGAGGTGATTTAGCTCAACCATTATGTAAATGTTGTTACCTTTAGTCTTCTATTTCTGCTTATCTTTGGGTATCTTCTACCTTTGTTAGGAACATTTATCTGTTTTAAAAATTCCTCCATTTGCAGTTGTAGGTTTGGGAATCTGGGAGGAGAGAGAAGCGGTTGCCGCCCTCGGCACTGGGCAGTGTGGCAATGGCTGTACGAGGGTAGTGCAGGTTTTGGAATCTGGGAGAAGGGAGAATTGGGTTGCAGCTCGTTGGTGTACGGTTTTTCTAAGGTATGGACTCTATCTTCATCAGGATGAAGAAGCACAAATAGGTGAGAGTAGACTACTATCAAGAGCAAATTTTCATGATCAATTTGGAAGGATTGCCTTGACAATGAGGCCAGGGATGTAGGTCTGTGCTTTAACTTTCAACCTTGGAGTACCCTGTTGCTTAGCTTTGTTAACACAATATTTTGGTTTATTGATCTATTTACTTATATATATATATATAT
>QLOD02000001.1:30713427-30724774 GCA_003260245.2 Sideroxylon spinosum | reverse complement strand
CGATACTTAGCCCTCCTGATGGTCAAGAACAAATGACATGGTTGATAGACTTTGCAAGCTATCGCAATTTTGTTCTTTTGAAATCTCAATTTTTTTTGTCGATCTGTCACGAATTAGCAACATCAACATTGACATATTGGATTTCTAGATTCTGGAATTGTTTTGTAGATAATTAGTGGGGTTAAAGTTGTGTTCAAAGTTTTTATGCTTTGTTTTTTTGGGGGGGCTCTTTATTTCCTTTCCCAATTTCATTTCTAGATGTTTAGGCTTAAATTGTTGTAATAAGATTTTTTTTTTTTTTGCTGAGAAACGGTATTTGTTGGTATCGGTAGTTTGTTCCCTTGTTCCGTTTGTCGTATATTTGTGTTCCTGTTGCCACAGGTATGATGATTCCATGTGATAGACCACTACGAAGGATAACTAGACGTGGTAAGAAGAATCCTAACTATTTTGGAGAAGGTGGACACATGGAAAGAGAAGTCTGAGAAAAATGTGAGCGCAAGACCAAGTCTTTAGGAGCGGATAAGAAGAATGTTAGGGGCAAAATTGTAAAGTTGTCAAATCCAGAGTCAAAATAGAGTTCTGTAATATTTAGACTTAGTGTAGGCTAAGACACTATAGTCTTGAGTGAAGTAGAAGTGTAAAGGCCTTATGAAAGTTATCCAAATACTTTTAGAAGTATGAAACAAATTGAACAGGGCCAGACGAATAATAAAGCCGGAAGACCACAAGAAGCATGCTCTGAGTCTCGGGATAAAACAAAGAACAGTCTTCTATGGATTTGGCCGTACGGGATCACCGCGGGATGGTCACGGGTGCGAGCTTCCAGGAAGGTGACCATTCTGGCTTTGTTTTGCTGATAATAATCCTGCTCGGCCTAGGTTTTGTATGATATAAAAATGGAGACATATCTAAGGTTTTATAGAGAGCCAAAGACAAAGAGAATATTCATTAGAGCGTGAGCAAAAAGACTTTCAAAGGTCTCTTCATATCTTAGCCAAGCAATTCATCTTTTGATTCGAAGGAGTTCGGATTCGTGGTGAGCAATTGCTAAGGATTCAGCACGTTGTGGATTCAGAAGAGAATTGAGGAGTTAGTATTGTGCCTTCAAGGAGTCGGAAGGCTTTCACTAGAGGAGTTGGTGCATTGAAGATTAGAGCAAACATCAAACAGAGTATAGAGTCGAGGAGTCAATCTATCGATAGCTTTGAGTTTGTAAACAATGTTTATTTTAGTGAAAGTTTTCTAGAGGAGTTTTCTGTGTGGATTTCCTCGCCACATATAATGCCTTCTGCTTTCAATTATTTATTTGATTGGTTGCTTGGGATATCTAGCATAGTACACGTGAATTTTCAATTGGTATCAAAGCAGGCACGTTTTTGCGAGCAAAACGTGATCTTGATTTCTTGCTAAATGGATCCCCCAAGAGAAGGCGGTTCAAGTACCAGACCCCCATGGTTTGACAGCACCAACTATGCTTATTGGAAGGTTCGCATGAGGGCTCACTTAATCTCTCTGAATGTCAACATGTGTCTTGCCTTTGAAACGGGTTGGACCAGGCCGACACATATTGTGGATAATGTGTCCATTGAAAAGACGATGGACACCTAGACCAAGATGGAGCAGGAGAAAGTTGAATAGAACTATAAAGCGCTGAGTGCAATCTTCTGTGCAGTTTCAATAGATGAGTTCAGAAGAATATCGAGTTGTGAAATTGCCAAAGAAACTTGGACAACGCCTGAGTTAACACATGAAGGGAATTCCATAGTAAAGAAGTCTAAACTGTAAAAAGTAACCTCAGAATTTGAAAGCTTGAAGATCTCAGAGGACGATACATTTGCTTGCTTTTATGCTAAACTTTGTGACATCATCAACTCGAGTTTCAACTTGGGAGAGCCAATTTCCAATAATAAAATTGTGAGAAAGATCCTTCCCTCTCTCCCCACTACTTTTCAGGTGAAAGCGACTGAAATTGAAGAAGCAAGGGATGTTGACGCAATACGCGTAGAAAATCTAGTTGGCTCACTTCAGACATTTGAAGCCAACATGATTAAACCAAAATCCAGAGGAGTTGCCCTAAAAACTGTTAGAGAAGACGAGTCCTCCTCAAGTGGTGATGATGTAATTCCCTCCCCTAAAGAAATTGCTGTCTATACTAAGAAAATCAGAAAATTCTTGAAAAAGAAAGATAGCAAGCATGGAAAGATAAATAAGAAGGAGAAAGTTAAAGCAGAGAAATCTTCAAAGAAGAAGAAAAAGGAAAATAAGTCCAAGGTCGTCAAGTGCTACGAGTGCCAGGATTATGGACAAATAGCTTAAGATTGTGGAAACAAGAAGAGCAAGAAGAAGGTACTCACTGCAACACTCGATAATTCAGATGATCAGTCTAGTACCTTCTCATCTTCAGAAGATTTTCCAGAGAATTTCACTGCATTCAATGCTAGAGCTGGTGCCTCCACAAATTCTGCAGAGTCATCCTCTTCTAAAGGTAAGAAAGAAGAATCCTCTGAAAATGAAGATGAAGAAAATACAGATGAGGAAGTGAATGTTGAAGAGGCGAATGAACAGTTATACCAGAACTGTCACAAACTCCATAAACAAAACGAAAAGTTGACTGTGAAGAATAAGATGTTAAAAATGGAGAGAGACAGTCTGAAAATTAGTCTAGAAGAATTACAAGGAAAATTTGAGAGTTTTGAAGCAAGCAAGAAAACTCAAGATGAATAGATAACAACCTTTAAGACTAAACTGGCACAAAAAGATAAAGACTTAAAGGATGCTCAGACAAAGCTTCAATCCATGCAATCCAAGATGAACTTATTTAATTCCCATCTTGATGATATTCTTGGAATACAAAGGAGCCCGAATGACAAGAGAAGACTTGGCTACAGTAGCAAGCAAGAGGTCAATGTTGAAGCTAAAGCCACCTCAAGTAAGCAGAAAAAGCCTCCGCCAATGAAGTAGTCTTTTATCCCCCAAAAGCAAGCACCAAAGAAAGGCCAACATTAAAATTTTTATCAAAAGCTTAATGGTAAGTTTCAAGGTACGCATTTTCAATCCTACTTTAAACTTGTACCTGTTTGTCATCATTGTGGAATTAAAGGTCACATTAGACCTAATTGTCACAAATTATATGGGTTACTTATATCCTATGTTGACACAAGGAATTTCTTGAGACCTAATTTTCAAGTGTCAAATAGTTTTAGCCCATTGAGGTACCGAGAGTCATGTTTTGATTCTAAACCTTACATGCCTTGGCCAATGAGGAAGAATAAAAAGAAAAAATTTTCAAAATCAACTAATCCAAAATCTGACAAGCCCCCTAAAATGAGAGCTATCTGGCTTAGAAAGAGTGACTTACATATCACTCACACCTCTAAAGATGTTGAAAGGGTAAGCATTGATACGTAGAGGTAATTTTTTTTCATATAGACTAGGCTATGCATAAGTGTTATATTCTTTCCTAGTTCAATGAAATTATGTAGATTAGATTTTTTAATAGTTTTTAAAAAAAACATAAAAATAATTTTTTTCGATGTGATGTTATTCTTTGTGATGTTTTTGCATGATCTATTATTTCATACACACTTCAAAATCATTGGAGTAAAATTGTTGACCTACATAGTGGTCATAAATTTGAATTACTTGATGAACCTGAATTCTATGTTTTGTTGTTCCTTATCATGGTAGTGGTGTGCTATTGTAAATACACTGAGGTTTGGACTTCATGAAAAATATTTTCACTACCCAAGTGTATTTATAAATTCTCCTTTTGGACTATTGGTTACTCTTGAGATATTTCAATTTAAATCACTTGGAAAGGGCTACCAATGGGATCGAGTGCAACTAGCTTGTTGACGTGCAGGTTATCAAAATAACCACCTTCTGGGTTTGACGATATAGAAAGATGGCTACCTACCCATAAGTGTGTAAAAGCCGCCAAGTAAATTTAGAAAAATCTGAAAAATAAAATCTCAATAAATTTGGTGGAAGTACATTGAAAAATTGGTTTATAGTTGAAAAATAATGAATTGTGAAGAAATAAGTTGAAAAGCACAAGCGCATATATTGTATTCAATTCATTGTCCAAAAAGAGCATTTTAAAATTTCATGCGAGTATGTGAAAAATATTGATCATGATTGTTTCTAAACTTCATTTCAAACACCGCACAGGCAATTGACCATTGGTATGACATGTGTGAACAACTTATAACATAAATAGTAAGGTGACTCTTAGAATTCTTATCAGTACTATTTACGTATGGTCAAAAATTTGAAACTGTGTTTAGTTTTGTGTTTGGGGAAATAGAACTTGGAATGAATTGATCAAGATTATACATCATATCTTTTTTTTTTTTTTTTTTGTCTCAATTCATGCCAAAAAAAGGGGAGAGGTTAAATTGAGGGGGAGAATAATTAAGGGAGAATAATTAATATGTTTAAGTAATGTTTAATTAAGGGGGAGAATAAAATCAATGTTTAGTTAATGTTTTATTTCATTTTTTTGGTTAATGTTTCATTTATTTTTGTTTCATTTATTGTTTCTTCCCACATAATGCCTTGATCATTTTGCTTAAGTGTACAGAAAAAAGGTTTAATAATCAGCACATATTGATCGTTGCATTACTTTCTGATGCTTGAGTTTAGGATGATTTCATTTGTAATTGTGTTTATTAAGTTTTGACATGGAATTGTCAAAGGGGGAGATTGTTAGGGACAAAATTGTAAAATTATCAAATCTATAGTCAAAAGAGAGTTCTGTAATATTTAGACATAGTGTAGGCTAAGACATTATAGTCTTGAGTCAAGTAAAACTGTAAAGACCTGACGAAAGTTATCCAAATACTTTTAGAAGTATGAAACGAGTTGAACAAAGCTAGACGAATAATAACGCAGGAAGACCGTAGGAAGCACGCTCTGAGTTCCGGGATAAAACCGAGAACAGTTTTCTGCGGATTTGGCCTTGCAGGATCGCCGTGGAATGGTCGCAGGTGCGAGCTTCCCGCAAGGTGACCATTCTGGCTTCATTTCCCTGATATTAATCCAGTTTGGCCCAGGTTTTGTATCATATAAAAGGGAGATGTATCTAAGGTTTTATAGGGAGCGTACGCCAAAATAGTTTCAAATGTCTCTCCATATCTTAGCCAAGCTATTCATCTTCTGATCCGAATGAGTTCGGATTCGTGGTGAGCAATTGCTGAGGATTCAGCATGCTGTGGATTCAGTAGAGCTACTGAGGAGTTAGTATTTTGCCTTGAGGAGTCGGAGAGCTTTCGCTAGAGGAGTTGGTGCATCGAGGATTCGAGCAAACGTCAAAAAAAGTATAGAGTCGAGGTGTCACTCTATCAAGAGATTTGAGTTTGTAACCAATGTTTATTTTAGTGAAAGTTTTCTAGAGGAGTTTCCGTGTGGATTTCTTATTTATGTGATTGGTTGTTTCGGATATCTAGCATAGCACACAATGAATTTTCAAAGAATCTCCTTTATTTTGAATAAGTTGTTATTTGCTAGGATTACAGTTGTTATTTGATTTTTGTTGATTTATTTCCCGTTGCACTATGTCCTTAGATTTCGGCAGTTTGTTAAGCCACGGCTTATTTATAGATTGCCAGCATAAATTAAATTATCAAGAAACAATTATCTCAATTTGTGGTACAATTCTCACCCGGAGAGAATAATTTTCAAGCGATCCTTATCAAGTTCTGACTGGGAACTAAGCTGTGTTGTGGCTATCGTGGCAACAAATAATGAACGTATCGAGAATATGGAAGCTGCAATTGGAGAACTGCAAGATGGCATGCACAGAATGAAGTTGGGAATGGCGGATAAGTTTGGTCAATTGGAGATGACGCTCAGTCGCATGTCCGATGCTTTGTTCTCAGACGAAGATACCACCAGCTACAGCACTCATGAACGTGAAGGAAATTCGCGCAGCAACAAAGATGAGTTTGATGGAAATCGATTGGTTGTTTCATCCAAGGCAGCCAAGCTTGAGTTTCCAAAATTCTCAGGCAAAGAGCCGATAGAATGGTTGGCTCAAGTAGAGCAATTTTTTGAATTTCAAAACGCAGCTGATGCACAGAAGGTTCCTTTGGCTTCATTTCATTTAGAAGGAAAAGCCAATCAATGGTGGCGATGGATGAACCGAACTTTCAAAGAAGAAAGAAAGGAAATGACGTGGGCAATCTTTGAAGAAGAGTTGTGCGCTCGATTTGGACCCACTGACGGAGAAGACTTTGATGAAACACTGTCACACATTCGACAGGTGTGTTCCCTGCATGATTATCAACAGGAGTTCGAGAAACTGGGCAACCGTGTGCAAGGCTAGACTCAAAAGGCGTTGGTAGGAACCTTTATGGGTGGACTTAAGTCAGAAATAGCTGAAGGTTCAAGGCACGAAAATTGAAGGAAGCCATATGTCTTGCTCGAATGCAAGACGTCGCCAACGTCGGTTCACACGACCACAACAAAATATACGTTCGCAGCTTACTCTCCCTGCTCCAAGAGCCAATCCGGCATCACCAGTCAAACGCCTATCGTGGAAAGAGATGCAAAAAAGAAGGGCCATGGGGCTTTGTTTTAACTGTAATGACAAATTCACTGCAGGCCACAAATGCAGTGGCCCACAACTGCTGCTGTTAGAAGCACCCGCAGGAACCAACACGCTCACGTGTGAAGAAATTTCAGATGATCAATTGGAAGAGAACAAACCAAGAAAACAGCTTGAACCAGAAATTTCGCTACATGCATTGACAGGATGGTCATCCCCAAAGACGATGAGACTGGCTACCAAGATAGGACCGATGGAGGTGGTGGTTCTCATTGATAGCGGTTCAACACATAATTTCATTAGTGACCGAGTTGCTCGCCTTTTGCGACTGCCTGTAGTTCCAACTGATCCCTTCTCTGCACGGGTTGCCAATGGAGAAAGATTAAACTGCCAGGGGAGGTTTGAGAAGGTACAAATCAACCTACAAGGTGTCCCATTTTTTTCTCACTCTTTATGCTCTTCCCATAGCAGGTCTCGACTTGGTGCTTGGTGTCCGATGGCTGGAAATGCTAGGTTCGGTCACTTGCAATTTGAAGCAACTTACCATGGAATTCCAATGGGAGAACACACCAAGGAGATTACAAGGATTTGATCACCAACCGATGCAAATAGCATCTCTCAAGGAGATGTCTAAGGAGCTGCACCAAGGCCACTCGGCATTTGCCATCTGCTTGCACTCATTAATGGACGTGGCACATGAAGGAATAAAACAAGACATGCACAAATTATTGGAGCAATACGCGGATGTATTTGCAAAGCCCACCACATTGCCACCTGTAAGAGAAATTGATCATTGCATCCCTCTCAGAGAGGGTACAGAACCTATCAATGTTCGGCCCTATAGGCATGCATACTTCCAAAAGGCAGAAATTAAGAAACAAGTCCAGGAAATGCTTCATCAAGGAATTATAAGGCCGAGTACCAGCCCCTTTCATCTCCTGTGTTGCTAGTAAAAAAGAAAGATGGCAGCTGGCGATTTTGCACTAATTATCGCGCACTCAACGTAACCACTATCAAAGATCACTTCCCCATTCCAACAATAGAAGATATGTTGGATGACTTGCATGGTGCTTCCTATTTCACTAAGCTAGATCTCAAGGCTGGGTACCATCAGGTAAGAGTCCATTCCCCAGACATTCTTAAAACTGCTTTCTGAACCCACAATGGCCACTATGAATATTTAGTTATGCCTTTTGTCTTGTGTAATGTACCTTCAACTTTCCAAGCCATCATGAATTCTATTTTCCACCCTTATCTCAGAAAATATATTCTAGTTTTCTTTGATGATATATTAATATATAATCCTACTTGGTAAACGCATTTGCACCATGTGAGGAAGGCTCTAGAGGTGTTACAGCGCAAAAAAAATTTTGTCAAAGCAAAAAAATGTACCTTTGGTCAATAGGAGCTAGAATATTTGGGGCATATTGTTACTCAGTATGGTGTCAAAGTTGACAGAGCAAAAATTGAAGTCATGGTAGCATGGTCTCGTCCTACTAATATCTCTGGGTTGCATGGATTTTTAGGACTCAGTGGGTATTACAGGGAATTTGTTCAAAATTATGACATTTTAGCACGTCCTCTCACCAATCTTCTTAAAAAAGGCCACTTTAGATGGAATGAAGAAGCGGAAGCTGCTTTTCTTACACTCAAGAATGCTATGACCACCACCCCAACACTAGCAATGCCAAATTTTAATGAGCCATTCACTATTGAAACTGATGCATCCGAAGAGGGAATATGTGCAATTTTATCCCAACAAGGAAGGCCAATTGCAATTATGAGTCGGGCACTGAGGGTTACAAAAAGGTCTTGGTCAACTTATGCCAAGGAAATGCTCGCAATAGTGGAAGCTATTCGTACATGGCATCCATCCCTCTTGGGAAAAAATTTTATCATTCAAACGGATCAACGGAGTCTCAAATATTTTTTGAAGTAACGTGTGGCGACTTCGGAGCAACAAAAATGGGTAGCTAAGCTACTGGCCTATGACTACGAGATCATTTACCGACCAGGTCGTGACAATTCTGCTGCCGATGCCCTCTCTCGCAAACCAAATAGTCCGACTCTTAATCATTTGTTTGTGCCATAGGTCCATTTATGAGAAGAAAAAAAAGGCTTCACAGGAAGATGCATACATAGGCCAGGTGGGCCGCCAAGCCAAAGAGAAGCAGAAGGGCCATACAAATTGCGTGATGGACTGATTTTTTACAAAACCAGAGTAGTGGTCCCTCATGTACCTGCAATCTGCAAGAAATTGCTGGCCGAGTTCCATGACAGTAAGCCCGCAGGCCATTCAGGAGTATTGCCTACTTACAAGAGGCTAGCCCAACAGTTCTATTGGCCCCCGCATGTATAAAGAAGTCCACGATTATGTTTCATCTTGTGAAATCTGCCAGAGAACTAAATCACAAGCTCTCGCACTAGCAGGACTTCTCCAGCCGCTGCCCATATCTTGCCAAGTCTGGGATGACATCACTCTTGATTTCATTGAGGGATTGCCTATGTCCCATGGCAAAAATACTGCGTTGGTGGTATTCAGACTCAGCAAGTACGCTCATTTTATAGCCTTAACTCATCCTTTTACGGCTAAAGTAGTGGATAACGAGTTTGTAGAGGGTGTAGTCAAACCCCATGGAATGCCTCAATCAATAGTCAGCGATCGAGATCCCATTTTTATTAGCAAGTTCGGGCAGGAGTTCTTTACCATGTCTGGCACCGAATTAAACCTCAGTTCGGCCTACCACCTACAAACAAACGGGCAATCCGAAGTGGTGAATCGTTGTCTCGAACAATATCTCCGCTGCTGTGCCCATCAATATCTAAAAAAATGGACTGAGTTCCTTCCTTGGGCCGAATTGTGGTATAATACGACGTATCATAGTTCGACAGGAATGACACCATTCCAAGCTATTTACGGTCGTTTACCACCAACCAGACCATTCTATCAGTTGAGGCTTTCGCCAGTGAATGAGGTGGACCAGAATTTGATTCGTAGAGATAAATTACTCCTACAGCTGAAAAATAATTTGGGGATAGCCAGGAATCGCATGAAACAAGTAGCGGATCAGAAGCGGCGTGATGTAGAATTTCAAGAAGGCGACATGGTGTTCTTGAAGCTCCAGCCTTATCGCCAACATTCAGCTTTTAAACGTGCCCACCAAGAACTGGCTAGCCGATTTTTTGGGCCATATCGGATTTTAGAACGAGTTGGAAAGGTTGCGTATAAGCTGCAGTTGCCTGAAGGAGCACGCATACATCCTGTATTTCACGTCTCGCTACTTAAAAAATTCATTGGGGAGCACATGGACGTTAGCACAGAGTTACCTCCAGTCACGGATGAAGGGGCATTAATGTTGGAGCCAGTGAAGATTATTGATACTCGTTGGGTGAAGCAAGGAAAGAAGTTCGATGGGGAAAGCTTGGTGTAGTGGTGTCGTTTACCAGCAGAGAAAGCGATTTGGGAAAATTCAGAATTTCTGAAACAGCAGTTTCCTTTCGTGGACCTTGAGGACAAGGAGCCACTCGATGGGGGAGGTGTTGACAGACCACTACGAAGGACAACTAGACGTGGTAAGAATAATCCCAAGTATTTTAGAGAAGGTGGAGACGTGGAAAGAGAAGTCTAAGAAAAATGTGCGTGCAAGACCAAGTCTTTAGGAGCGGATAAGAAGAATCTCCTTTACTTTGAATAAGTTGTTATTTGCTAGGATTCCAGTTGTTCTTTGATTTTTGTTGATTTATTTCCCGTTGCACTATGTCCTTAGATTTCGACAGTTTGTTAAGCCACGGCTTATTTATAGATTGCCAGCATGAATAAAATTATCAAGAAACAATTATCTCAATTTGTGGTACAATTCTCACCAGAAGAGAATAATTTTTCAAACGATCCTTATCAAGTTCTGACTGGGACCTATCACCATGATCCACAATTCTTCTTCTAAAGGCATCACAATTGTACGATCCGTAAATCTGTCTCTATATAAAAGCTATGCCGCTTCTTAGCATTTTAATGATTCTGCCATAACCATGGTTGCAGTCTCATAATTCAAATGTAATGTCAAGCGAGGAAGCTTCTTATGGTATGAAAGAGGGATTGTTTTGAAAGATGTAAAAGACATCAACGAGAGGTTGTTTTGAAAGATGTAAAAGACATCGAGAGGTTGAAAAAAAAATCCTAATTTTGAGGGGTTGTTTTGAAAGACATAAAAGACATTTGACATAATTTTAGAGGGGTGATTGATCTACAATTACTGCATTCTCAAAGTGAAAAGGTGTAGTATGTGTAAATCTTTTTAGCCTTCCAATTCCTTTAAATTAGTGGTAAAGTGGGTTTCTTTTGCAAATCAGTCGATCAAATCATATAAAAAATACGATGTTACACAAAACTTTGCTTGAGAACTTGAGGCAGCCAATCCTATCTTTTGCCAGTATGAGCTTCAACATTGCCAAAGTTGGAGAACATCTAAAATCCCATAAAAATGATTTCCATCTACAGTTTTACTGAGCTATAGACTACAATTTTGTGAGGTAATAAATTACGGGCTTTTTAATGATTATTAGAAAAGGCGAGAAACTCTTAGCATGAGTTGTGGGGCAGCTTGCAATCGTCATTTACTTATTTTGGAACTTTTAATGAAGATGAACATAACTTCTTGTAATCAATTCCTTATGATAACTGTTAATTATTGTAAATGTGACCTTAGTGGACTGGTAAAAAAGAAAATAAGAAAAAGGTAAAATATGCACTTGAAATAGTATGGGCACATCTATAAAATTGAAATTGCTCGGTCCACT
>QLOD02000001.1:30672693-30689162 GCA_003260245.2 Sideroxylon spinosum | reverse complement strand
CTGTAAATCATTTGTGAAATATGAATAAATAACAAGTCTTTACAACCTATCAACTACATACTATTCTTGGGAGTAAAATAAACAGAAAATCCTATTAGTTCTTGTATTTATACAAACTTATAACCCTTAAAAACCTATTAAACAAACATCAGTTTGACAGCGTCAAACTCTAGGTTTATCTCCAAATACTAACACAAGATTGCAAAAAGGAAATCAACTCAAGTTCCTCCCAAAGCACTTGCAGTCACTCCTAGACTTAACCTGAAATATATAAAGTTTAGGTGTGAGTGTTACACACTCAGTGAAGATATTATACGTAATGTAAATGATAATAAATATGCTCCCAAAAAAAAAAAAAAATCCACAGTAATTATATAATCAAATATCCCATAAATAAGCAATAGTTATTTTAAACGTATCGCTATTGACAATGATAAAAATATCTCAACACAGTTAATCGCCACTTTATTTATGAGCCATCACCATCATCATTAATCTCCTACTGGCCATCTCATATTTGCATGATAAACAATTAAAAAGATAATGCAACACATGTTTAGCTTCATCTGGCCTATGAGTTGAGATCTCAATCACGGACAGTGGCTTTAATTGAGCATGCCCTATTAGCCTCATATAGCTTTATCATATTTTTTCTTTCTGGCCTCATCTGGCCTTTATATTTTATTTTCGGGTCTGATTTGGCCTGGTCCCATCTGTCCATAATACAAGTGTAATGCACACAATTCATGTTGATATGCAATGATGATATTTTTTTTTCCCAATAAAATATTATTCTTAAGATCACTATTTCACAAATCATCACAATTCATCGTTAACACAAATAATTCATAAAAAGTCAGCATCCCTTACCAATACAAATAATTACAAAGAAAATAGAATAAAATTTATTAATTCATATTTAATATCCATTACCTTTAAGTTTAATACACCCACCTGTATAACAATATAACAAAATTTC
This sequence comes from Sideroxylon spinosum, assembly GCA_003260245.2. NCBI lineage: Eukaryota > Viridiplantae > Streptophyta > Magnoliopsida > Ericales > Sapotaceae > Sideroxylon > Sideroxylon spinosum. The sequence goes on along the minus strand of QLOD02000001.1, from coordinate 30,688,183 downwards.
TGAGAAAATCAAAATATGGAGGAGGTTGCTACCGATTACCTCGGGTTCTAATTTTAATCCAAATAAATTATACAAATCAAAATTATACAAATCAAAGATTGAACGATTAAAACGTAAACCAAATCAGTTAATAATATAAATTGAATAAATAGGACACAACCATTACCTTCTCAACATATTTAATTTATTTTTCTTATGAAATTTAATTTTAAACTAACAAAATAAAATAATTTACCTCAATAATTAGGCCAAGATCTCTAATATTTCTCTTTCCCACAAATTTTTTTCTCGTTCTCTGCTCCCTTCTTCTCGCTATATCCCTTTTTTTTTTGTTCGCCGTTCTTCTTTTAACTCTCACTCAAGAGGGTAATATATATATTATATATGTAAGTCAAGTCCACTGGCCATCCGCCGCCTCCTTAAACTTTCTTTGATTTTTCAGTTTCATTCATTTTTTCTTTTCTTTTTTTTTTTTTTAAACATGTCACGTGGCTCATGATGAGCCTTACACACAATCCATTCAATTTATGCTAGCCATGTTAGTCTTTCTACCAGCAATATAAGTGTTTAATTTCTTTTTCAAGTTAAACAATTAACGTAATAAGTTAATAAATTAACTTAATTTAATTAATTAATTACTAACTTAATTAACCCACTAATTAATTTGTAAACTAAGATTAACTAAATTTTAAAACCAAACCAAACCAAGCCTTTTCCTACTAGGTGGGGTCGACTATATAAATTTGACGACGCCAATCAAATCTGTTTAGAGCCATGTCCTCCGTTAGATCTATAGAGACAAGGTCATGTCTAATAGTTTCTTGTCAACTTTTCTTAGGTCTCCCTCTCCCTCTCTTACTCCTTACAATCTCCATGCTTTCACACCTTTTAACAGGTGCCTCCATTGGACGTCTTCTAACATGACCGAACCATCTTAAACGATTTTCTCTCATTTTGTCTTCAGTTGGTGCTATTCCTATTTATCCCTAATCTTCTCGTTCCTAATCCTATCTTTCCTTGTGATCCCACACATCCATCTTAGCATTCTCATCTCCGCAACTGCCATTTTCTGAATAAGATTATGCTTTACTGCCCAACATTCTGATCCATACAATAACGCTGGTCTTATCGCCACTTTATAATAACTTCCTTTCACCAGGGAACCTTTTCGATCACACAAGAAATCTAACAAATCCTAATATAAAATCCTACTTAAAAATAATTCTAAATGAAATAAATCTTTAATAAAGTAAAGTAAAATCCTAATATAAAATCTAATCTTAATAAAATAAAATCACAATAGTAGTCATTTAACATATATATATTGGCTTCCTCATTCAATTCCTCCCTCTCTTCCTTCCTTTCTTCCTTTATTTCCATTTATCTCTCCAACCAAATCAAACCAAACCAAACCAAACCAAGCTAAGCATTTTCCCATTAGGTAGGGTTGACTATATGGATTTGACGACTCCAATCAAATATGTTGAGAGCCATGCCTTTCGTTAGATTCATAGAGATAAGGTCATGTCTAATAGTTTCTTTTCAACTTCTCTTAGGTCTTACTCTCTCTCTCCTACTCCTAGCAATTTCTATGCTTTCACACCTTTCAACCGGTGCCTCCATTGGACGTCTTCCAACGTGGCCGAACCGTCTTAAACGATTTGCTTTCATTTTATCTTCAATTGGTGCTATTCCTACTTTGCCCCTAATCTCCTCATTCCTAATCCTATCTCTCCTTGTGATCCCACACATCTATCTTAGCATTCTCATCTTTACAACTGCCATCTTCTGAATATGATTATGCTTTACTGCCCAACACTCTGATCCATACAATAGCACTGATCTTACCGCCACTTTATAATAACTTCCTTTCACCTTGAGAGGGACTTTTCGATCACACAAGAACCCCGAAGTACTTCTCCATTTGATCCACCTGGATTGAATTCTATGCCTTACATCATTATCAATCCCTCTATCCTGTTGCACCATAGATCCAAGGTACCTAAAGTTTTCTTTCTCTACAATCTTTTGTGTGCCCAAACTTACTTCTATGTCCCAAGTTGTCCTATTTTGGCTAAACTTGCATTCCATATATTCCGTTTTACATCTACTTAGCCTAAACCCTTTTGTTTCTAATGTTCACTCCTCCTTTCGTCTCATCTACTAAGACTATGTCATCTGCAAATAGCATACACCACGGCATCTCATCGTAAATATGTCTTGTAATCTCATCCATAACTAGGGCAAACAACTACGGGCTTAGCGCTAACCCTTGGTGTAGACTAATCATGATAGGAAATTCCTTAGTCTCTCCACCAGTCGTCCGTATAGATGTAACGGCTCTATCATACATGTCTTTTATTGCCTTAATATATGCTCCTTTCTTTTCCAATATTTTCTATAGAATCTCCCTAGGGATCCGGTCATATACCTTCTCCAAATCAATGAACACCATGTGTAAATCTTTTTGACCTTTTCTATATTGTTCCATTAACCTCTTGAGGAGAAAGATCGCCTCCATAGTTGATCTCCCAGGCATGAAACCAAATTAATTCTTTGAAACGTTTGTTGTCCTTCTTAGTCGTCTCTCAATAACTCTCTCCCATAATTTCATCGTATAGGTCATCAATTTAATCCCGCGGTAGTTGGCACAGTTCTAAATATCTCATTTTTTTTTGTATATGGGTATAAAGATACTTTTCCTCCATGCATTAGGCATCTTCTTGCTCTTTAGCACTACATTAAAAAATTTGTCAACCAACTTATGCCATCCTCCCCCAAGCATCTCCAAACCTCAATAGGAATATCATCTGATCCAACCGCTTTCCCATTCTTCATTCTTTTCAGTGTTTCTTTTACTTCCTCCCTACTGATTCTCCTATAGAACATATGATTGGCTTCTTCCCTAGAAGTGGTAAGCGACCCCAATTGTATGTCACTATAACTGCTTTCGTTAAATAGCTTGTAAAAGTAGCTTTTTTGACGCTCTTTTATCTCATCTTCCCTTACTAACACATTTTCATCCTCATCCTTAATGCATTTAACTTGGTTTAAGTCTTTGGTACGTCTATCTCTGGCTTTTGCAAGTTGGAATCTCTCTTTCGTCTTTCTTATTATCGAGTCCTTTATATAACTCCTCACATGCCTTTGCCTTAGCCTCACTAACTATCTTTTTGATTTCTCTTTTTGCTTCTTTATACCTCTCCAAGTTCGTTTCATTTCAATCTTTCTGCCTAAAACGCTTTCTTTTAACTTTTATCTTATCTTGAATAGCCTCGCTCCACCACCATGCCTCTTTCTGCGCCGGAACACCCCCTTTGGATTCTCCTAAGACTTCTCTCCCTACCCTCCTAATACACTCTGCTATCTTATCCCACATATTATTTGCACTCTCGTTTATCCCCACAAAGGTCTTCCTCTAATACTCTTTCTTTAATGCTAATTGCTTATCACCTTTCAAGTTCTACCATTTAGTCTTTGAGCATTTATTCAACTTCTTTTTTCTAGTCTACTTTTGGAGCTGCACATCAATGATCAACAACTTATGTTGGGAAGTCAAGCTCTCTCTCGGTATAACCTTGCAATCTTTACAAGGTAGACGGTCTCTTTTCCTAGTTAACAAAATTAACAAAATTAAATATCTAAGCATAAAATAAAAATTAATTTAGTAACGCAGCCTAAAAAAAATAATAAAAATAAAAATTTAGGAGTTCATAGTTACAGTATGTGGATACTCGCTAGTAGTAGACCTGATGAGCTGTCTGATACTGTCGGAGCCTTTAACATTCTTCTTTAAAAGGAGTTAAGAGTCTTTAGATACTCGCTAGTAGTAAATGCAACTGTAGGAGGATCTGAAGAGGTATGTGCCATGTTGGGGTTTTTACAATCAAATCCCCACACTCCTCATAGTTATGCCCAAGATTACCTCGATGTGTACACCGAAGTTGAAATTCTTTGCCACATTCCCCTCGCCCACATCCATCCCCACCACGATTACCTCGATTGTCATTATGAGATGGGGGTGTATGATTGACAACTGCAGATTGAGAAGGATCTAAACGAACTAAAGAATCTTGAGATGTAGCTCACATAACCCTTGAATAGGTCTCAGCTAATGAATAGAGAGAAGTTTCACTAAGTGTGCGAGCCTTCACTGGCTTAAATTTAAGATCAAGGCCTTCAAGGAACCGAAGTACCATCATCTGCTCACGCTGTTTTTGCATCTCATGAATATCCATTAACAATGGTTAAATTGAGTTCAATTCCACATAGACTTGTTTCAGAGAAGCAAAATAACTAGCTTATTAGACTATTGTAACTAAAAAAACTCATGAGATAAAACATACATACAGGTTACGTCAATGGAGAACAACATACGGCATATTCTCAAATTTCCTTACAACTATCCAAGTGGGTACATATATCAGCAACTTGAGGTTCCATTGAATTTCCTAAAAGACTAACAATATGTGTATCCTTTTGAATCCATGCATCATACCCTTGTTTAGTTGAGGTTGGGGCTAACTTAATAAGGTGCTATTGTTTGCCATAACCCATCAAAGTACTCTTTAACAATCTTAGACCATTGACTGTAAATAGCCCTATTCAATTTTCGTGTAGTCGACTGAAGAGATATGGTAAAATTAAGGGGTTTGGACTCCATTAGGATAGCAAAAAATATAATCAACACTGACCTTGCTTTGAAAATTTAAAGAAACCACTGACAAGGCTTAACGAAATCAACAAAATCCAAACGAGTGAAGAACAAAGCCAGACGGGTGATAAAAACCTATGGACTTTTGGAAACGAGCCCAAAACAGTAAATGACACTACCACCAAGGCCGCCAGAGAGAACGATTGTGCTGGAAAAAGCAGCAGATGGAACTAATGGAAAAAGCAGCAGATGGAATGATCATGCGTTGATGATTGTATTGTGCATGTGGGGGTGCATGGCTGATTTCTGGCCATGGGTTTTTGACAGTGGGGCTAATCAGCGGCAGGCGACTCCACTGGTTTATGGATTGTGACCAGCAGAAGCTTGGAACAATACTGATTGAACTTTCGTTTCCGACCATGGTTAACTATTCATCTCTCTCTCTCTCTCTCTCTCTCTCTCTCTCTCTCTCTTTAAATCTGACAGATTAGGATCTTCTCTGCTCTTATACCTTGTAAACTGGAGAGAGATTTACTGAATGACTTTGACATCCAATAGAGTTGTCTAGGATTGTTATTTATAATCACATACAATAAAGACTATACCTGGACTATATACATCATCCCTAGACTTACATACATTGCCCCTAGATACATAAATATAGTGATATATGTACATGAATATTCATTAACATCTGTAATCATATTTACTACCTGTTGGGATTATGGCAGCATTTTTTTTTTTTGGGTGGGTCTTGTGGTAGTGTTTGTTTGCTGAAAACTGATGTAAATTGCATTTTTGTATTATGCCGCTTGGTTCTTTACAAAACACACACACGTTCAAGTTTGGTTTGAATATACATCAATATATCTAACATGTAACCCCTAGGGCTAGTCTAGTGGCTCAGAGCTCACTTTCTCAGGAGGAAGTCGTGGGTTCGCTTCTCTCCCCATTCTAGATTCTAAATTGTTGTTCTTCTTAAAATGTCAAAACAATATATTTAACATAGACAATTTGGATACTAGATTCCAGAATCTAGGTGAGATGATGACTCTTGGGAGAAGCGACGCTGCTATTTCACCAAGTTTCTTTGAGGGGCTAACCTTGGACGGTGCTATAGGCCATACTGGTAAAATTCACTTCCCTTTTTTGCTCAATTTCAACACAGTTTACTTTCCCATCTTGACTTTTATCTGTCTACTGTGGTTATTTTGGTGACTATGCAGCAAGGAAAATAGCATACCTGGCCAGATTACCAACAGATGAGCACCGTTTTAAAGTGGGGGTCAGTTGGCTCGCAAAGTCTGCCGTCGATTCAATTGCATCACTGCAGAGTACCCTTACCAAAGTCCTTTCGGGAGCTTAGATCAGTTTTATGTGAAAGGTACTGGCACATATGTTTTTCTATTGTCCGATTTGTATATTACAGTGGAATTGACAAAGAATTCAATGTAGATCTGCTGAATTTATGAACATATGGATATTGCCTCCATGTACTTAGGGAGCACCCACTTTTCATAAAGTTGAGTGTTATGGATGTTTTTGGCTTGGCCACTTTGCCTTGGGTTCTAACGGTGTTAGGTTGAGATGATATGTTTTGAGGCTCACTCGCTTGTCAAGAAGAGTGAACTAGTGCATGCAAAGGGTAGTCCAGTGCATGAGATTCCTGCCTCTGCAGAATCTGAAAGGGGGTCAACCTATGCAGTCTTGCTCCAGTAACTCGATAGATTGTTTCGAGCAATGAACCCACAATCTCCTGTAACTTCGTATGGATAAGGTCTGACCCACTTACCCTGTCCCAACAAGTGGCCGGGGGAAGTAGACCCTTTGATTTTACGACATGGATTCTTCTTGTGCACTGATTCAGGACCAAAAGTGGGCCAAGCATTTCATATTTGTGGTCAAAATTGAGATGTTAATCAACCAAGGTTTACATTAGTTCTGTCATTTTTTCCATACAAGCTGGCTGCCGAAGCTGGGAGAATCAGTTTAGAAGATTGTTCGAACTCTTCCCTCTGTCCCCGTCCACTTCTGGTCATTTTTATAGTTGAGACCTCGGTAATTTTCAATTTCCTTTCCTTTCGGTTTTTCTTTTCCATGTTCTTACTTTATTAATTTCGAATCTTACCAATGTACAAATTAAAAAATTGTGTGGCTTCGGATGCGATAATATAACCTGCCTGGCCATAATATTTTCTTTCTTGAAGACTTTTTTCCCTTAAAAACAAATTATTTTCTATGGGTATGAAAGTTATATATAATGGGATAAATATTACCATTTGCAAACTTGTACTTTCAATTGTAACAGTTAAGGTGGCATCTGGTTTGTCTCTATTTTTTTTTTTTTTTTTTATCTTTTGTTTTATGTTTTAAAAATCTCAAAACAATGAAACCAAAAAATTCAGTAGTTTGAAATTTTCTATTTTGTGTTTTTGGATTTTTCTTATTTTAAATTAAAATGTTCAAAACAATTATGAAAACACAAGTGATCAAATGTATTTTAATTTATTTATCTTATTTTTAAAAATAAAAAATGAAAAATAAATTCAAAACAAGTGTATTAAATGTCACCTTAACTTTTTCATTTTTAATTTACTTGCAGCGCAGACTTTTTGGAACTTCTGTCTAAACATAATTCATTAATCTGCCAAGTGGACATTTTTGAAGGTGTACAAATGTAAAATTATCTGCTTTCTTCCATATTTTAAATAAAATGCTCACTTTATTGATTGCATATAATTACCTGCAGGGTTGCTAGTAGTTATTTATTAAATAACTTACCAGGTCAATTATCGCATCAGTACAAAATAGATACAAAGTGAAAAGGAGTGTTTTGACACAAATATTGAAAAGAAAAAAAAAAGAAAGAAAGAAGTGTTGTTGGTTAGTTAACGATTAACAGAACATTTAACAAATTAGAGTGTAATTGTTACATTTGAAATTATAAGTTTTAAATTGAAATTTGAGTAAAAATAAAAGGTGTTAAAATATAAGTTATGTTTATTTCTATAATAAACAGATAAAAGCTATGGTGGTTTTTCATTGTATTTTATAAAGTAATATTGGGTTCGTTGTTTTAATGTTATTTCTTGATCAGTGATTTTTACATTTTTTTTTTTTTCGAAAACAGTGGTCTTTACATTCACCCGTTATTCACATTTTTTTGTCTATATTCTTTGGATTATATTTTATACAATATAAGGAAATGTCGAGGGTATTACTGAAATTTAAAAATTGATGAAACCAATTGCTTAGTAAAGGTTTTTAATTCTTTCTGATAACATTCTTAATAATGTACAACTTCAAGAGATGTATAAGTAATTTTTAATTTTTTAATTTACTTAAATAATTTTATCGTTGTATTTTTTTTTTCTTTATGTCTCTTAATTTTTCACTATTTTTTTCTTCTTAAAACATTCTTCAATTAATAATAATAATAATAATAACAATAATAATAATAATAATAATAATAATAATAATAATATTATTATTATTATTATTATTATTATTATTATTATTTCGTCAATTTGAATATTAAACTTTAAACCCGTAAAATTTTGATATCAAGCTTTAAAACCCTCAAATATTGGATTTAAATTTTCAAATCACTTCTAAAATCTATTCAAATGTCATGCTCCAAGTTTCATGACTTGAACACAATGGGCTAAACATATAATCAATCACATAATTATAACCTTTAACCTATTAGAGTTATACAACTTATTGGTGTAAAATAATAAAGAAAAAATAACTAAAAGATTAAATATACATCAAGTCTTTAATCACAAGCCAGATAATTGGTACTCCAAAAGAAAATTAGTATTAAGGCCTATTCCAGGCTCATACAATCCAATGAAATCAAATAGTATGCCAAGTCAAATAAATCTCAACATATGGAGATATTAAACCAACACAATAAATTCTCAAAAGAGATGAACTAAGCCAAAAGGTTCAAAGGATTAGGGTCTAACTTCCTTATCCCGTATTATCAAGCTCACTTAATTCTTTAACCATTATCTTATACTCATCTAAATACATAATATAAACCAAATCAATATATTGTTAGGAGGTACTTTGTTGTTGGGCCTGTGGTTACAAAATTCAACCCAAACACACATTCAATATTTATCTCATATGACTTGGGTCATAGAGTGACTTATTGTAAATTTGTGTCCGCCACCTGGGCTAAGCCTTAGGAGTGAATTCCATACTAATTAGCATTCACCTTAGTTTATAGGCTACTAACCTATTAGATGTGAGTCCCCTATTTTGAACATGTTTCGAAATTTTCATTCCTTGAATATAAATGTATCCCTTATTTTTATTATCTCGATAAGAAATCCCAAAATCAATATAATAAATGTTTATATATATATATTTATGCAAGATATAACATTATTAAACTCTTATCCTAATCTCAGCCTATCATCTAGTGACAGTGATCTCATACGTTTCAATGCCTTATACAAAATCATTAAATCATAGCATAGTTCCTCATGTCAATTCATTTAAATATCAAAAATATACTAAGTGTTAGGGTATACACATGAAGCCTACTTCGGCATGTGCATGAGGGATGATCTAGCCAGTCATATTTACCAGGTAGATCCCATGCGCATGAGTCAGAATGGTTGAAGGGTGTGCGCATAAGAAATACTCTCATGTGTACATAGGCAAGTTTCCTCCCTAGTGTGCATATGGGGAGGGATCTATTACAGGTTTGTGCCCGAGATTAAGGTTTGCTTGCAGACGACAGAGATTTTGTAACCATTTGGTGATTAAGCTCAACAATGGTCCAATTAGAGAAGGTTAAGCCCTACATGCTAACAATGATTCTAAACAAGTTTATGCTTTAATTTATATCATGGAGTTCCAATTTGTCAAAAAGGGTCTATTCATAGCTCTCTCTCACTACATATGCAAACAAGTGTATATATATGTTGACATTTTTTAGTTAACAAATCAACTCACATGAGATAGTTATTTCATTTATGAATCAGTTATGCTAAACCAAATCTTATGATCAAACTAAATCAAGGATTAAGATAAACCAACACGACCATGTACAAACACCAAACCCAGTTCTCAACCTCCAAACATAGTTCACCACACACCTAATTAACCAGCTCAAAAACTCACACTTTTAAACATACTTTCTCTCTATATATCACTCTCGAACAGACAATACATAAACATATCATTTTTTTTGAATAGAGAAGAAGAAGAAGAAGAATGGGAAATGAATTGATGAAGCTTGGTGAGGGAGGGGATTGTGGGATAGGTTTAGACAACGTTAAACCAAAGAGCTAAGCTCTCAGTTGAAGGAAAAGACAAGGCGCTGAAAATCGGGAAAATAGACCAACTGCTCTGGCAACTGATCATACAAGTGTCATGCACATGAGAAGGACGAGGGTATGTGCATGACGAAGATACACCAAGGTCATGCGCACGACAATGAGCTTGGCATACGCATACCACACAAACACTTTGTGCACATTGGAGGAAGACAAGCATGCTGAGTGGAGTTAGAAAATTTTGTTTGGGTGAACACTCATTATAAGACATGTAAATAGTTGGTGGAGTACTATAGGAGTAAAAAAGAAAGAGTTTGAATGTTGGAAAGAAGGAGAGAGAGAAAAAATTCAAAGTTAAGTTAAATATTTTCTTAGTTGTATTGGATAGACTATGTATAATTGCATTGATATTTTTGAATTAAAATTTATTTTTTTATTCAGTGAGTACAATTGGTATTGACTAATTTTTTTTTTTTCTTAAGTGGACACAATCGGTATCAAGTTAATTTTTTTTTTCCTTTTCTTGGATGGGCACAATTAAACATAGAAGAAACTATATATATATATATATAAATAATATAAATTTTTTTTTCTTAGGGTAGGCACGTGTTCCTCTGGGGGAAACTTGGCTCCGTCCATGCAAGCGTGTGCTCGACAAAGCAAGGTTTTGTAAACTTCTACTTAGTGTAAACCAAACTCCAAATACTCCCAAACACAATCCAAATAATAAAAGTAACAAATAAACTCAATACATGCATAAATACGACATAAAAAATGATAAAAATAAAAAATCCGTGTCATTACATGACTACTTTTGGAATCAAGTTTAAAGCTTCAAATCTATGATTCACATGGTCATTAGGTTCAAATTACTAAGACTTTAATTCAACTTTGTAACGTCCCCGGATCACCGCCGTAAGATATTGTCCGCTTTGGGCCAACCACCCTCACGGTTTTGTTCTTGGCGATCCGGGAATATCCCACCGTAGGCCCCAAAACGCGTCTTACGTGGAGAGGTATCAACATCCTCTTATAAGGCATGCTTCGTTCCCCCTCCAATCGATGTGGGATCTCACAATCCACCCCCTTGGGAGCCCAGCGTCCTCGCTGGCACACCGACTCGGAACCGGCTCTGATACCACTGTAACGTTCCCGGATCACCACCTTAAGATATTGTCCGCTTTGGGCCAACCACCCTTATGGTTTTATTCTTGGCGACCTGGGAATATCCCACCGCAGGTCCCAAAACGCGTCTTACATGGAGATGTATCAACATCCTCTTATAAGGCATGCTTCATTCCACCTTCCAATCGAAGTAGGATCTCACAAACTTTTATTAAAATCTATATATTATCAAGATGAATTTGTCAAATCCTTGAATTAAAATCAACAAAAATCTTAAGAGAAGGCTACCAAATTAATATTCAAGTGATCCTTTATATTTTGTGATTGCCATTCATCGTTTAATATTTGTCATAAATATTTAAAGTATGTATTTTGTTTATGATAGTGTTATTATGTTAAAATTGTTGTTAACAATGACGGGTGAGATAAAAAGCCCATTGGATAAAATATCAAGAAAAACCAAAATAATAGTAGCCAATTGAAAATAATAAAGTTTCAAATAAGAATTTTAGCCAAAAACATTTTTCAAGTAAACAATGTTGATGCATAACATCAACAACAACAACAACAACAATAATAATTATTTGCCGAACTTGCACATTTATATCCAATTCAAATTAAACCACAGGCTCAATTGCATTAATAACGATAAATCATTAATCCATGCATTTATTATATGGGAACTAAACATCATATGTGCTAAATAATTTTATTGTGGACAATGCACATCAGAGTTAACATCGTACTTAGAGTCACATAGTATGACTCTTGGGTGACCTAATTGATATCTCAACGGTTTATTAGGGCATGTTCCTATAATCATTGAAACCTAAAGTCACCAAGAGCTCTTAGGTTCTTTTTTAGATTGATCTGTTTGAGGTAATCACTATTTACAAGGACATGTTATTACAACCACTAAAATCTAAACTCACTATGGACTTCTAGGTTCTTTTCTAAACTAATTTAGTTGAGGTCACCATAGTTTATAAACGTATATTCCTATGTTCCTACACCATAGTTTATAACCTAGAGTCACCACGACATGTTTCATAGTTACTAGAGTCATACCACACAAGGAATTTGTCCTCTAAACTTTTATTCTAATCCCAATAACCACAAATAGATATTCATCATAATCCTATTAATCTAAATAATTGAATATAAATGTTTAACTTATTTTCTTGTTCTCAAAACTGTAAATCATATAGTCTCGTACCAAAATAAATAGATTTTTTGACAAGTAGTAGTTAGAACTTGTCCCCCAATCTCTTACGAATACGAGACGGCTCATCCTGCTCAACCGCTTACCACTCCAGAGTGAGAGAGCGCCGCTAGATGTAGGTGCAAAGCTGCTCGAAAATCTAAACTTAAGAATACATATGCAAGGAATACTTTAGGACATCTAATTCTAACAATGCAAATTATTCACTTAGAGATCCCAAATATACGCAATAGAGTATTTGTTACTATCCTAAACACAGAATATAAATACTAATTATTTAAAAAAACATTAATTTAAAATTATAAATTATTAAATATAAACTCTATTGGCTAAAACATCTAACAGAGGTGATTGCGTGTAAAATATTTTCATATTACAAGCATCAAAACCCGCCTTTTTTTTTTTTTTTTTTTTTGATTGGCCACCTACAGTTAGTAAAGATAATGCAACGTTTTCAAACTATGTAAAAACGCAACTTCGTTTCACATGTTCACCTAAAAATGCAACATCTTTGTAAGTGAAAACGTAACACCATCATATGGCCCCCTAAATCGGGTTTTCTGCGAAGACATTGCCATACACTGATCGTTATCACCCTGCACCGCATAGAAGAATTGAGGAATTCACAGAATGCATTTGCTTTAAATAATCTACAAGAAGCTGAATTTGTCCCTCCAAGCTCCTCTGGCGATAATTTCTCATGTAATTCCTACAATCTACCGCTGTAAATCCGACCCTGCTAATACTGTCGCATTCTTTGATGAGGGCCGACATAATTCTCTGGGGCCCCATTCCAGCGGCCTGCAAGGTATCTATCAAGTTCTTAGCAGGGCCAGAAATTCGGCGGTGGGAGCGGAGGCGATGCACCTGATTTGGAGGAACCAGATCCTGATTATGCTTCTTGACAAAGCCAAACACAAACATTCCGTTTGAAACCGTGTATTTAATATGATTTGGTTTCATTTGGTGAGAATTTTTATCAATTCTTATGTTGGAATTAAAATAAAATTTATGAGTTAAATTTGATTTAATTTTATCATTTAAATTTTAAAATTTCTAAATCATTTGAAATCCGATTCAAAATAATAAAATTGGATAAAAATTTATTATTTTCTTAAATAATCTAAGTAAGTGGACAAATTTACTTCTTATATCAGACTTTCTACTTTTATTAATAAGGTCAAATTTAATATTTCTCTTAAATCAAATAATTCAATTCTTAAATTCGTTATACCAAAAAAAAAAAAAAAATGATATTTCGTTTTCACTTAAAAAAATGATGTGACATCATGCCGCATTTTTAGGCTGGCAAGCGTATATCAGTTCAAATATGTGAAATGAAATTGCATTTTTCATGGCTTAGAAATTTTGCATTTTTATTAACAAAATATTCACAATTATTTTTTTTTTCAAATTCTACAATTACTTTATTAATTAATAGCATTTGAAAAAGAAAAAAGGCCATCAAAATCCTTGCCAGCAGCAAGTCCTCTCTACAAATCATTCTCTTTTTCTTTTTTTCAATCATCACGTTACATACCGGAAGCCATAGCCTTCAATCCACCTATTTATATATATACATATATATATATATATATATATATAAGTCACATCAATTCTTTTATTGCTAAGACATCAACATCAGTGACAGTTAATTAGCTCCCATCAAATGTATGCCATTCACTCTTCTTATATTATGCATCAATTGACACCACACAGCACTCATCCATTCCCCTTCTATGTTTCTTCCAATTCTAGTCAAAATATCAAAATTCAAATCAATCGTCTACTTGCTGTATAATTCATACATGTATCTACGACAGCTAATTCTATCAAAACTGATATAAAGAGATTTACCCCCTCCCCCCCCAATTGATATAAAGAGTCAAAATTAAAATATAGAGTGCGTTTGAAGTAATAAAAAATTAATAAAATTATAATTCTATAATTTATACAACAATTATTTATTTCCATAGATCCTTTTATAATCTAAGAATGACGTGTGGCCTGAGACGAAGGTTTTTGTAGTGACAATCAATACAGGTGTTGCGAGATAAGCCTAAGGATTAATTAAAGCAAATCGATGGACTCTCTCAAGGACTCTTATACATCAACCTAATGACATATCAAGCACATATATATCGGCCTAATGATATATCGGGCAAATAGACAATCATGTGACCGATATAAAAGAGATAATAGACGTGTAATCGGAGGACAAGATTGGTTACCGAAAATTTTGGTAAAATTGCTCTCTACGACTGGTGTGAATAAGCCGATGGAAAGTATATATGAGTGTGAGGTGTTTAGAAATATATTGGTCAAATATGATTAAACTAGAGTGGTTAAGATACACACCACGTCCTAAAAATACAGAAGCCACATAGTAAGAAACCGTTGCCCAAGGATGTGTAGGAGGCACGCCACTGGACGTGTCTATATATACCAAAAAGGAAGAAGAGAAAGGGGTTCCTCAACCAACATTCCATCGCGGATTTTACCCTTTCAATTTACTGTCATTTTGTTCTTAGATTAAAAAAGAGTAATTTTAACTTAGTCTTCCCTCAGTCTTTGTAAATTCATCAAAGTATTTGGGTACAATTTTGGTTACCTGTGTCTGTTCTTCTTTGGAATCGACGGCAGATATATGTAAGTGGCTTAGACCCAGGTAACATGTAGTCGATACTTTGTTTCTCTAATGAAATATTTTCTTTCTCTACTTTAAGCTTATTTTGTGATTACCGTATATAAATATTTGTGTTTAAATCCCATGTTTCCATTGCCCGAAATCTGTATTTTTGAATCTTTTGTGGATCTTTTGAATCCTGGCACACCCGCAATCACACACGAAAGCACAATTAAGATAATCCGTGAAAGAACATGCATTTGTTTGTTTCCTAGTACAAACAAATTTTGGGATGTCGGTGGGGCCCTAGGGCTAGATTTACAATAATCCCAAGATAACAGAGCATGGAATTCAAACAAATAGAATGAAAGGGAGTTATAGCCGATGAAAATACCATAGGAAGTGTGAGTCCATCGGCCAGTGAGCCTAGCTTAAAAATCAATGACATATCGTCATGGAAACAGGCAATGAAAGAAAATAACTCTGAATTAATAATCTCATGACGGTTAAGAGCTATGAATTTATGGATAGTCAAGTCATAAAAAATTTTGAAATAATGAACACTTTCA
>QLOD02000001.1:30597293-30622191 GCA_003260245.2 Sideroxylon spinosum | reverse complement strand
TTTTTTCACATTTACCATTATTTGAGCATGATAGAAAAGTTGATCGTAGTTCTGTTATTATAAGAAACACTTGATTGAAGTAAGACATCAGTTGCCTCATGTAGCCGAGCATGTTGTATATACTAAACATTTTTACTCATTTTACGTTTGGTATTGAAGAGCATGTAAGGGCCTTGTCCTCTTTAGTAAACATTTTAGGTTTATACGCTTGTCCTTGTTATTTATAGTCTAACTATAAATAAACTTCTAATCAGGTGCATAACATGTGAATGTCTGGTGAAACTTTCCTTGTAGAAATCAATGCTCTGAAGCGACACGTTGTTACAAAGCTTATGACATTAATGGGTTTTGGTTTCATACGAAAGAGTTGGACGATAGACAGGCAACATAGAACTATAGGGGAGCGCTCAACACCAATACCCTAAGGTTTTCAAGCCAGCAAGAAAGTAATCCCCAGGTTAGCGTTGTGTTCTATTACAGGCTGCTTGTAGATGTAATTGAAATTAGATACACCAACGAATTCAAAACTATGCTGTTTAAGTGTGATTGGGTAGATCCTAGGCATGATGTGAGAAATGATGATTATAAATCCATGTTGGTCAACTTTAACAACCTGATATACAAAGAGGCGGATCAACAATGAACCATACATTTTAACATCCCAAGCTGAACAAGTTTACTTCATGGGGGATCCTATCAATCTGAAGTGGCACGTTATAGTAAAAATGTCACGAAGGGGGGTTTTCGAAGTTGACTGTGACGATCCGGAGGTGGAGGGTACCCACGACAAGATCTAAGGGACAGCATCATCCCAGCATGTGAACATGATGCAACTTGGGTTAGAAAGAGGGTTAAAGGAGGTACAGTCGACATTTTAGGTCCATGAAATTATCCGGTAGTCATTATTTATTTATTTTTAGTCCTACGGCTGTTTGAACTATATATGTGATTAATATATAGAATGAACATCGTTAATTAATATTTTTTAGCTAATGTTGAAATGTTTATACTTTATAGATTTGGTAGATGGCTTGAGGTAGGATGCAAGGTCTTCCACTTACCATAGGTGAGGCACTCCATCATGGCCGGGCACATTTTGGGGTTAACGATGCAGTTGGTGCGGACCACGATGGTGATCCTGATGCCACTCAATCTCCTGAGGATACGCAGACACAGTTTGACTTCGATCCCACCCAGGCACCCAATACCACGTAGCCCACCATTGTATATACTTCATTTCCTCATCCGCAGACCCCACGGCCATTGGTCCCTACACCATTGATGGCACCGTTTATGGCCCTATTGCATTCATCTTACTCACTTCTCCAGTCGCCCACCATCGATATGAGTTTTCACCCATCCCCGATCGAGCCATCCAGTTCACCCAGGGGCCGTATACACATCCCCAGCCGTGGGTGTCAGGATGCATCGTCGTCTCGACGGGCAAGAGCTCATTTGATAGCCTCCACGTCTATCGCCTAGGCTACTCAGCCACCCTTCACATCTACCCCAGAGGATACTCAACCACCCACGCTTAACCTGGTACGTCAACTTCATCGGGTGTAAGTTTTTTTTTCATAGAGATGGTAATTCATATTGGTTAGTTATATAATTAGTTCATATATGGAACATCGAGTTGATACTTAACAGAGTTAGTGACTACCGCAGTTGCCTCTCGTGCTACGAGGGGGCCCACCACTCTCTATAGGGTTGGGGTAGCGGCCAGCCTCTTCAGGTTGAGTTCAGTAGCTACCATCACCCCATAGGGAAGTCGGGTGGCTGGCTTATTAGGCAGATTGATGGTTGCCTCTAATAGAGTTATAGGCTAAAAGATATGCTTTATGTTATGCTTTTGTATTTTAATGAGAATTCCTTTTAAGCAATGAATGCCATTTGCTATATTTGTGCATGTGTCTGGCATTCACAAAGAATATTTGATCTAGTGTATAGAGTATGACTTGCACACAGAAGACTAAATCATCAGTTCTTTTGGAATATAAGTTTATCGTTCACAATTTTAGATGGAATTGGAATACCATCCGTAGAACTGTAGCATAGAATTTTAGTAGGTCTATCTTGACTACGAGGAATGGTTTGATTTTAACTTTTTGTGCTAGTACACTTAGTGTGTATTGAAAGGGACCCACTTGAGTTAATTATTTTATACTGACTATATAAAATAATTTAAACCTCATGATTATTATGATTACTTATGCTCTTAATCTGAATTTATTCTTAGACATGTGTATGTGGTGATTGTTGTTTTGATTACACAAAGATTGTGATTCCATATCAGTCAATTAACTCAGTGGGTTAGGCAATAACATTATATATATGGTGAATATTAATAGTTGAAGGAATCCACGTCTTGATAATTTGGATTGATGATATTCCCTTGAGGAAGCTTATAAGGTTTGACTGTATCAAATCTTGCAAGTGGATTTTGAATCCAAGACATCAAATAAGTTAAGTAAAAAGGTCTCAAGGACAATAAAAAGCTAATTAAATTAGACTGTCAGTAATTAAATTTCATAGGTGGATATCTACAATCTTAAAGTGGGGAGATAATAAGTACTTAACATTAAAGGCTCAAAAATATAATTATGAATATGATTAGAAGTACAATTATAGATCTTTAGTGGAATGAATTATAATTTATGTAATTAAATCCTAACCCCAAAAAGGATTAGCGGATTTAATTACATAGGGAGTCCTTTTCTTATTTGCCTATTGTTCCCTGTTTTAGCCTTATAAATACCCTCTTAGGTGGCAGCTAGGGTGAAAAAAAAAACATTTTTTGAGAAGAAAAACAAGAAACTCTAGAGACTATCGAGAGATCCCACCATCTTGTGAGAAAGAAGGAAGGTATTTTCGGGATATAGCAGAAGGCTGAAAGTTGAGATCGAGCAGTCGAATCGAAGTCACCGAAAGCTTTGTTTATTGGATCTGTCGATATCAAACCAGAGAGATCTCGAAGGTATGATCCTATTCTCATAGAATAGATCGGTAAAATTTTTTGTATTAATTATATACACTATAGCCGTGATTTTGGGGGTTTTTTGGGTTCCCCAACAGCCTCGTGGCATTGTCTACCATGGATTGGGTGGCTGTGCTCATTGAGACATTAGACCGCATGTGGTAGGAGGTTATGGTGAGAGACGTTAACATATTTCCATTGAAATTATCCTTACATAGTATTGTTATGGATACATAACATTTATTGTGTGACTAGGATAATGTGGTTGACTATCCTCCAGAGTTTCGGCCTGTCTGTATGGCCAAATGCAGAAACACCTAGAAGGACCACAAATGCATCGTGAAGAGAAAATATTTCACGCCTTTCATAGGATCCAAAGACATCCTCCAGTGATGTCCTCCGTGCGTGGTGCCAGAGCACTGGTCGGACCTTGTAGCGTACTGGTCGAGCGACTCAGCCCAGGTATAATTTAATAACATTTTATAATTGATTAAATTTGTGTTTCTTTCGATAATAAATCTTTCTAAGTATTGTGGCTAATTTTAACATAGGTTGAAGCGGCAACGAACTCGGCCAATCGGGCCAACCTCGGCATGCCTCTCATGACTGGGGGAAGGCACATCCAGGATATACTCCTTGAGGTATACAATTATGTAGTAGTTAACTGTAACTTATGTTTGTTTATCCCATATTAGTAAGTTGAAATATTTTTTTGTTAGCTAATGACCATTCACATTTTATGCAAATACGAGCATACGGGATTCCCACTAATCGAGTTACCGTATTTCAGAGGATATATAACCCCACACGTCCTAGAGGTCCAGGCCATCATGGAGCAGATTTAGGCTTGTCTAACAGAGCTACGAGAGGCATAGCGTGACTGTCCCGAGGTCCGGGATAGGGTGTATACCGAGGTCGTCGGTAAGGATGGACATGGCTATACGCATGGCGTAGGCTTTGGTATCCCCTAGTCTATGATTCGGGAGGCGGTAACAGAAGCATCTGGTGCGGCGTCGCAGAGATGAATTGAAGTAGAGATCGAGCAGCTCCTAGCTCAGCCATGAGCCATGAGACACATTCCGATCGAATGTCTGCAAGCATTTACGCACCAAGATTCAAGACGAGCTTCGAGCTGAGCTCTGGGATGAGATCCAGGCAGAGATCCTTTGTTGCTATTCATGCTGAGGTCCGAACTGAGATTCTGGCTAAGGTTCGAGCAGAGGTCATAAATGAGGTACGCACTAAGATGGAGGAGCGCATTGCACATCTACAGGATTAGTTGCGAGTGGAGATTCATGATACTCGACACTGAACACAGGTGCGATTGTATGTGTTTTGTGGGTTCAATTGGAAAAATGACTATATTCTCTATGCAATAATGTTAAATTGAAGAAACGGGGAATAATTATAGGACAAAGACGATGACACCAAGCCTGCTTCCGAGACATAGATACGATCATTATGAGGTATAAAACTATTTATCAACATTTAGTATTCATTACTGCATATAGTTTATGATAGGGAGTTGACACTTAAAGCCTAGAACACTCATACTTAGGATTCCACTGCTCACACTCAGCAAACGGGGTCTGTTGCGAATAAACTTCATGTGTAGTGAGTCAACATCATTTACAAACTGCAGGAGTGAATGGAGCTTCAATCTGAGTTACAGATGACCATAAATGGCTCCAGGTAGGTTAGAGTTGACACATAAGGCTTAGAACACCCATTCTTTAGATTCCACCGCTCAGACTGTGCAAATGGGGTCCATTGTGAACGAAACTTCACGTGTAGTGAGTCTACACCATTCAAAAATTACAAAAATGAATGAGGCTTGAATCTGAGTTACGGATGGTTATAAATGGCTCCTGGTAGGTTAAAGTTGACACTTAAGGCTTAGAACACCCGTTCTTAGGATCCAACCTCTCAGACCAAGCAAATGAGGTCCGTTGCAAAGAAAACTTTATGTGTAGTGAGTCTAGACCATTTAGAAACTGTATGCATGAATGGGGCTTGAATCCGAGTTACAAACGGCCATAAATGGCTCTGGGTAGGTTAGAGTCGACACATGATGCATAGAACAGCTGTTCTTAGGATTCAACTGCTCAAACCGAGCAAACGGGGTCTGTTGCAAACAACACTTCATGTGTAGTGAGTCTAGACCATTTCAAAAATGCAAGAATAAACGAGACTTGATTCTAAGTTACGGATGGCTGTAAATGGTCTAGGTAGGTTTTAGTTGACACATAACGCTTAGAACACCCGTTCTTAGGATTCAACTTCTCAGACTGAGTAAATGGGGTCCGTTGCAAATGAAACTTCACGTGTAGGAGACCATTTAGAAACTATAGGAATGAACGGGGCTTAATCCAAGTTATGGATGGCCATAAATGGATCGGATTAGTTTTGAGTTGACACCAAGGCTTAAAACATCTGTTCTTAGGATTCCACTGCTCAGACCAAGCAAATGGGCTTCGTTGCAAATGAAACTTCATGTGTAGTGAGTCTACACCATCTAGAAACTATAGGAATGAACGGTGCTTGAATCCGAGTTATAG
Source organism: Sideroxylon spinosum (assembly GCA_003260245.2). Classification (NCBI taxonomy): domain Eukaryota; kingdom Viridiplantae; phylum Streptophyta; class Magnoliopsida; order Ericales; family Sapotaceae; genus Sideroxylon; species Sideroxylon spinosum. The sequence continues at coordinate 30,616,656 of QLOD02000001.1, read as the reverse complement.
ATGGCCATAAATGACTCCAGGTAGGTTTGAGTTGACACATAAGGCTTAGAACATCCGTTCTTAGGATTCAATTGCTCAGATTGAGCAAACGGGGTCCGTTGCGAATGAAACTTAATGTGTAGTGAGTCAAGACCATTTAAAAACTATAGGAATGAACAGAACTTAAATCTAAGTTACAAATGGCCATAAATGGCTTTGAGTAGTTTTGAGCTGACACACAAGGCTTAGAACACACATCCTTAGGATTTCACCGCTCAGACCAAGCAAACGGGGTTCATTGTGAACCAAACTTCATGTTTAGTTAGTCGACACCATTTGGAAATGGTGAGAATGAGCGAGACTTGAACCTGAGTTACGGATGGCCATGAATGGCCCCGGGAAGTTTATAATTTTAATTTGATGAAATTTAAATATTTACCTTTTAAGTTTGTTTATGATTTTAATTTTAATTTCATTCATTAGAGTCATTTTTTGATTAATTTTTCTGGTTATAATATTTTAGATTTGATGTGTTCGCTAACTGTTTTAAGGTTGACACATGGTAAGAAGACATTGTTGTATTTTCAAAGCTTTCGTAAAATTAAGGAATCCTAGTCATGTGTATTTTGTTACATATTTGATGAAAATTTGTGGGTATTTCATTGGATAATTTAAATTTGGTCATAGTATATATACAAGTTCAATCAATGTACAAGTTTTGTTATATGAATGTATAGGTTGTTTCATAGTTTAAGATAAAATAAGCATATTTTTGTAAAAGAATATATAGTTTTTCTTGACTGCTTATAAACAGTCGCCAAAATGGTTCACATTTGCAGTCAATGTCGATTGCCTGCTTGCAAATTCGACTACCTTAAAGCAGTCGAATAAAAGTTTACAAGACACCATTAGTCGACCGCTTCTAGGCGGTTGAAACATTAGTCGACGGCTTTGAGGTGGTTGTGTAAACTTTTTCTCGACCCATGCATATGTGACCGTCATTGAACGGTTGACGGTTGAGAAAGCAATAGTCGACCACTTTGAGGTGGTTGTGTAAACTTTTTCTCAACCCATGCATATGTGATCATCATTGAATGGTTAAAGGTCGAGAAAACAATAGTCGACCACTATATTACCTTTTCACGACCGCTTAAGGCGGCTGAGAAAACCCTTCCCTCTTGTAGTGATACTGTTTTGATTTGGTTATTTTAATTAATAAAAATGTGCAAAATATAAAAATACATTAAACGTATTCTCTATGGTACTCCGATTTTCTCTTTTCTTTTCAAGTACGGGCTTAAAGAAAAAGAAAGCAATGAAGAAACGGTCGAAAAGGAGTAAGAGGATGAGCAACGGTTCAGTTTTCAGTTCATTTGCTTAATTCGATTAAATTAATTTGGCTTTCCATTTACAAAAAGTGAAACCAAACCCACTGAATAATTTGGTTGATTTGGTTTAGCTACGAAATTAATTGGTTTAGAATTTGGATATTTCAGTTTTATTATATTTAAATAGTATTGTATTAAAATTATTATATACATATTTCTATAATTCGATTATTTCAGTCACTTTGATTTTAGAACATTGAAATGGAACCAAAAACTAAAAATCTAACTATAACTAATTCTCGAAACCAAGCGAACAGATTAGACCAGATAAACAGAACCGTTTTAACCAAATTGAACAATTCAATTCGATAATCTGATTAAAGCCAAATTATATTCATCTATAAGTGAAGGAAGTATTGAGATTTATAACTTATAGTTACACCAAATATTGAATCTATAAAACATTGTATAATACGATTCAAGACTAGTGTCGTGTCATCATCATCTCCTTTTTGCCTTGTGAAAAAGTATGATAAAAAGTTTAAACAACAATTCTTCCTTATGCAGATTAAGAAATGGTCATGGCATTTTGTTAATTGCTCTAATGGCAATGGCTGCAACCATCTTCTCTCTTATGAGATTAAATAGACATATATACCTATAAATTTCATTGACACACAGAGAGAGAGATAGATAGAGACTTAGAGATGTATAGAGTTTTCATTGAATCCAAAATTAAGATTTTGCTTTATCCATTCGATTTTGATGGAGATCGTTTAGCTAAGGAAAAGCACCGAAAACCTAAGTAGAATTGAAAGAACGCATTTTATTACGTTAGCTTTAATATCTTATTATTCTATTTATAATTTTGCTCTTATTTTAACCTAGACTATAAATAATGATTTATGGTTTTTGTTTAGGAGAACATAATATTCTTAATTTCATATTGAAGCCATTCAAGTCTTTATACTTTGTTTTACCTAAGTTTCAAGATATAAACTTGATTGTTTGGGATTTGATCGTGTGTTAATCCTTTCTTCGCTATTCACTATGTCAGGTGACATCAGAGCAGAAGTTTTAATAATTAGATGGCCAACCTTGGTGGTGGTGATGGTAGCCAACCTCATAGCGATGATTATGGGTTGTAGGCTGTTTGGAGAGCAGTTAAAAAACAACTAATTATGACACATAATATAGAACAAACAACTACTGAGATTAGGTGACAATTAACAAAGCTTTCCAATCAATTTAGGGCTTTTCTACAAGTTGATGTCAAGAGAAAAAAAAAAAAAAAAAGACTGAATTAGGCAATTGGAAGTGCCCATCGCAGATTGGTTCCCAATCCTGTCTCAGATTATCCTGGAAAGCTAGTCGATGATGATGATGACGATTATGATGATGATGATGATTTTAGTAGTAAAGATGAAGATGCAATTCTAGGGTTTGAAGCAGTTCATCTAGGTAGCGGCGGAATTACGAGAAATTGACAATAATAAAATTGCAAAGATGATGAATTTAAATTAAAGGTAGATTTTCCATCTTTTCCTAGTGATCTTGATATAGAAGAATTTTGGATCGGCTGACTGAGATAGATAGATTCTTCGAGTATTTGGAGATTCCTCGAGGGAGGTGTGTTAAATTAGTGGTCTACATATTTAAAGATGGTGCATTTATTTAGTGGGAATGATTGAGTGAGACTAGAGTTTGTGGGGGGTATGGTCCTATACGAACTTTGGCAAAGAATGAAATAATTGTTAAGGGGTAGAGTTTTACTTTTTGGTTATGAGTAGTATATGTTTCAGTCTTATCAGCGTTGCGTCTAAGGGAACCGCACTGTGAATGAATACACTAGCAGAGAGAAACCAGTTGTCTGAGAGTAACATCCAACAAGTAGCCAATTACCTAGAGGGTTTGAAACCTGCTAATTGAGATAGAATTGGAGTTTACATGGTGACGAGTGTGCAAGATGCAAGACATTTAGCCTTTAAATCAGAGATGATACTCCAAGAACATTTTTATAGTGGTAACTTTTGTAGATATGGTGGGGTGATAATAAGTGTATAGTAGATCAAGGCAAGGCCCATCTTGGAGTAACAGAATCTAAAGCACCTGAAAAACTTACTATGAACGCTGATAAAGTTACTACAAGTAAGCCTACGAGAGGTACTATATATATTTATTCCTCCTAAGACCAACAATAACACTTATACTCAGCTCGTTCCTATCAAATGCTTTAAGTACAATGAAATAGGTCATCGTTCTAGTGATTGCCCGAGGAGAAAAGCTAAAAATGAGGAAATTCTTGAGGAAGGTGACTGTTGTGATCTTTAGGGAGAGGCTGTTTAAGAGAAGTAGGAATGCGAAGGATATAATTTGTGTTAAGGAAGTTGATGTTATCGCAATGGCAAGAAGATAATTCCTAGTGGCAAAAACTTTTTCCCACTAGATGTCTTGTGGAAAAGAAGGTGTTCGATGTGATCTACACCATTGGGTGGATTAAGGAAGCTGGTGGTATTCAGGTGAACCAACGGTATAAGGTGTTATTCTCTATTGGCAAATATTCTGATGAGATATATTGTGACATTGTAGATATGGATGCTCGTTAGTTGTTATCTGGTAGACCCTTGCAGTATGATGTGAATGCTAGGCATCTGGGTAAAAGCAACATTTATCTGGTTGGAAAGGATGGTGCCAAGTATAATTTGAAACCATTGAAGAGAACACCGTGACCCAAAACTTCTAAAGTGGAAGGGAGAAATTTCCTTACAGTTACTCATCGCCCAGCTAATTTTGTAGTCAAGTGTAAGAAGACTAGGGAAGTTCACTTGTTGATTATGAAGGGTGAAACTAGTTGTGGTAAAGGAAGGGAAAAACAACTACCAATGAAGGTGCAAGCTCAACTGGAGGAATTTCATGACGTTGTCCCTGAGGATATCCCTATTGAACTTCCACCTATAAGTGATAGTCAACATTACATTGATCTGGTACTTGGCGTGAGCCTACCTAACTTACCATATTACAAGATGAGTCCTAAGGAGAATGTGATCTTGCGTGAGAAGGTAGAGGATTTTTTGAAAAAGGGCATATTCATCCTAATATGAGCCTTTGTGCAATTCTAGCCTTACTAACACCCTAAACAGATGGGAGTTGGAGAATGTGTATTGATAGCATAGCTATTAATCAGATTAACATTGGTTACAAATTTCTGATCCCGAGGTTTGACAACATGCTTGATCAGCTTGATGATAATTTGCAGAAGTGCATGTCTATGGGGGATAACTTATTATTCATTGGGTAAGTTATGAGTAGAGGGGGGATTAAAGTGGATAAAGAGAATGTGAAAGCTATTAGAGAATGGCTTACTCCTAAAAATGTGGGTGGTGTTACAACCTTACATGGATTAGCTACTTTTTATAGGAGATTTATTAAACATTTTAGTACCATTGTTGCATCGATTACTGAGTGTTTGAAGAAAGAAAATTTTCAATGGGGAGATGAGCAAGAGCAAAGTTTTACAATTATTAAAGAGAAGCTATATATAGCTCCAGTCTTAGCTTTACCTATCTTTGATAAATATTTGAAGTGGAGTGTGATGCTAGTAGAGTAGGGGCTATTTTATCAAGAGAAAAGAGACCAGTTGCTTTCTTTAGTGACAAGTTATATGAAGCAAGAAGGAAATGGTCTACCTATATTAAAGAGTTCTATGCCGTCGTGCCAGCTTTGAAGACATGGGGGCATTATTTGATTGCCAAGTGTTAAAGTAGTTAAAAACAATTGAGCAGTGACATGCATGCTAGATGGTCAGCTTTTGTTAAAAAGTTTCCTTACAAATTGGTGCATAAGCTTGGACAACAAAATTAGATGGTTGATGCTTTGAGCAAGCGAGTGGCATTGGTGAAGAACCTTATTGAGATTGTGAGGTTTGACAGCTTAAAGGAGTTGTATGCGTAGGATTGTCACTTTTAGCATATTTGGAGGCAACCAATAGGTGATTTCCATGTTTTTAATGGTTTTCTTATGAAAAGAAATCAGCTATACCTTCCTAGTATTTCTATTCATGAGAAGGTCACTAGATATTTACATGGAGGGGGTCTAGCAGGTCATCTTGGGAGAGACAAGACAATGGTACCAGTTAGGGAGTGCTACTATTAGCTTAATTTACAAAGGGATGTAACTTATATTGTGCAGAGATGCTATGTGTGTCAAAGTTCCTAGGGTCAATCTCAAAATACCGACCTATACACGTCATTGCTAGTTCTTGAAGAAATTTAGGAGGATCTTTCTATGGATTTCGTGTTGAGGTTACCATGAACTCAATGGTATTTACTTACCAAAAAAGGAAAAAAAAAAACTCAATGAGGTATGGATAGTGTGTTTGTTGTTGTTGATAGATTTTCAAAGATAGCACATTTTCTTTCTTGTAGAGAGACCAAAGATGTAATTTCTAACGCTAAACTATTTTTTAGGGAGGTTGTCAGGTTGCATGAGGCACCTAATATCATTACCTCTGATAGAGATACCAGGTTCTTAAGTCATTTTTGAAGGAATTTTTTTGTAGTTATTTGATTCTTCATTGAATTTAGTAGTAGAGTCTATCCACAGACTGATGGTCAGACTAAAGTGGTGAATAGAAATTTGGTAATTTAGTTCGTAGTATTTGTAGCAACAGGCCTAAACAATGGGACTCTACCATTACACAAGCAGAATTTGCTTACAATAGTGTAGTAAACAATTTAATAGGTAAATTTCCATTTTCTGTTGTGTATATGAAAGTTCCTAATCATGCTTTGAATTTAGTGAAGCTTCCAAAGGTCCCAAGTCTTAGTGTGGTAACGGGTAACTTGGCTAACAAATACAAATTGTTCAAGAGGATGTCAAACAGAAGTTAGAGAAAGCCAATGCAAAGTATAAGTAAGCTACAGACAAGTATAGGAGACACCATGAATTTATTATTGGAGGCGAAGTGATAGTGTTCCTTAGGAAGGAGAGGCTGCTAGTTAGTCCACACAACAAGTTAAAGCCAAAGAAAAATGGGGTATTCAAGGTCATTCAGAAGATCAACAATGATGCATACATGGTGAATTTTCCTGAGCACATGGGCATCTCAAAGACATTCTTATTGCTGATTTGAATTTATTTCATCCTGAGAAGGCCTTAGAATATCCACTTGATAACTTGGAGTCGAGTTCTTTCCAAGTGGGAGTGAATGACACGAATTGTCTAGCTAAGGAGAAGGATCGAAGACCCAAGTAGAACTAAAAGAAGGCCTTTTATTATGTTTATTTTTATATTTTATTATTTTATTTACAATTTACCCTTCTGTTAACCTAGACTATGAATAATGATTTACAGTTTTTGTTTGGGCTAGCATAGTAGTCTTAATTTTATATTGAAGACATTTAAGTCTTCGTGCTTTATTTTACCTAATTTGCGAGATTGAAACTTGTTTATTTGGGATTTGATCATGTGTCAATCCTTTCTTTGCTATTCACTATGTCATATTCAAATTTGAAATCACAACTCCTAATTTGAACCACTCGAATTAATAAATTGCGACTATGTTTTGTTTGAACATTATTTCATTTTCGCTTGAACTTGGTACTATATTTATGTATATATAGATAAATACACATAATGTGTGTATATATTTCTTTAGTATGCATGTATTTGTTTTTTTTTTACTTTTGTAACTCAAGGCGTCTGACCAACTTGTGCACACCTCGAGTAATCTCTAGGACCCTAAAGTTAATGACTAGATTCACACGCCAGGCTGACCAAAACATGAGTCTTTTGTCTTTATCATGATTGGTGCATCCGAGATCGCCTAAAAGGTTTTAAAATAGGGCCAATGGTCATAAATCAATGAGTTGCCACTTGATATCTTAATAAAATGGGTATATCAAGGAGCTCGAATTTTATCTCTATAATTTATTATTTTACATTTTGAAAAGATATGATTAAAAGGCCCTTTTTAGTGACTGCAATTTAATCTGAATAATTAGAGATACTAGATCCGAGGGTCTGGTTACACTCGAAAACCGATACGATTGGATTACCTAAGGACATCCAGAATCATTTTCCAATCTTTATAATTATTATCTCACCAAATAATATCTGATTTACTAATATCACAACAAAACAAACATTAAAAATACACACGATGCATGAGATGTGAAATGGTTGTGCCTGATCGGTCTATGTACGTATCTCAGTCGATAATTAAGCCAATTGTAGTTCGTGTGTTCGTAGTAATGTTTTACCTATTTGGCAATGATGTTTCCTAAGGGGTTATATATGCTGGATAGACTCTAAATGCTAGTTTAAAGACTAATCTTTTGCTAAAATTTCATAAGCAGTTCAGTTTCTACAGATAACAAAGCTAGGTTAGATATTATGAGATGAAATGTTTGGGAGGTCTAAATGACCAAGTGATGGTGATAGTGGTAACAGTGGTGGCTAGACCCAAATGATGTGCCCAAGCTACCTACATACTTCTAAAGGGATCAAGTCATCGTTGTTCAGACCTAAAGTTGTCCAAACTACATACATGCTTCAAAGATAAGGGGTTAGCCTGAGTCAAAGTATCAATTTGGAAATTAGTTCTTAGCACATAACTTCAATGTAATCTAGTTAGATGATGAATCAGTGCTTTGCCTATGATCATAGGAGAAGAGTTTTACTCTGATATATAGCTTTGCCCTTAAATTGTGTTTGGTGTTGGGAGGATGCAGTGCTTGACACTTAATCCTCAAATAAGCCTCGCTCACTCTGGTTTGTCTTGATAAGGAGCTTTGCTCCCAAGCTTAGCTTTAATTAGGTATGGTTTTGATAAAGGAGCTTTCTGGAAAGGTAAGGAGCTTTGCTCTATCTGGTTTTGAGTAGGAGCTTCACCTTAAAACATGATTTTGGTGAGAAATCCAACCAAAGGGCGTTCACTCTTGGGATGTACTTTCATGTAGAAACAGACTCAGTGCTTCACATTTAGTCTAGGGATGAGCTTTGCTCTTATTGATTTGGTAAGCAACCTCGCTCCTCAAGCTTTTCTCTATGCAATCTAGTCTTGGTAAGGAGCTTCACTCCGAGACTAGCTCTAGGTTTAGTCAAGTTTATGTAATATGGATCAAAGGCTTGATACTACGCAAATGTACAAGTATAATGACAATTCTTATCACAATATTGATACATTCACAGGGTATATTTCACAAATGTTTCTATGAGAGAGATAGATTAGAGATTAATAGCTTTAAACAATCCTACGCTATTTCCATTATCTAGAGTGTTACTCGCTCAGGTAAATACTCTAGATCAATAAGCAATTAATTTCTAAGGCTATTTCCACTTATGAGTGTGTGTTTATATGTTTCTGGTGTTCTACCATTTTAAGCATCATTTCAACATGGAAAATATCAACGCTTAAACAGAATAGCTTATGTAAATATGCATCATAACATAGTATTATGTTGTGAAGAAATTTCTAAGGTTGTCTCAGCGGCAAAACTCGGACCTGAGTTATGAATTAGATTCCTTTCATTAAGAAAATAATTTGTACGTTAATATTAAAATATATTCTTTTATCATAAAAACATTGACACACTATTTATAATACTTAGACAAATAAAACAGATTATGGAAATTTTAAAAAGAGAAAACAATACTAAACGTGAAAGATTAGAGAGAAAGAGCCTAGAACTCTTCCAAAACCTTCGAGAAAACTACTTAGTGGTCGGGTTTAGGGAGGAAGAAGAGTGGATGGCGGGTGGGGATGGAAATAGGATGAAGGAAGGCATCCTCGTGCAGGCATTTTGAATGAACAAAAAGTTTACATATTTGAACGGGCAAACAACTCTCCAAAACCCAACAAACAAATGACTTTGTGTAAAAAAGGATGCAAAAATATTTTCCAAAACCTATTTTGTAACTTTCTTTAGTAAATGCGAGGTACAAAAGCATTTGTACAACACTACGAGCAAACAACTTCACAAAAGCATAAAGGGCGGAACCTTTTGCAATTCAAAGTAGGAAAAAATATATATCAAACATGATTTTGCAATGCTTTTGGTGGTAAATCTGAAAAGTGGGGCCAATTGGCCTTAGCCTCTAGAGTAGGCCATGTTTAACAAAGTTTGGGTTTCAAATGCAACGGTTCGAGAAATTTTAAGACCTTTAGCGAGGTTTTAGGAGATTCCAAGACCTTTTTGACACTTTTTGGAGTGATTTAAACCAATTAGGCCAAAATCAGACTCAATTTGGGCTTTTTGAGGTCTAGTTATGTTCATTTGAAAAATGCTGCACCAAAACAGATTGAAATGGAGAGGGGCTACCAAATCTTTTTTGTAACCTTTGCAGGTATACATAGAAGAACTCTACCTACTAAAATAAAGTATAATGATTCCTTAAATTCTCTCGGATTGACTCCCATGCCTCTCTATGAATTTATAAATAATTTACGAAAATCAAGACTTCGGAGGGAGTCCATAAAATTCAAACTAACTTGATTTGGCTATACTTTTAGCTCAAGGAACATATCTTCCTCATTTTTATACAATTTCAAAGTCTTCTAACTTGATTGAGGTCCCAATGATGTCCGTGACTTGATCACTGTAATTTTACGAGTAAGTGCAATTTTGAATGTTCTGATGCTGAAATAACCTCTGAAGGTACCTTTTGAACACTCCAAACTAAATTTGAATTCCCGGACATATTCTTGAATAGTCTGAAGATTTTCATATTTTTTGAACTTGATTTGATTTTTCTGATCAGTATTGCCTTGTAGGTCTACCAACAATATTCAAAATTGACTTTTAGGGAACATTGACCTTTGAAACATGAATTTAACTAGTTTATTAATGTAAGGATGTTGAATACCCCTCCTTGAACGTCTCTATAAATTCCTACAAAATTTTGATCACATCGGGGCTCTCAATTTGACTTTGCTCTGAATCCAGGAACACAATGATCATTTTTGATTGAACAATTCCCAGTATTGAATTTGGGACAATTTCCCTGTTTAAAGCGTAAGAGAAATTATGAAAAAATATTGTGAAAGTAGAATTGAATATTTACAAATATATGTGTCTATGAAAATGAATTTTTTAAAATATCTAAAGTACTAGGCAAAAATGAGGAGTCAATTTCTCTTTGTTTTGTACATTTTAAGTACTAAACAAAGACTGTGGGCCCCTAAATTTTTACCCTATACTTAAAGAAAACCCTGTTACGGAGGTCCTGGTTCAAATTAAGCATGAATTGGAGGTTGGGTCAGGGTCGAACCACGTGAAGTAAGCTTAGCTAGCAAAAGGGCAAACCACAATTTGCCACAAGCCTTGCCACCAAACCACTAGGCGGCATGGCTTGTGGCAAATTATTTTGCCATTAAACTAATTTTCAAGCATGCTTGCCTAACATTCTTTGCAAAATCTTTGGTGTAACAAGTTTGGCAAGACTATTTGCTTGACATGTTTTGCAAAAACCTTTGCCTGACCTTCTTTACAAAAAGTTTTGACCAAAAAAAATGTCTATAAATAGGGCTTATTCTTTTTCATCTTCATCATTCAAACAAAGAGAGGCTGGCCCTATTTTGCCCAATACATAGAGAAAACTCTATTACAAAGGTCTTGGTTTGAATGAAATATGAATTCGAGGTCAGGTTAAGGTCGAACCATGCGAAGTAAGCATAGCTAGCAGAAGGGCAAACCATTATTTGCCACAAGCCTAGCCGTCAAACCACTAGGTAGCATGGATTGTGGCAAATTGTTTTGCCATTAAACTAATTTTTCACAAAATCCTTTGTCGAACAAGTTTGGTAAGACTATTTTCTTGACATGTTTTGCAAAAACCTTTGCCTAACCTTGTTTGCAACATTCTTTGCCTAACAAGTTTAGCAATGTGTTTTGACCCCGCCAAAAAAAAAAAAAAGATTCTCTATAAATAGAGGTCATCCTTGTTCATCTTCATCATTCGAACCGATACATCTTCTCACTATAATTTTGTCGCAAAAAATTGTTTTCTCTTGAAGAAGTTCCGAATATCAAAGTTTCGGGAGCAAAGCAACTATCTTGTCCAAGTAAGTAACAATCGTTCCTCTTCTGTTTAAAAGAATTTTTTTTTTTATATCAAAAGATAAATATTCTCTATGTATTTATTTTTAAATCATGCTAGAATAAATGAATGAATGAATAAATAAATGAAAATTAAAAATTTTATTATTATGCTTATGTTTTTCTTTCAAAAATGAATTTATTTAGAATAATTCAAAAATAACTATCAAGTATGCTTCTAACAATTTTCTTTTTTATGATTTTTCCATAGAATGGGTAGGACAAGATCTAATTAGAGAAGTTCTGCCAATGAACATCCCGAGTCCTCCTAATGAAATCCCATTTCAATTAGTCATGCCAATCAAAATACTCATCGTCAAATAAGAAGCGGTGAAGTACCCAATCGAGAAATCTTTCCTCTTACTCCCAGAGTACCAGTAGATAGAAAATATATCTCACTGGACCATTACTTGTAAGATGCAATGAGCGATACTCTTTTTCTTTGCAACTTAAAATTCCATCCTTTAGTGCTAATGCGATTTTCTCTTCACACGCCAATCCGTCTTTGGCGAGATTCTTCTATGAAATGTCTAAAAATCTTATAAAAACTCAGTCCTCAAATGAAAAATGGACTCTTGTCAATGGGGTTTGGAATTTTCTTAAATTTTGTCACATTTCTTCTTCCTCCTCCTTGATCAAAGCTTTATTAGAAAGATGGTTTGCTGACCCATATACCTTTTATTTTTGATTTTGTGAAATTGCATTACACCATATGATTGGTTTATGATAATCGGCCTCCAATTTGAAGGAAACCCGATAGTTGTTGGAAAATGTTATGTTACAAGAGCCAAAGAGCTTTGTGGTTTCAGATATGTTGACTTCGATTGCAACTTCCAAGAAATCCAAATTATTAGTCTACATTATGTGAAGTCTGATTTTTATTCAGAGAAATTTATTAGAGTGGAAAGCTTAGAAAGACTTCGAAGGTTGATGCTTTTAATCTTGATAGGTTGCTTTGCTTCTACCTCTTCATCTTACTTCCTATATATCTTGTGAGCCTGGTAGATCCATGGTCTAGCCTTCAAAAAACATATTGGGGAAGTTTTATTTATGCTCGTTTTTCTTAAATCTATGAGGTTTCTTGTCTTTTCTACTTGTGCATGCTGACATCTAGTATTTTCTCTCCTACTGGTGCTATGAATATCTCAAATTTGGTGCTCCCACATTGATTATAGAGTTGTAGAATGATACCACAAAAATCCCTCGAGCAGCTCATTGGGATCGTGCTAATGTTGTATTTTCTCTTGACATACAAACCTCTCCATGTTTAGACCTCAATTTAAGATGTTAACTCCTGACAAGGTATGTTGGTCACCTTTTCAACAATGTATAAAGGCTAGCTTTTCTTGTGATAGTCTCCGTATTCTTTCAACCGATGCGCTTTTAAAGGCATCGACACTTTGGAACTCTATATGGGAGAAAGATCTTGGGCTTAGTTCAATGATGGTGAATTGAGAGTTTGTATGGATCCTCTTACTAACACATATGGTGACTTTTCATCTCCAATTCCTAACCTTATCCCAACTAAGAACTCATTAATGCTAATGAGAACCAATTATGATGAATGATTTAGCAGAGTTTTCCTTGGGCCAAGTAACGCTCACACTTGATAGGGAGCAAGGAATTGGTAGCGTATACCGGATGTGTTGGCAAAAATTGGACCCAAATGGAGGGTTCGTTCCTCGCGTAACGCATGAAGGAGGTGTTCTAAAGTCATTGAAGGCTGTGGACGTTTAATGTGCCAATTTTAGCACAAAAATTGTAAGTATCATTAATGTTTCACCTTTTATTCTTTCATAAAAATTACTACTAATTTAAAATTCTCTTTTATTTAGGTTCGACTTCGTCAAAAGCTAAGAGATAATAATATAAATCCTAACTTTGATGTAGAAGAGGGTGATCCACCACTAGATGTTATCAAGAAGATAAATAAAGAAATAGAGAACTTTTTGTGCAACTAATAAATTTTAATCAAGAAGGTGCTAATCTTAGCCAATACCTGGGTGGTCTTGGTTATTCAATTCCTATCCTATGATCAAACAATGGAAATTGATTACCAAGTACTAACTTAAATTGATCCATCCGTCTGGATTAGATACTAGACATCTTGTCACATGGATCCTTCTATTGGGAGTGATCATCCAATGCCTTGTCAACATGACATTTCTACTAGAATGAGTTATCAATTGCCTTATCCCAATTACATCTTATCTCTTATCTCTTTCGACCTTCCAAGCGCAGGTCATAATTCTATTCATTTTCTTGATAACCAAACTGGAAACCTTCCTTATATGCCCTTGTTATCTCCATACCATACACCCAGCCCAAGAAGTTATGGATGACCATAAGCTCAACTAGGCATGTTCAACATGTATTACAATACACCCAATTATTAAATTTCGGAAGATGGCATAACTGATGACAAGAGCTGAAGTAATTGACATCATTATGAACTTTTTTGTAATAAACCTTATAAAGTTTTGTGAATGGTTAGGGAACATTGCTTGCTTTCTATGAATTATATTATCACCATTATCTTGTACAAAAGTAATGCTTGAAGATTTCACCTAATTGAAAGGCTTCCATTTTTAGATTACTATTATGCTTTAATATTATTAAATTCTTCTTTTTATTTTTATAGACCATGATGAATCTGCAGTGTGGTTGTGCTCAATTAGCAACATGGCCTGATGATTGTCTACCAACGACCAAAACATACTCAAAAGTAGATTCGGTGAATTAAGATCCTTGATAGATGTTACTGTCCTTTCTTAGTTTGTGATAATGTTAAGCTAGTTTTGGCACCCTGATCTTCCTTTATTTTTCTTCTATTCTTGTGAGCTTTCTCATACCCTAGATGAGTATTAAGGAATGCTAATTGGCCCATTTGACATTAGGAAAAGCATAGCTCTTTTTCCGTGATGATGGTTTTTTTTAAGCCATAAAAGAGGTAACCTGCTTTCCTAAAGATGTACTTCAAACTCTGGGTCCTCATGTTTTTCTTTTCGAACTTTCAGCATTGCTAGGTCGATTCTAATCGTCTAAAGATTTCAGCATCAACGAAGAAGAATTCTCTGGGAAGATAGAACTATGGTGAACGACTCATATCAATAGCTTGAGCAGGGCCACGATTAGTACTTTACTATTTCCTCGTTCTGACATGATGATTGATGGAAGATTCTGTAGCTTTGTTCATTTTCTGAATTCTAGTAATTTGTTTGCTCTTCCTCCTCCTTCCTTTAATCCTTTATCTTTTGAAGCTCAATCATCTTCTATCAGGTTTGGCATTGGGAAAAATTGACACCTCAAGAAGACAAATCAGAACTTTCGGCATAAAACTAGCTGATAGTGAACAAGCTTGAACTTGTGCTGAACGTGTTGCCTCTTCATCAAGTCATAGTGGCATGATCACTTTGAAACTTTTTCTTGGAAGAGCATATCGTTCTCATAGTGAAGCCAGGGAACTAGTAGTTACCAAATATGCCATCATAGAAAATCTTGAAAATGAAATCACAGTTGTCAATGCTCATCATGCTAATATTATTTTTGCCAGAGATTCAGAAAGTCATGGAGTTGAAGAAATTGAAGCACTTCTCTGGGATTTGTAAATTCACCACAATCAAATCACTTACGATAAAGAGTTCTTAGTAGATCAAGTGGCTTTATTAATTGTTGAGATTATTGAGCTTCATCAAGAGATTAAAGCACTCCATTATACAAATTAATGGTCTTTACTCCTTACAATGAATATCTTATCCTGTATTGTAGTTGAAAAATTTTGTAACCCTATATATCTTTTCTCATAAAAAGTATACTTTTTAGATCTATATAACTTCTTTTTCATTGATCGAAATAAATTTTCTTGGAAGAGAATTCTTTTCATGTATTATTCATGCTAAATTTTAATGAATACAATCAAAAATGGAAAGATAACAAAAGGTACCCCTTTATTGATTCCAAGGATCCTAACCCAACTGACATGGCTCCCTAGTGGTGATATAACATGTTCCTGGAAGTTTAATGTTTTGGAAAACTTTCTTTCTTTATCTTCTAACACTGGTAGATCTTGAACTTAATACTAAAAATGTAATGATCACTTAGTCATTCATTTACCATTATTATCCATTCATCATACATTTTTCATATACACACACCATTTTTTTTTTGCTAATATTTCTATTAGCACCTTTACGGGTTTTCACCAATGCCATTGTTGCACAACAATGCCCTTTCAGGTTTTCACTGTGTCGGCATTTTTGTTTCTTGCCATGATTCTACTTTCTTGCCTACAGTACCAATGACCGGGTTTTCACCATAACCTCAAATCCTGTATTTATTGATTTCTCTCATACAACATAGGAATAAGAGCTTGACATTTGTAACATAACATCAAAACATTCCTCATGAGTACTTTATTGATAGGACACATTTCTTATAAAAGGAGCTTTATGAATAAAGCATCTATACACTATCAGAATTAATATAGCTTGGGAATTTTTCTCGATTCATCTCTACCAGTATGAAAGCTCCTCCTAATAACACTTTTTGAACAATAAATGGTCCTTGGTAGTTGGGCGTAAACTTTCCTTTAGCTTTTTCTTGGATGGATAGAATATACTTCAATGCCAAATCTCCTTCCATATTCTCTAGCTTTGACTTTACGGTTATAAGATTGAGCAATTCTTTGCTGATAACATTACAAATTATTCATGGCTTCTAGCATTCTTTTATCTAATAATGCAAGATACTCTTCCCATTTCAGGATCCATTCTGCTTTATCAAGTTTTACCTCCATCATGACCCTTAAAGAGGTGTTTCCCCTCCCATTAGTAACATAGCCTTAGCTCCATAAACCAAAGAGTAAGGGGTTGCCCCAATCTATGCATGTATCGTGGTTCTATAAGCCATTAAAGCATATGGTAGCTTCTCATGCCAATCCTTGAAGGTATGTGTGGTTTTTTTTATGATCCTTTTAATGTTTCTATTTTCTGCTTCCATTGTCACACTCATCTAAGGGCTAATATGTCACTGAATTCTGATGATTGATCTTGAACTCCTTGCACAATGCTATCATATCATCATTATTTAAGTTTGTGGCATTATTTGTAATGATTGACTCAGAAATCCAAACTAGAAAATCAAATTACACTTAATGAATTGAACTACCACCTTCTTTGTCACATTACCATAAGCTTCTGCTACTATCTACTTAGTGAAATAGTCAATTGCCACTAAAATGAATTGATGCTCGTTCAAAGCAGAGGGTGTTATAAACCCTAGCATATCCATGCACCATATAGAAAATGGCCATGGAGATGAAAAAGTTTGTAATTCTTTTGGGGGAGCCCTTAAAACATCTGCATAAATTTGACATTTCTAGCACCTTTAGACATACTTAGTATAATTTGACTGCATCAAGAACCAATAATACCCAGATTGTATGATCTTTCCTGCCAAGCGAGGACCACTCATATGGCAACCACATTCTCCTTCCTGAATTTCCTTCACAAATTCCTTTGGTTGACTTTTAGTTACACACCTTAATGGCTCAAAAAATGAATTCTTAAATAAGATCTCACTTGTAATAAAATAGCCCTTGGATAATCTGAGAAGTGTTCTCTTATCCTTTTTTTCGATATCTGGTGGGTACTCCTTAGTCTACATTAGCTTCCTGATGTTTGTATATAAATACTATTCTTTTCCCTCAAAAGCATTGCTTTGATAAGAAAGTCTATCTTGAATCTGAATTTAAATCACCAGAATATCTTCATGCTTCTAAAATTTTACTGAAGTAGCCAATATACCTAAAGCATCAATGAAAAAATTGTTTGATTATGGGATGATGAAAAGACACTTCATCAAATTGCCATAGCCACTGTACACATCTCTTGTCTTTATGCGACTGGTGTGTCAGAAGTCACCTGTATGCAAAAAATTATATTTTTATTTTGAAAGGGCCTTGATTACAAAAAAATAGGAGTCTCCACTCAACACTTTCAAACTAAGTGTGTTGAGAAACTCGAGTTTTTATATTAGAAGGTCTAGATGTATAAGATACCGAGAATCAAGTTTGAAATTGAGAATCAAGTTAGATGTAATAAGATAAAATTCTTGGAAGGTCTAGATGACCAAACGAGGGTGATGAAAGTGGTAATGACAAAAATGATAGTAGAAATGAGATGTGAGTGAGTATAATGGTGGTCGGACATATGTGATGCACCCAAGGTGTCTACGTACCCCCGAGAAGGAATCAGGTCATCATAGTTCAAACCTTAGAGTAGTCCAAACTACATGAAATTTTATTAAATGTAAAGACCTTATATGAGGGCATAAATAGTGGTCTATAGAGACCGTGGAGACCGCACTTGAGCTATTTGCTCAAGCTACCAATGTATCCTACTAAGGGATCAAATCATCATAGCATGATGGATGAGCAAATGATTGAAGTGTAGGTGAATAGAAAGAAACAAACCCTAGGAGTATAAACACCATAAAGGTCTAGATGGTATTGACACCAAGACTAAAGACTCCAAGAAAATAGTAATGTCACCAGGAGTGAAGATTCCACACTGGTGAGGATGGTGATGTCACCAGGAGTAAAGACTCTACATAGGAGAATGGTAATGTCACTAGGAGTTAAGACTTCACATGGGTGAGAATGGTAATGTCACTAGGAGTGAAGAATCCACATAGGTGAATGGTAATGTCACTTGGAGTGAAGACTCCACATGGGTGAATGGTAATGTATCCCGGAGTAAAGACTCCACATAGGTGAGAATTGTAATGTCACCAGGAGTAAAGACTTCATATGGGTGAATGATAATGTCACCAGGAGTGAAGACTCCATATGGGTGAGAATGGTAATAACACCAAGAGTAAAGCCTCCATATGGGTGAGAATGGTAAGATATCTATTACGAATAAAACATAGGCCTAAAGGTATGAACCTTAAGATTTGGTCACGTTTGTGCATATGAAATCAAAAGTTCAATGATACGCAAATGATCAAGTATAAATGGCAGTATCATTTTGATAAGATGTTTTTCACAAATACTTTTATGAGAGAAATAAACTCAGGGATTAAATGCTTGAAGAAATCCTAAGCTATTCCCTTATCGTAGATTGATAATGGAATCAGAGCACATGGACGGCTATTTTTGGGTGAGACCTCTTATGATTCCTTACATGCTTTTATCTCATGGCACAATATGATATGTGGACATGGTATAAGATGATTATGATAAAGTACAACATGATATTTATGACATGGCATTATGCTTGTGGAGAGATTTAAAGTTTATTGAAAGATATGGATTGGGCAGCATCTGGACTATATACATGAACTTGATGAAAATTTTAACTTTGGAGAAACATTTTCATTTTAAAAATACTAACATGTTAATCCTATCACTTAAACAAATAAAGTGTAGGAAAAAAATTTGGAGAAAGAGATTTATACAAAAACCTTGAAGCGTTGAAAGAAGAAACCCAAATACTTTCAACACACACTTGAAAACACCAAAGGGAGCCGGCTCTTAGAGAGGGATGTGGGCTATTTTTAGTTGGGAAGAGAAGTAGAGAGGGACTGTTTTCTCTCAGGTGAGAGACGAGGAAGAGAGGGAAAATGAGCTAGTTCTTCAGTTAGGAGAAGAGGAAGAGAGAAAGTTTGGAACTTCTCCCACAAGCTCTTAGTAAAAGCTTCCTAGTGCTGGGCCTCAATGGAGAGGAAGAGAAAGCCAAATGTAAGAGAAGAGAGGAGAAAAAGGGTCTTGTTTGAGGATGAAGAAATGAGGAACAGGAGCCTTCTATTTAAAGTAAAAAATGTGGCAAAAAGGTTTTTATGTCAAGCCAAGGAAAAAAGTTTGCTAAACATGTTATGCAAAACCATTTATTAAACAAGTTAATCATAAGTATTTGCTAAACATAATGGGCAAAAATATTTGAATTACAAAACAATCAA
>QLOD02000001.1:30584818-30597193 GCA_003260245.2 Sideroxylon spinosum | reverse complement strand
GGAATAGTAAAAAGATTTGTTAAACACACTTAACAAACTTATTTGCTAACTTAAATAGGAAAACTAAATTAAATAACATGTTAGGCAAACAAATTTTCAAAGAAAAGTAAGCAAATTGGTTTGACTAATTAGTTAATCAAAGTAATTTGCAAAAATAAGTCAACAAACAAGTTTGTAAGTCAAAGAAAGCAAAAGAGTTTGCAAAATAGCCTTGAAGGCAAGGATTTTGGTTGCATGAACAAAAAGTGGGCCGAATTGGCCTAAGCCCCTAGCTCAGGCCATGTTTTGCAAAATTCAGAGTTTACCCGGGAAGCTTCTGACCATTTTAAGACCTTTGACATAGTTTTTGGGAGATTCTGAGACTTCTAGGACACTTTTTTGGAGTGATTTAATTCATTTAGTTCAAAATTTGGATCAAAGAGTATTTTCTAAAATCAAGTTATGTTCATTTGAAAATTACTGCGCAAAAATGGGTTAAAAATGAAGGGGTACCAAAACTTCTCTGTAACGTTTAGAGGTATTCTCTAGAGGACTTAGCCCACTAAAATCAATCATAAGGACTCCCATAATGTCCTCATAATGACTCTCGGGCCTTTCTATACTCGCAAATAGCCAGCGAATATTTAGGCTAGGAGTTTGGAGGGAGTCCCTAAACTTTAATTTTACCTATCTTGACTATACCTATATCTCGAGGGTGTACTGAACATTCCATGTGATTTCAAAGCCTTTTAACTTGATTTGAGGGTCTCAATATTGTCTGCGGCTTGGTTGTTACAATTTTGCTAATAATAGCAGTTTTGGATGTTCTGATGCCGAAACAATCTCTAAAGAAATTTCTTGCACACTCCAAAGTTAGATTTGGATTCTCTCACATGTTTTTTTGTATTCTGGAGCTCCTCTCTTTCTTAGATTTGATTTAGTTGTTCCTGTGGATATTGTTTTGGGGGCTTGCTAGCAATCCCTAGAATTAATGTTTGAGGCATATTGACCTTTGAAACTAATGTTTCGTCAAATTTTCAACAACAAAATGATGAATTCCCCTTCTTGAATATCTTCATAAGTTCTTACAAATTTTTTATCTCATCTGAGCTCTCAATTCAACTTCGCTCTGAATCTAGGGGCAAAATGGTCATTTTTAACCTAACAATCTCCTGGCATTGAATCGGTGCTAATTTCCCTATCTAGAGCTCAAGAAAAATATTGAAAAATATTCTAAAGGTAAAATTGAAAATTCATAATGATATTTTTTTATTAGAATGAATTTTAAAAATGTACACTGTGGGTCCCCAAATTTTTTCCCAATTCACAGAGAAAACTCTGTTATGGATGTCCCAGTTTGAACAGATCATGAATAGGAGTTTGGTTCAGGATTGACTTGTGTGAGTAAAATGGAGAGAGCTAGCTAAAAGGCTAGATGGCAATTCACCTCAAGCCTAGCTGCCATTCCCTTTGGCGACATGGCTTGTGTCAAATTGCTTTGTCTTCTAGTTAGCTCTCAAGCTTGTTTGATTGTCATCTTTTACAAATGCTTTTACCTAACAAGTTTGGCAAGGCTATTTGTTTGACATGCTTTACAAAAACTTCTACCTAACAAATTTAGTAAGGCTATTTGCTTGGCATGTTTTGCAAGAGTTCTTACCTAAACTTCTTTGTAATATTCTTTGCCTAGCAAGTTGAGTAAAATTTTTGTCCAAGAAAATGCCTATAAATAGGAACCCATCCTTGTTCATTTTCATCATCCAAACCAAAACATACTTTTCATACAATTTTCTTTCAAAATTGTTTTCTATCCTTGAAGGGTGCCGAATTTCAAGTTTTGAGCAATCAAAAATTTCCTACTTCTTCAAGTAAGTAACAATCCACTATTCTCTTACTTTTTATGAAAATTTCAATGTATGTACTTGCGAGGAAAAATTATTTTCATGTATTTTGAAATTATGAATGAATGAATATTAAAAGTCATGTTTCTGTCTTTTTTCTTAGAAAATTTGATTTTTATTTATAAAAATTTAGAATACCTGTCAAGTATACTTCTTGCTATTTTCTTTATTACTTCCACGTAGGATGCTTAAAACTAGATCCCAAAGACACTCCACCAATGATCATGTCGAATAATCCCATAGAGGACCCCTGTTCCTTAGCCATGCCAACAAAAAGACTTGTTACTAAATAAAGAATGGCGAAGTGCTTGGTCATGAAATCTTGGCTCCCATTCCCAGAATTTTGGTTGATAGGAGGTATATTTCACAAGATCGTTCCTTGTAGAACTCAATGAAGGATACTCCTCTATAAGCTTGGCATCACTCCATACGATTGGTTCATGATTACTAGCATTAAGTTAAAAGGAATCCAGTGGTTCATGGAGAGTGCTCTGTTAAATGTGCTAAAGGCCTTTGTGGATTTGAAAATGTTGACTTTGAATGTAATTTCAAAGAAATTTGAATTGCCAGCCTTCATCGCTTAAAACCCAGTTTTTATTCAGACCAATTCACTTAATTGAAAAGTTTGAAGCAACTTAGAAGACTGATGCTTCTAATCCTGGTAGGCTGCTTTGCTTCTACTGCTTCTTCTCACTTTCTCCTTTATTTGGTGATTTTAGTAGATCCACGATCTAAACCTTAGAATGCTGATTGGGGTAGCTTTCCCTATGCTATCTTCCTTAAAGCTATGAGGATATGTGTTTCCACTCCCGGTGCTGGTAACACGGGTTTTTGGTACTTTCTCTCTTTTGGTGTTATGAGTATCTCAAAATTGGTGCTCTAACATTGACCGATGAGATACAGAATGATACCACAAGCATTCCTCAAGCAGCTCGTTGGGATCGCTCTAACATCATATGGCCATGTTTAGATCTTAATTTGAAATACTAACTCCAAACAAGGTACGGTGGTTACCCTTCCAAGAATGCCTTACGGTTTGCTTTCCTTGCCACAGTGTCCCATACTCCTTCATCCGATGTGCCTTTAAAGGCATTGACAATTGGGAACTTTCCATAGGGGAGCAATGATGGGTTCAATTTAACGATGGTGAATTAAGGATTACCCTCGATCCTCCTACTGCTACTTATGGTGACTTATCAACTCCAATTCCTGAGCCCATCCAAGCTGTAGATTTATTGATGCCAGAACGAGCAAATTATAATGCTTGGTTTTGCCAAGTTTCCCTTAGGCCCAATCACGCAGCACTCTCTCCTAATGGAGAATAAAAGATTGGTAGTGTGTGAGAGATGTAATGGCGATGGTTAGATCCAAATGGAGGGGTCGTTCACTGAATGATTCATGAAGAGTTTTAACAACTCTAAAGTCTGTTGGAAGTTCTGTATGCCAATAGTAACACTGAAATTGTAAGCATCATCATTGTTTAACCCGTTGTTCTTTCACTAGAATCCTACTTATTTAATTTTTCTCTTTTCTCAGAATCATCTTCATTACAAATTGAGGGACAACAACATTAATCTCGATTCAAATGCGGAAGGAGATGAGTAGCCATAAGACCTAACTGTAAAAAATCTAGGAGGAGATGAAGGTAATGAAGAGCCTTCTCAGTAGTTAATGAGTCTTAACTAAGAAGGTGTTGATGTTAGTCAAAACTTGGATGATCATACTTGTTTTGTTCCTAGTCTTCTTGACCAATCAATGAGAAATGATTACCAGGTTCAAATTGATAATGGCCACTTTGTTGAGACGAGTTACCAGAAATAATGCCACATGGATCCCTCCATTGAAAGTAACCATCCCATGTTATGTCAAACTGGTTTTTCTACTGGAAGGAGTTATCAGTCTTCATTTTCAGTTGATATTTCATCTTTTATCTCTTTTGACTTTACTCCAAGCCCTGCTTCTTATTCTGTTCCTTCCATTGATAATGAAACTGTAAATTTTCTCCATATGCCCTTAACATCGTCCTATCACACACCTAACCTAGGGGATTATGGATGGCCCTCAATTCAGGAATGTATGTTCAATGTATATTACGGCACGCCATCTTATCAAAGTCTAAGAGAAGGTGGAGTTGATGATCAGGGTTGAACCTTTTTAGAGTTATTGTCAATTTATTTTTGTAATAGGTCTCACAATGTTTTACAAGTAATTAAGGGAAACTGTTTGTTTTGTAATGAACCACTAACATCTTTTATGAAAGTAACGTAAGAAGATGTCACTTATTTGGTAAAGGTCTCAATCTTTAGATTATTATCATATTTTAGTACTGATGAACTTTTTCTTTTACGTTGCAGACCAAGATAGATCTTTGGTGTGGTCGTGTTCAGTTGGCAGCATGGCAAGATGACTTGTCCATTAGTGATAAGAAAATATTCAAAAACAGATTCAGTGATTTAGAATCTCTGATTGAGGTTAACATCCTTCTCTGGTTTGTGACGATGTTGAGACAATTTTGGTGCCCTGATCTTTCTTTATTTTGCTTCTGTTCTTATGAGCTTTCTCCTACTTTAGAAGAATACCAAGGAATACTATTTGGCCCATCTGACATTGGTAAAAGCATTGCACTTTTCCGAAATATTGGCTTTGTTAAGTCTATAAAAGAGGTGACTTACTTTCCTAAAAGTATGCTCCTAACTTTGGATCCCCGTGTCCCTCTTTTTGGGCATTCAACCTAGCTAAGCTGATTTGAAACTTTGGAAGGCTTTCACACCAATTATCAAGAATTTTCTGAAAACATGGAGTAATGGCAGACTACCTGTATCAACAATCTGGGTGTAGCCATGATCAGTATTTTACCATTCCCTCACCCTAACCTGATGGTTGACGGAACATTCTGTAGCTTCATTCATCTTTTGAAATCTGGATACTTTATTATCCCCATGGTTGTAGCTGAGACGTACAAATGCTTGTCTTCTTCGCTTTTGTCTAAAAGCCCTCATTTTGGTGCTTCAGCTAAACTACTTTATCTGTGGACGATTGGACACATGGTATGCGCGGGGATACCTAATCATCTGTACTTCTCCCGCCCTATCATCCAGCTTATGTCCATGAGTCATGAAAACCAATTTCAAAGAGGATGTCGTCTTCTAGATTCCTCTGATAATTGGACTGCTTTGCTCTCGGCTACTCAAACTAATCAAGTCACTTGGTCATTCACATCAAGCATCAAAAGACCTCCTTGTGTAATCAGTCGAGACTTCCCTGCTGCACCTCATGTGGGTCTTGGCGACGTGGTTGCTTTCATGGGTACTAGATTATTGTGCCAGTATGGGATGTGTTAAGATATTCCCACTTCTTTTGATATTAGCTATATATGCTTTGATGCTGTAAATGGTGCTGATGATGTTTGAGTTACCTAGGCCCTCCAAATGTGGGAGAATAGTTAATACTTTTCTCATCCTCCTAGAAGCATGTTACAGAATCTCACTGCCCCTGTATATTCCACTTGGCTTATAGAAGAGATAACTCATACTGATAATTTCTTCACTCTTCCTCCTACTTAGTCTGATCCTTTTACTTTTGAAGCTCAAATTGCCCAGTCATCTTTCATCAAGCTTGGCATAAGGAGATAGATTGATGTCTTGAGAAGACAAGCGAGAAATTTCAGCACAAAACTAGTGGATAGTGAATAAGCTCAAACTCAAGCTAAACAAATTGCCTCGTCATCCAGCACTAGTGGCATGATATCCTTGAAGCATCCTCTTAAAAGAGTTCTCTATTCTCATAATGAAGCCAGAGAACAAATAGCTACCAAAGATAACTTCATAGCTTATCTTGAATGTGAAATCACAGTTATTAGAACTCATCTTACTGCTATTAATTCTACCAAAGATTTAGAAAGCCTCATGGTAGAAAAAGATAAGGAACTTCTTATCGATTTGCGAATTCATCATAATTAGATTATTGCTGATAAGAATTCGTTGATTGATCAGGTGGTTACATTGACCCTTGAGATCACTGAGCTTTGTCAAGAGATTACAGTAGTCCACCATGTTAACTAGCACTCTTTGAACTTTATAATGAGTATCTTATTCTGTATTATAGTTGAAAGCTTCTGTAACCCTGCCTATTATTTCTTATAAAGCTATACTTGTTAGTATTTATGTAACTTCTATCCTATTAATCAAAATAGATTTGCTTGAATGAGAATTCTTTTCATATATTATTTACACTTAATTTAAATGAATACAAAAATGGAGGTGGGGTAGAAGGTACTGCTTTATTGATTCTAAGGATCCTAACTCGGATAACGTGGCTTCCTGATGGTGATAAACCATGTCATCGAGGAGTTGATGCATTGTATAGATCTTCGTGCTTCATTCTTCTAACACTGGTAGATCTTCAACTTGATGCTGGGGAGGAAATGATGACGAAACCACTCATCCACCATTATTACCCAGAGATATACACACACGCACCTTTTTTTTTTTTTTTGCTAATATTACCATCAGCACCCTTACAGGTTTTCACCAATGCCAGCTATGCCTTTGTTACGTTACAGTGCCTTTTCAGGTTTTCACTATGCCAGCATTTTTGTATCCTACCATGACCCTACTTTCTTGCCTGTGGCACCCGCGGACGGGTTTTTGCTATAACCTCAAATCATGCATTTATTTATTGTTTTATTGTTTTCATACTTATTGAAATCTTTGAACAAAATCTTTTAATTCATATCAAAACATTTCTCATGATCATTTTATTATTGAGCAAATCCCTTACAAGAAATATCTTTATGAGTAAAATATCTTTACACGATCAGAATTAATAGGGCTTAGAATGCTTCTCCACCCATCTCTACCAATATAAAGGCTCATCCTGATAAGATCTTTTGAACAATGAATGGTCTTTGGTAATTGGGCATGAATTTTGCTTTAGTTTCTGCCTGAATAGGTAAAATTGCTTCAACACGAAATCTCCCTCCATGAACTCTTTGGCTTTGACTTTGCGATTATAAGATTGTGTAGTCCTTCATTGATAACATTGTAAATTATTCAGTGCTTCTAGTCTTTTTCATCTAGCTGTGCAAGATTCTCTTCTTGTTTTTGGATCCATTCTATGTCATCTTGTTTTGTCTCGATCATGATCTTTAAAGAGGGTATTTCCACTTCCACTAGAAGAATAGCTTCAATTCCATAAACTAAAGAATAAGGGGTTACCCCCGTTGATGACCGTATTGTGGTTCTGTAAGCCATTAAAGCATATGGCAGCTTCTCATGCTAGTCCTTGAATGTGTTTGTGGTCTTTCTAATGATCCTTTTGATGTTATTGTTTGCCGCTTCCACTGTCCCATTCATATGAGACCAATAAGTTATTGAATTTTGATGATTGATCTTGAGCTCTTTGCACAATGCCAACATATCATCATTGTTCATATTAGTGACATCATCTATAATGATAGACTCAGGAGCCCCGGATCGGTAAATTAAATTGCGCTTGATAAATTGAATTACCATCTTCTTTGTCACATTGGCATAGGTTTCAGCCTCTATCCATTTGGTGAACTAGACGATTGCCACTAAGATAAATCAATGCCTATTTGAAGCATGAGGTGTTATGGACCCTATGATATCCATGCCCCACGTAGAGAAAGGCCATGGAGATGAAAGAGTTAGAAATTATTTTGCTGGAGCCCTTAGAACATCTACATTAATCTGGTATTTATAGCACCTCTAGACATACTTAGTACAATGCAACCACATTGGTAACCAATAATACCCAGATCACATGATCTTCCCTGCCAAATGAGGACGACTCATGTGAGGACCACATTCTCCTTCATGAACTTCCTTCATCATTTGCTTAACTTTTAGTCACACACCGCCAGAGGCCCAAAAAATGACTTCCTCAATAAAATTTCACTAACAATGAAATAACCTTTGGATAATCTGAGAAGTGTTCGCTTATCTTTCTTGTTGATGTCTGGTGGATACTCTCCATTCCAGATTAACCTCTTAATGTCTATGAACCCTTGTTGTTCTTTCTCTTCAATGACATTACAATGGTAAGAGGGTCTATCTTAGATTTGGATCTAAATCACCGGGATGTCTTCATGTTTTTAAAACTTTACTGCAGGTAGCCAATATGGCTAAGGCATCGGTAAAAGTACTGCCTAATCGTGGAACATGATGAAAATATACTTCATCAAACTACTCAGCCTGATCAACCACTTGGCAATGATAGGGTAAAAGCTTCTCATCTTTGGTTTGATTTACTTCGTTGCTTTGCTGTATGATCAACTCTGAACCCGCACATATCGTGAGTTCCTTGATACCAAGGCCATCTTTAAGCCCAATATACATGCTTCATATTTTGCCATGTTATTAGTGCAAGCTTCTAGGAGTAGCATTGCAACTGTTGGAAACTGATTCCCTTTTTCAGAGATTATAACCGCCCAAATTCCTGCACCTTTCTTGTTTACTGCCCCATCGAAGTACATCTTTCATCTGGGTATCAGATCTACTTTTGTCAGTGCCATGAAAATATCCTCATCAAGAAATGTAAGGTCAAATGGCTCCTGATCATCCACAGGATTGTCAGCAAGGTAATCTGCAATGATGCTTCCCTTAACAGACTTGCTGGGGCCAATAATATATCAAATTCGGACAAAATCAGATGCCACCTGGTAATTCTATTAGAGAGACTTGGCTTCACAAATAATGTTTCAGAGGATTCATCCTGGAAATGAAGTGCGTTGTCCGATGTAACATATACTGACGTAAGCGATGAGTCACCCATGCCAATGCACAATAAGTCTTTTCCATGATCGTATATCAGTCTTCATATCCTAGGAACTTCTTGCTCTGATAGTAGATAGCCTTTTCTCTATGGCCATCTCTTTCTTGTTGACCTAGAACACATCCCATTGAATTCTCATAAACCGTCAAGTATATCAACAACGGTAGATCTGGTTTAGGTACAATGAGTATCGGTGGGCTGGGCAAATACTACTTAATCTTCTTAAAGGCATTGTGACAATCCTCATTCCATTCTTTGGTGCTATCTTTCCTGAGCAATTTGAAGATGGGCTCAAAAGTATGAGTGAGTCGTGCAATGAAATGGCCGGTGAAGTTTATTTTACCCAATAAAGACTTGATCTCCTTTTCTCCCTTAGGCATTAGGATGTCCAACATGGCTTTTATCTTTGATGAATTAATGGCAATTCCTTTCAATTGACAATAAACCTGAGCAATTTGCTAGATGTAACTCCGAAAGTGTATTTTACTGGGTTTAATCCTAACTTATACTGGCACAGTCGATCAAAATACCTTCTTTAAGTTAACCAAATGATCTTCTTCTATTCTTGACTTTACTATCATACATAATGATTGCCTTCTCGCAAGTTACCCCGGCATTTCTTAACCCGAAAGGCATGACTACATAGTAGTAAACTCCCTATGGTGTGAAAAGACAGTCTTTTCTCGATCTTCTTGAGCCATCTAATTTGATTATATCCAGAAAAACCATCCATTAATAAGAACATCTCATGTCTTACCGTGTTGTCAATGAGGATGTCCTTATGTGGAAAAGGAAAATCATCCTTGGAGCTTGCAACATTTAGATCTTGATAATCCACACACATCCTGACTCGACCATCCTTCTTCGGTATTGGAACAATGCTAGCAATCCAAGTCGGATAAATGATAACTTTGAGGAATTAAGCATTAAATTGCTTGACAACCTCCTCTTTGACTTTAAGACTCCATTCTGGTTTTAATCTTCAAAGCTTTTACTTAACTGGCCTTGAATTTGACAATATGGACAATTAATGTTCCACAATTTGGGTATCTAATCCTGGCTTATCTTTGTAAGGCTGGGAAAAAACATCCTAATAGGCTTTCAGCATCTTGATCATCCAAATTTTTTGAAACTTGTCTAGGACAGCTCCAATTTTCACACCTTTTTACTTTTCTTTCATCCCCAAGTTAATGGTTCTGGTGTCTTTTATATTAGTTAATGGTCTATTCTCATATCTATCCAGCTCATTCTAAAACTCTTCTGTTGCAGCTTTAGAAACCTGAGGATCATCTTCAATGTCGATCCGCATAATGTCATAATCCATCTCCACTTCAAAATCAGATTCATTAGCTACTGGAACATGTTTAAGGTCTTGAGGCCAGGATTCATGCAATAAAAAGAAGTGAAAATGGAAATGAATTTGAAGGGGGTGCATTAATAAAGACTTAGCATAGATTAAGCATAGAAATGGATAATTCTCGATTTCACCTCATCCTCTTGATCACAAGCAGCCACCACATAGATAATAACCCCTATAGTTGTTCATAATATTTTAATACACCGAAGTCTTCAAAATAGTCATGATTAATACATAACTCGATATTCAAGATAAGAACCAAAGACTACTGAAAAAAATAAGTTAAATTACCGAAACTTGTGAGTTTTGACTATCTTCTAGGTCGATAAGTTCTTCAAAGTTTCTCTAGGGACTACAACTCGTATACTGGACTCGGATTGAGGTATGAAATCTTCCTCGTTCGCGGTTGCTGTATTCATGAATCCATATGACACGAATGTGGAGGCTCTGTCTCCTTGTGCACTTCTCTTCCTCGCCTTCTTCTTCCATAAGTAGTCGGGGCCCTTTTTGTCTAGCTGGCCCCTAGTAGTGATTAGGTATGGAATTTTTTACAAATATCTTCCTCGTCTAAGGAATGGCTAAAACTTTGATTGGTGAAAGATCTCCACCAAGTCTAGCTCTCTTTTACGGTACTTTGGTGGCGTAAAATCTCTATCAATGGCAATGACATATGGCAATACCAAAAAACTGGATGGTTCAGTTCCTTGGATATTCAGCACACAAGACACCTCATAATTGGCAAACCCCTCTTCTGCATGGATTATGATAAGCTAATCATCAAATATCAACTTTATCTTCAGGAGGAGACTTGAAGGAATAGCTCCTGTAGCATGAATCCAGGGTCTTCCCATAATTATAAGCAACAAATATGTTCAGCATCTGAAATTTGATGTCAAACTGCGCTGATCCAACCTCCACTGTCAAGTCAACTTCTCCGAAAGGATCACTCCTAGCTCCATCAAAAACTCTAATAACTACTCCGGAGCTATACAATTGTTCTTTCTACGTTTCCAACCTTTTATAAGTCATCAACGTGCACACATTTAGTGCCGAGCTATTATAATCAGTACTCTAGAGACTATGAGTCCTCTAGTTTTGACTACAATGTGAAGTAGCCGCGTATGATCCTTACCTTCTTCTAGTATTTCATTATCAATGAAGGTAATGGCCTTAGTTATGATAATATTCCCTATCATCTCCCCCACGGCATCTGGTTCAATTTCTCTTGACATATGAGCTTATTTCAGGTTATTGATAACAGTAATTCTGTATTCCTTAGAAGAGATCATCAACTCAAGCAAAGAAATCTATGCTATTAGTCTTCTTAACTGATTTAAGATGTCATAGGTACTTTCTTCAGTATCCTCATCGATTCATTTGCATCTTATGGTGTAGCTTTGGGAATCACCTTCTTTTTTCTTTTTTTTTTTTTCAGGGACATATGCATGTCTTGACCGGGTAATGAGATCTATCTTCACAGTAGGTTCTTTATTAGAATTATGCATCAGGGGATAATTCCAAGGAATAGCCTTCTCATCATATACTATCAACTATTGCATTAAAGAAAGAACTATTGAAAAAGTCGAAAGTGTTGATGGATTTGAAGATGATGGAAAATAAGTACCAATAAATGGCTGTGGTCCCTTTGATACTTTAGAATTGGAAAGTCCTGGCAACAAAAACATGGTGACTGCTTCTGAATTTCGTACCTGAAAAAATAGAGGAAAATAAAACCTCGCAAGTGCACGAGGGTCAATCTGAAATATAATCCGGTGAGAATCCGGGGTCGAACTCAGGGAAGTGTGATCTTTCAAAAATCTCTTACAGGAAAATTTATGTGAAAATGTAAAATAGTGACTAAGTGAATTTTTGTTTGATTTGAAATTGGTAGATGAATGTTTTCTAAATTAACTAATCAATAAACAAAGGTATCGTCCCAATTCAATCCATGCATTAGTTTCAGTTTTTATACTCAAGATTTTCCCATGTTTTGACTCAATTCAAGTACAACTCGGTGTAAATGAGTCGGATGATTTTTATTTGTGACATAAGAAAAGGACGAGACTAAATTTGAATTTACTATTTTTTCCTTAAAATCGTGAATCATGCCATTGGATCAAGTATTCTATAGGCAGGGATTATCAACCCGGACATACAGAAGTAGGATCTTAAATATGATTCAAGTCTTCTAATTTATAGAAATAACAAACCAATTCCCAATATTCATTTTGTTTTTCATAAAATATTGAACTACAAATCACAATTAGAAAATCTTGATTTAGGAACCTAACTGAGCATTTGCATGAATTGGGATGAGTATAAGAATCTAGCTACTCATAACTA
>QLOD02000001.1:30502033-30515502 GCA_003260245.2 Sideroxylon spinosum | reverse complement strand
CGTGCTGTATGTTGACATGACTAGACGGTAAATAGTAGCTTTAATAACGTTCGCAAACCTACATGCAACAAAAACAGCAAAAGAAAACGGTTGGAGAAAGTCCCCGACCAAGGACTCTCTAATGTTTAAGTTAGTCGCAGGTCGTATGAGTAACACTCGTATGCGGAGAAAGGGTCGGACAAAGAGAAAGAGATAGGAGGAAAACAAGAAGACGATGAAAAAAACCTAAATAACTCTTTACTAGTTATATAGAGAAATTACCTGACGAGCATTATGTTGGCATGACTGGATATAGACGGTGTATAGTAGTAGTAACAATTTTCGGTTA
Organism: Sideroxylon spinosum; assembly: GCA_003260245.2. Classification (NCBI taxonomy): domain Eukaryota; kingdom Viridiplantae; phylum Streptophyta; class Magnoliopsida; order Ericales; family Sapotaceae; genus Sideroxylon; species Sideroxylon spinosum. Next base: position 30,515,174 of record QLOD02000001.1, on the reverse strand, counting down.
CCTACATGAAAAACAAATAGTGAAATAAAGCTGTCGGAGATAGTCCCTAACAAGGACTCTCCAATCTTAAGTTAGTTCCCGGTTTGATGAGTAATACTCGTATGTAAAGAGAGGGTCGGATAGAGAGAGAGAGAGAGGGAGAAGAGGAAAAGAAGAAGAAGGAAAAGAACCCGTACCATGACTAACTTTTAACTTCTTATAAAGAGAGAGAACCTGACGTGATGTATGTTGATATGACTGGATATAGGCAGTAGATAGTACCAGTAATAATGTTTGGTTACCTGCTTGAAAAGTAAAAAAAGTGAAATAAAGTGGTCAGTGATAGTCCCTGACCAAGGACACTCCGACGCTTAAGTTAGTCACAGGTCTAATGAATAATACTCGTATGTAAAAAGAGAATCGAATAGAGAGAGAGAGAGAGAGAGAGAGAGAGAGAGAGAAGAGGAAGAAAAGAAGAAGGAGATGAACCCGTACCTTGACTAACTTCTTATTATTCATAGAGAAAGAGAACCTGACGTACTGTATGTTGACATGACTAGACGGTAGAAAGTAACTTTAATAACGTTCGCAAACCTATATGCAACAAAAACAGCGAAATAAAGCGGTTGGAGAAAGTCCCCGACCTAGGACTCTCTGATGTTTAAGGTAGTCGCAGGTCTTATGAATAACACCCGTATGTGGAGAAAGGGTTGAATAAAGAGAAAGAGAGACGAGGAAAAAAAGAAGACTACGAAAAAAACTTTAATAACTGTTTACTAGTAATATAGAGAAATTACCTGACGAGCATTATGTTGGCATGACTGGATATAGACGGTAGATAGTAGCAGTAATAATTTTTGGTTATCTACATGAAGACAAAATAGTGAAATAAAGCTGTCGGAGATAGTCCCCGACCAAGGACTCTCCAATGCTTAAGTTAGTTCCCAGTCTGATGGCTAATACTCGTATGTAAAGAGAAGGTCGGATAGAGAGAGAGAGATGGAGAAGAGGAAAAGAAGAAGAAGGCAAAGAACCCGAACCATCACTAACTTTTAACTACTTATAAAGAGAGAGAACCTGACATGCTATATGTTGATATGACTGGATATAGACAGTAGATAGTAGCAGTAATAATGTTTGGTTACCTGCTTGAAAAATAAAAAAAGTGAAATAAAGTGGTTAGAGATAGTCCCCGACCAAGGACACTTCGACGCTTAAGTTAGTCATAGGTCTGATGAATAACACTCGTATGTAAAGAGAGAATGGAATAGAGAGAAAGAGAGAGAGAGAAGGGGAAGGGAAGAAGAAGAAAATGAACTCGTACCTTGACTAACTTCTTACTATTCATAGAGGAAGAGAACCTGACATGCTGTATGTTGACATGACTAGACGGTAGATAGTAGCTTTAATACGTTCGCAAACCTACATGCAACAAAAATAGTAAAATAAAGCGGTTGGAGAAAGTCCCCGACCAAGGACTCTTCGATGCTTAAGTTAATTGCAGCTCTCATGAATAACACTCGTATGCGAAGAGAGGGTCGGATAAAGAGAGAGAGAAAAGAGGAAAAGAAGAAGAAGATGAAAAAAACAGTACCATAAATATCTTTTTACTAGTTATATAGAGAAATTACCTGACGAGCATTATGTTGGCATGACTGGATATAGACGGTAGATAGTAGCAGTAATAATTTTCAGTTACCTACATGAAAAAAAATAGTGAAATAAATATTTCAGAGATAGTCCCTGATTACACTTGAAAAGTGTATTTGCAAGACCTTTATTTTAACATAAAGTCATGCATTTTCTTCTTTATTCATGCATTTTGTTACGTTTTACACTAATATGAATTCTTTTTCTTAATTGCAGGAACAAAGGTTCAACAAATGCAATTGGGAGTGTCAAAGATGAAGAATATAATGAGGGCTAGCTAAAAGAACACCTCCATGGAGGGCATGGATGGAGAAAAGCAAGTTTGGAGCTTAAATGTGCAAACCACGGAAAGTATCTAGCACGACACCATGACAGTGTTCCGGCCATAACGTTTCACTCACAAATCCGATTGACTTGATTCCTTTTGAGTTAGAAAGAATACTTAAAGAGATACAACTTTCATGTTTTAGTCGAAGCCTGAATCGGTCTTATTCATGGTCAAAATAGTAGCAGAAGTCGGGAATACTGGTGCAGAGGCGTCCAGACACCCTCAAGACCACAGAAGACAGAACCCATACATTAGGCTACTGCCGTCCGGACACCCCATCTGGGTGTTCGGACACCTGGGCATCCAAAAGTCACATTTTTACTTATTTTTAGGGTTTTATGCATGGGCTTTAAATACCAATCGAGCAGCTGTTAAAAAGGGAGTTTATTTTCATTTATTTTTTGAAGATGTTTTTACGAGTCTGCACAACAGTGGGTGTGATTGCTTCAGCTTTAGTTATTGTTCTTCGCTCTTTCAATTCTTTGAAATACGGCATTGTATTTTTCTTATTTTTATAGAAGTTCGGATCTTTCTTTTCTTTCGTTTCATCTCTTTATTGTCTTACTTTCTTTTTAATTTTTATTTATGGATTCTTGCAAAATGGTAGCGTAAATCTCTTGTTCTTGATTTAACTTCATAGGGAAGGTGGGATGTTTGAATCATATTATGTGCTAGGGTTTTGTAGATGAATACGTAACCGCGTAAACATCGACATTAGAATTTTGAATCTATCTTTCGTTTAAAAGAATCTTTGAAAACAAAAACTTTGGATCATATTCCGGCAATCACTGATAAAGGTTTTTGATTCTTTAACTTTCTTGAAACTCTTAAAACAAAAGGATTAGGTTTGAAACCACAACTGTTTTCTTAAGGAAGATCTTTCCGATTTCATAATCCATTAGACGTGAGTATGAAATTGAGTATTTTGGATTTTTAAAAGAGCTTTAACGATGATATCTTCCAATTAATTTTTCCTTTCGACGTGAAACTTTAATTGGTAAATAAAGCACCAATATGATTTAATTTCATTCCACCTGAACTTGAATGTTAAATCAAGGACTTTTACTTATTACTTGAAATTCGTAATTTAATCTGGTTCACTTTCTTTTAAGATTAGTTGTTATTAATTTTTATCACGATTCAATTGCTTAAACAAATCTAGGAGTAGTATAAAAATATTTCTTGATTAAATTTGAAGTAATTCTTGAACTTAGGTGTAGAGAATTTTAATTTTATTTTTAACCTAGAAATTGAAACTTAGGTTCCTTACGGATTCGATCTCGGACTCACCGAGTTAAAACTATACCGCACACCCTTATACTCGGGGGTTATTAGTAACTGCAATTTCTAGAGGCGGTCAGTCCCTGACCAAGGACTCTCCAATGCTTAAGTTAGTCCTCGGCCTGATGAATAATACTTGTATGTAAAGAGAGGGTCAGATAGAGAGACAGAGAGGGAGAAGAAAAAAAGAAGAAGAAGGCAAAGAACCCGTACCATGACTAACTTTTAACTATTTATAAGGAGAGAGAACCTGACAAGTGGTATGTTGATATGACTGGATATAGACGGTAGATAGCAGTAGTAATAATGTTTGGTTGCCTGCATGAAAAAAAAATTAAAATAAAATGGTTGGAGATAGTCCCTGACGAAAGACACTCCGATGCTTAAGTTAGTCACAGGTCTAATGAATAATACTCGTATGTAAAGAGAGAATCGAATAGAGAGAGAGAGAGAAAAGGAAGAGAAGAAGAAGAAGATGAACCCGTACCTGGACTAACTTCTTACTATTCATAGAGAAAGAGAACCTGATGTGCTATATGTTGACATGACTAGATGATAGATAGTAGCTTTAATACGTTCACAAACCTACATGCAACAAAAAGAGTAAAATAAAGCGGTTGGAGAAAGTCCCCGACCAAGGACTCTCCGATGCTTAAGTTAGTCACAGGTCTCATGAATAAAACTCGTATGCGGAGAGAGGGTCGGATAAAGGGGGAGAGAGAGAGGAGGAAAAGAAGAAGAAGATGAAAAAAACCATACCTTAAATAACTTTTTACTAGTTATATAGAGAAATTACCTGACGAGCATTATGTTGCTATGACAGGATATAGATGGTAGATAGTAGCAGTAATAATTTTCGGTTACCGACATGAAACATAATAACAAAATCAAGCTGTCGGAGATAGTCCCCGACCAAAGACTCTCCAATGCCTAAGTTAGTTCCCGGTCTGATGAATAATACTCGTATGTAAAGAGACGGTCGGACAGAGAGAAAGAGAGGAGAAGAAAAGGAAAAGAAAAAGAAGGCAAAGAACCCGTACCTTGACTAACTTTTAACTACTTATAAAGAGAGAGAACCTGACATGCTGTATGTTGATATGACTAGATATAGAGAATAGATAGTACCAGTAATAATGTTTGGTTACCTGCTTGAAAAATAAAAAAAGTGAAATAAAGTGGTCAGAGGTAGTCCCCGATCAAGGACACTTCGACGCTTAAGTTAGTCACAGGTCTAATGAATCATACTCGTATGTAAAGAGAGAATCGAATAGAGAGAGAGAGAGAGAGAGAGAGAGAGAAGAGGAAGACAAGAAGAAGAAGATGAACCTGTACCTTGACTAACTTACTTACTATTCATAGAGAAAGAGAACCTGACGTGCTTTATGTTGACTTGACTAGAAGGTAGATAGTAGCTTTAATAACGTTCGCACACGTACATGCAACAAAAATAGTGAAATAAAGCGGTTGGAGAAAGTCCCCGACCAAGGACTCTCCGATGTTTAAGTTAGTCGCTGGTCTTATGAATAACACTCGTATGCGGAGAAAGGGTCGGATAAAAAGAAAGAGAGTAGAAGAAAAGAAGAAGACGACGAAAAAAACCTAAATAACTATTTACTAGTTATATAGAGAAATTACCTGACGAGCATTATGTTGGCATGACTGGATATAGACGGTATATAGCAGCAGTAATAATTTTCGGTTACCTACCTGAAAAAAAATAGTGAAATAGAGCTGTCGGAGATAGTCCCCGACCAAGGACTCTCCAATGCTTAAGTTAGTTTCCGGTCTGATGAATAATACTCGTATGTAGAGAGAGGGTCGGATAGAGAGAGAGAGGGGGAGAAGAGGAAAAGAAGAAGAAGGCAAAGAACCCGAACCATGACTAACTTTTAACTATTTATAAAGAGAGAGAACCTGACATGTTGTATGTTGATATGACTGGATATAGACAATAGGTAGTAGCAGTAATAATGTTCGGTTGCCTGCATGATAGAAAAAAGTAAAATAAAGTGGTCGGAGGTTGTCCCCGACCAAAGACACTCCGACGCTTAAGTTAGTCACAGGCATAATGAATAATGCTCGTATGGAAAGAGAGAATCGAATAGGGAGAGGGAGAGAGAAGAGGAAGAGAAAAAGAAGAAGATGAACCTGTACCATGACTAACTTCTTACTATTCATAGAGAAACAGAACCTGATGTGCTGTATGTTGACATGACTAGACGGTAGCTGGTAGCTTTAATACGTTTGCAAACCTACGTGCAACAAAAACAGTGAAATAAAGCGGTTGGAGAAAGTCCCCGACCAAGGACTCTCCGATGTTTAAGTTAGTCACAGGTCTCATGAACAACGCTCATATGCGGAGAGAGGGCCGGACAAAGGGAGAGAGAGAAGAGGAAAAGAAGAAGAAGCTGAAAAAAACTGTACCTTAAATAACTTTTTACTAGTCATATGGAGAAGTTACCTGACGAGCATTCTGTTGGCATGACTGGATGTAGACGGTAGATAGTAACAGTAATAATTTTTGGTTAGCTACAAGAAAAATAAATAGTGAAATAAAGCTGTCGGAGATAGTCCCCGACCAAGAACTCTCCACTGCTTAAGTTAGTTCCCGGTCTGATGAATAATACTCGTATGTAAAGAGAGGGTCGGATAGAGAGAGGGAGAGGGAGAAGAGGAAAAGAAGAAGAAGGCAAAGAACCTGTACCATTACTAACTTTTAACTACTTATAAAGAGAGAGTATATGCCATCCTGTATGTTGATATGACTAAATATAGACAGTAGATAGTAGCAGTATGAATGTTTGGTTACCTGCTTGAAAAATAAAAAAAGTGAAAATAAGTGGTCGGAGATCGTCCCCGACCAAAGACACTCTGACGCTTAAGTTAGTCACTGGTCTAATGATTAATACTCGTATGTAAAAAGAGAATCGAATAGAGAGAGAGAGATAGAGAGAGGTGGAAGAGAAAAAGAAGAAGATGAACCCGTGCCTTGACTAACTTCCTACTATTCATAGACAAAAGGAACCTGACCTGTTGTATGTTGACATGACTAGACGGTAGATAGCAGCTTTGCTACGTTCGCAAGCCCCTATGCAACAAAAAGAGTGAAATAAAGCTCTTGGAGAAAGTCCCCGACCAAGGACTCTTTGATACTTAAGTTAGTCACAGCTCTCATGAATAACACTCGTATGCGGAGAGAGGGTCGAATAAAGAGACAGAGAAAAGAGGAAAAGAAGAAGAAGATGAAAAAAACCTTACCTTAAATAACTCTTTACTAGTTATATAAAGGAATTACCTGACGAGCATTACGTTGGCATGACTGGATATAGACGGTATATAGCAGCAGTAATAATTTTCGGTTACCTACCTGAAAAAAAATAGTGAAATAGAGCTGTCGGAGATAGTCCCCGACCAAGGACTCTCCAATGCTTAAGTTAGTTTCCGGTCTGATGAATAATACTCGTATGTAGAGAGAGGGTCGGATAGAGAGAGGGAGAGATGGAGAAGAGGAAAAGAAGAAGAGGGCAAAGAACCCATACCATGACTAACTTTTAACTATTTATAAAGATAGAGAACCTGACATGTTGTATGTTGATATGACTGGATATAGACAGTAGATAGTAGCAGTATTAATGTTTGGTTACCTGCATGAACAAAAAAGAGAAATAAGGTCGTCGGAGATAGTCTCCGACCAAGGACACTCCAAAGCGTAAGTTAGTCATTGATCTAATGAATAATACCCATATGTAAAAAGAGAATCGAATAGAGAGAGAGAGAGTGAGAGAAGGGGAAGAGAAGAAGAAGAATATGAACCCATTCCTTGACTAACCATTTACTATTGATAGTAAAAGAAAACCTGACATGCTGTATGTTGACATGACTAGACATTAGATAGTGGCTTTAATAACGTTCGCAAACCTACATGCAACAAAAATAGTGAAAAGCGATTGGAGAAAGTCCCCGACCAAGGACTCTTCAATGCTTAAGTTAGTCACAGATCAAATGAATAAAACTTGTATGTGGAGAGAAAGTCGGATAAAGAGAGAGAGAGAAGAGTAAAGAAGAAGAAGATGAAAAAAACCGTACCTTAAATAACTCTTTACTAGTTATATAGAGAAATTACCTGAAGAGCATTATGTTGGCATGACTGGAAATAGACGGTAGATAGTAGCAGTAATAATTTTCGTTTACCAACATGAAAAACAATTGTGAAATAAAGCTGCCGGAGATAGTCCCCGACCAAGGACTCTCCAATCTTAAGTTAGTCCCCAATCTGATCAATAATACTCGTACATAAAGAGAGGGTCGGATAGAGCGAGAGAGAGGGAGAAGAGGAAAAGAAGAAGAAGGCAAAGAACCCGTACCATGACTAACTTTTAACTATTTATAAAGAGAGAGAACCTGACATGCTGTATGTTGATATGACTGGATATAGACAGTAGATAGTAGCAGTAATAATGTTTGGTTACCTGCATGAAAAAAATAGTGAAATAAAGCGGTCGGAGATAGTCTCCGACCAAGGACACTCCGACGCTTAAGTTAGTCACAGGTCTAATGAATAATACTCGTATGTAAAGAGAGAATCGAATAGAGAGAGAGAGAGAGAGAGGAGGAAAAGAAGAAGAAGAAGATGAACCCGTACCTGGACTAACTTCTTACTATTCATAGAGAAAGAGAACCTGATGTGCTATATGTTGACATGACTAGATGATAGATAGTAGCTTTAATACGTTCGCAAACCTACATGCAACAAAAATAGTAAAATAAAGCGGCTGGAGAAAGTCCCCAACCAAGGACTCTCCGATGCTTAAGTTAGTTGCGGGTCTCATGAATAACACTCGTATGCGGAGAGAGGGTCGGATAAAGGGAGAGAGAGAGAGGAGGAAAAGAAGAAGAAGATGAAAAAAACCATACCTTAAATAACTTTTTACTAGTTACATAGAGAAATCACCTGACGAGCATTATGTTCCTATGACAGGATATAGATGGTAGATAGTAGCAGTAATAATTTTCGGTTACCGACATGAAACATAAAATCGAAATCAAGCTGTTAGAGATAGTCCCCGACCAAGGACTCTCCGATGCTTAAGTTAGTTCCCGGTCTGATGAATAATACTCGTATGTAAGAGAGGGTCGGACAGAGAGAGAAAGAGAGGAGAAGAAAAGGAAAAGAAGAAGAAGGCAAGGAACCCGTACCTTGACTAACTTTTAACTACTTATAAAGAGAGAGAACCTGACATGCTGTATGTTGATATGACTGGATATAGACAGTAGATAGTATCACTAATAATGTTTGGTTACCTGCATGAAAAATAAAAAAAGTGAAATAAAGTGGTCGGAGATAGTCCCCAATCAAGGACACTCCGACGCTTAAGTTAGTCACAGGTCTAATGAATAATACTCGTATGTAAAGAGAGAATCGAATAGAGAGAGAGAGAGAGAGAGAGAGAGAGAGAGAAGAGGAAGACAAGAAGAAGAAGATGAACCCGTACCTTGACTAACTCACTTACTATTCATAGAGAAAGAGAACCTGACGTGCTTTATGTTGACTTGACTAGAAGGTAGATAGTAGCTTTAATAACGTTCGCACACCTACATGCAACAAAAACAGTGAAATAACGCGGTTGGTGAAAGTTCCCGACCAAGGACTCTCCGATGTTTAAGTTAGTCACTGGTCTTATGAATAACACTCATATGCGGAGAAAGGGTCGGATAAAAAGAAAGAGAGAAGAAGAAAAGAAGAAGACGACGAAAAAAACCTAAATAACTGTTTACCAGTTATACAGAGAAATTACCTGACGAGCATTATGTTGGCATGACTGGAAATAGACGGTATATAGTAGCAGTAATAATTTTCGGTTACCTACCTAAAAAAAATAGTGAAATAGAGCTGTCGGAGATAGTCCCCGACCAAGGACTCTCCAATGCTTAAGTTAGTTCCCGATCTGATTAATAATACTCGTATGTAGAGAGAGGGTCGGATAGAGAGAGAGAGAGAGGGGGAGAAGAGGAAAAGAAGAAGAAGGTAAAGAACCCGAACCATGACTAACTTTTAACTATTTATAAAGAGAGAGAACCTGACATGCTGTATGTTGATATGACTGGTTATAGACAATAGGTAGTAGCAGTAATAATTTTCGGTTGCCTGCATGAAAGAAAAAAGTAAAATAAAGTGGTCGGAGGTTGTCCCCGACCAAGGACACTCCGATGCTTAAGTTAGTCACATGTATAATGAATAATACTCGTATGTAAAGAGAGAATCGAATAAGGAGAGGGAGAGAGAAGAGGAAGAGAAGAAGAAGAAGATGAACCTGTACCATGACTAACTTCTTACTATTCATAAAGAAACAGAACCTGACGTGCTGTATGTTGACATGACTAGACGGTAGCTGGTAGCTTTAATACGTTTGCAAACTTACGTGCAACAAAAACAGCAAAATAAAGCGGTTGGAGAAAGTCCCCGACCAAGGACTCTCCGATGTTTAAGTTAGTCGCAGGTCTCATGAACAACGCTCATATGCGGAGAGAGGGTCGGACAAAGGGAGAGAGAGAAGAGGAAAAGAAGAAGAAGCTGAAAAAAACTGTACCTTAAATAACGTTTTACTAGTCATATAGAGAAGTTACCTGACGAGCACTCTGTTGGCATGACTGGATATAAACGGTAGATAGTAACAGTAATAATTTTTGGTTAGCTACATGAAAAATAAATAGTGAAATAAAGCTATCGGAGATAGTCCCCGACCAAGAACTCTCCAATGCTTAAGTTAGTTCCCGGTCTGATGAATAATACTCGTATGTAAAGAGAGGGTCGAATATAGAGAGAGAGAGGGAGAAGAGGAAAAGAAGAAGAAGGCAAAGAACCCGTACCATGACTAACTTTTAACTACTTATAAAGAGAGAGTATATGCCATCCTGTATGTTGATATGACTAAATATAGACAGTAGATAGTAGCAGTATGAATGTTTGGTTACCTTCTTGAAAAATAACAAAAAGTGAAAATAAGTGGTCGGAGATTGTCCCCGACCAAAGACACTCCGACGCTTAAGTTAGTCACTGGTCTAATGATTAATACTCGTATGTAAAAAGAGAATCGAATAGAGAGAGAGAGAGATAGAGAGAGGTGGAAGAGAAAAAGAAGAAGATGAACCCGTACCTTGACTAACTTCCTACTATTCATAGACAAAAGGAACCTGACCTGTTGTATGCTGACATGACTAGACGGTAGATAGCAGCTTTGCTACGTTCGCAAGCCCCTATGCAACAAAAAGAGTGAAATAAAGCTCTTGGAGAAAGTCCCCGACCAAGGACTCTTTGATACTTAAGTTAGTCACATTTCTCACGAATAACACTCGTACGCGGAGAAATGGTCGGATAAAGAGAAAGAGAGAAGAGGAAAAGAAGAAGACGACGAAAAAAACCTAAATAACTCTTTACTAGTTATATAGAGAAATTACCTGACGAGCATTATGTTGGCACGACTGAATGTTAAATCAAGCACTTTTACTTATTACTTGAAACTCGTAATTTAATATGGTTCTCTTTCTTTTAAGATAAGTTGTTATTAATTTTTATCACGATTCAATTGCTTAAACAAATCTAGGAGTAGTATAAAAATATTTCTTGATTAAATTTGAAGTAATTCTTGAACTTAGGTGTAGAGAATTTTAATTTTATTTTTAACCTAGAAATTGAAACTTAGGTCCCCTGTGGATTCGATCTTGGACTCACCGAGTTAAAACTACACCGCACACCCTTACACTTGGGGGTTATTAGTAACTGCAATTTCTAGAGGCGATCAGTCCCCGACCAAGGACTCTCCAATGCTTAAGTTAGTCCCCGGTCTGATGAATAATATTCGTATGTAAAGAGTGGGTCGGATAGAGAGAGAGCGAGAGAGGGAGAAGAGGAAAAGAAGAAGAAGGCAAAGAACCCGAACCATGACTAACTTTTAACTATTTATAAAGAGAGAGAACCTGACATGCTGTATGTTGATATGACTGGATATAGACAGTAGATAGTAGCAGTAATAATGTTTGGTTACCTGCTTGAAAAATAAAAAAAGTGAAATAAAGTGGTCGGAGGTAGTCCCCGACCAAGGACACTCCAACGCTTAAGTTAGTCACAGGTCTAATGAAAAATACTCGTATGTAAAGAGAGAATCAAAAAGAGAGAGAGAGAGAGAGAGAAGAAGAAGAAGATGAACCCGTACTGTGACTAACTTACTTACTAATCATAGAGAAAGAGAACTTGACATGCTGTATGTTGGCTTGACTAGAAGGTAGATAGTAGCTTTAATAACAATCGCAAACGTACATGCAACAAAAACAGTGAAATAAATTGGTTAGAGAAAGTCCCCGACCAAGGACTCTCCGATGTTTAAGTTTGTTGTTGGTCTTATGAATAACACTCATATGCGGAGAAAGGGTCGGATAAAGAGAAAGAAAGAAGAGAAAAAGAAGAAGACAATGAAAAAAACCTAAATAACTCTTTACTAGTTATATAGAGAAATTACCTGACGAGCATTATGTTGGCATGACTCGATATAGATGGTAGATAGTAGCAGTAATAATTTTTGGTTAGCTACATGAAAAACAAATAGTGAAATAAAGCTGTCGGAGATAGTCCCCGGCCAAGGACTCTCCAATGCTTAAGTTTGTTCTCGGTCTGATGAATAATACCCGAATGTAAAGAGAGGGTCAGGTAGAGAGAGAGAGGGGGAGAAGAGGAAAAGAAGAAGAAGGCAAAGAACCCGTACCATGACTAACTTTTAACTATTTATAAAAAGAGAGAACCTGACATGCTGTATGTTGATATGACTGGATATCGACAGTAGGTAGTAGCAGTAATAATGTTCGGTTGCCTGTATGAAAAAAAAAGTGAAATAAAATGGTCGGAGATTGTCCCCAACCAAGGACACTCCGACGCATAAGTTAGTCACAATTCTAATGAATAATACTCGTATGTAAATAGAGAATCGAATAGAGGGAGAGAGAAGAGGAAGAGAAGAAGATGAAGATTAACTCGTACCTTGACTAACTTCTTACTATTCATCAAGAAAGAGAACCTGACGTGCTGTATGTTGACATGACTAGATGGTAGATAGTAGCTTTAATAATGTTCGCAAATATACATGTAACAAAAACAGTGAAAGAAATCGGTTGGAGAAAGTCCCCGACCAAGAACTCTCCGATGCTCAAGTTAGTCGCAGCTCTTATGAATAACTCTCGTATGCGGAGTGAGGGTCGGATAAAGAGAGAGAGAGAGAAGAGGAAAGAACAAGAGGATGAAAAAAACCGTACCTTAAATAACTCTTTACCAGTTATATAGAGAAATTACCTGACGAGCATTGAGCTGGCATGACAGGATATAGACGGTTGATAGTAGCAATAATAATTTTCGGCAACCTACGTGAATAATACTCGTATGTAAAGAGAGAATCGAATAGAGAGAGAGAGAGAGAGAAGAGGAAGAGAAGAAGAAGAAGATGAACCCGTACCATGACTAACTTCTTACTATTCATAGAGAAAGAGAACCGGACGCACTGTATGTTGACATGACTAGACGATAGCTAGTAGCTTTAATACGTTTGCAAACCTACATGCAACAAAAACAGTGAAATAAAGCGGTTGGAGAAAGTCCCCGACCAAGGACTCTCCGATGTTTAAGTTAGTCACAGGTCTCATGAATAACACTCATATGCGGAGGGAGGGTCGGACAAAGGGAGAGAGAGAGAGAAGAGGAAAAAAAACTGTACCTTATTACTTTTTACTAGTCATATAGAGAAATTACCTGACGAGCATTATGTTGGCAAGACTGGATATAGACGGTAGATAGTAGCAGTAATAATTTTTGGTTAGCTACATGAAAAACAAATAGTGAAATAAAGCTGTCGGAGATAGTCC
>QLOD02000001.1:30464403-30475029 GCA_003260245.2 Sideroxylon spinosum | reverse complement strand
TAACTCTTCCAACCTGTCTTGACCCTCTGCCACTATAAGCTCTACCTTGGCTAGCATGGCTGCAAACATGGTCATGATGTCCTGAGACTTCTCCCTCTGACCTTTGCCACCGCTAGGATTTTTCTCCTTCCTACATTGCTCTGTGCCCACGTTGATGATGTTAGATTCTGCCACGGCTTTATCATACGTCCCTTCTCAACCTTGGCTCTAATACCAATTGTAACGGGCTTTTGTTTTCACACCTTAACCCGTGCAGAACTTAGACACATTACCTCCCTTTAAGTGCTAAGTAAGCCTGACCCTTAATAGAAAATGGAGAGCACTCACATAACTCACAAAAGAGCTAAGTGAGAGAGACACTTAAGAGCACACTTAAAGAGCTTGGAGAATGTCTTGCTTTATTCACTCAAAACTTGGATGGATACAAATGAGGGGATGGCCCCTATTTATAGTTTCCCACCTCCTCAATAGAGATCCAATGGTGGAGGTTGGTGTTCCAGAACCCTCCACAAAAATATCTAAGATATTTACATGTTGTAGAGTTCTCTCACATGTTCCAGAATTCTCTACACTATCCATATAATTACGAGAGTGTTCAAGACTATTCTAGAATATACAATAGGTGCCTAGCATGGCCTAGTGTTTTCTAGAGAATTCTAAGGCTCTATCATCTTGCCATGGCCATGTAGGCGACTGCGGGGTGTCAAGTAAGTGCTGATGTGGCAGAGTGTGACATCACGCTCTGGATACATTTGCACGGGATATCATCATAGGATTTCGATCCTATTACGTTGGCCTTCGGGATCGTAGTAATGATTAATAAGGACAGTCGGAGGCATTTGTATTTCATAGTCAGAGGTGAAATTCTTAGATTTATAAAAGACGAACAACTACTAAAGCATTTGCCAACGATGTTTTCATTAATCAAGAACGAAAGTTATGGGCTCGAAGACAATCAGATACTATCCTAGTCTCAACCATAAATGATACTAACCAGGGATCAGCGGATGTTTCTTTTAGGACTCCACTGGCACCTTATGAGAAATCAAAGTTTTTGGGTTCCGTGGGGAGTATGGTCGTAAGGCTGAAACTTAAAGGAATTGACGAAAGGGTACCACCAGGAGTGGAGCTTGTGGCTTAATTTGACTCAACACGGGGAAACTTACCATATCCAAACATAATAAGGATTGACAAACTAAGAGCTCTTTCTTTTATTTTTTTTTTTATCAGTAAATAAAGTATTCATTGATCATTTACATGACTCAGGCATACCCATGAGCTTTAAGGCTACACTAAAGCCATTACAAATATACAAAGACGCTTTCTAAAGAGTAGACAAAAACGCTCTCTAATGAGTATACAAAAAATTCAAAGCCAGCTATTAAAACAATTACTTAAATCCTATAGTGAAAAACAAAAGAAGCAAAGCCAACTATTAAAACAATTACTCAAAACCCAGGGTGATCTGGATATAGGCAATTTAGAATGTGGAATACTTGGACTTGAATCTTTCTAATTGTAGCTTCCAGCGATCTGGCTTGCCTTCAAATATCTTCAAGTTCTTGGTTTCCCAAATTGTGTACACTGTGCAAGCAAGTGCAATCCTCTTGGCTTTTGACTGCATGCCCGTGTCCCTTAACTCCTTAATTAACAATTTTATGGTAACTTTCAAAGTGGTAGGGCTTCTAGATAGTCCCAGCCATGTCTTGGTTGCATTCTAGACTTGTTTCCCAAAAGGGCATTGAAAAAACAAATGCATAGCTGATTCCCTTCCTGTTCGGCATAATGAGCAAGACTGATTTTGAAGCTGAATCAATTTGTCTTTTGTTCTGAGCTTTTATTTCATTGGTAGCCATAAAAAAAAAGCATGCTTAGGCATAATAAAACTATTCCAGACCACTTTAGGCCATTTAAGTGACTGACCTTTAAATTTGAAGTAATCATACACTAATCTGGAATTTAATTTTGCTTGGACCACCCACTGTTTTAGCTTCTCTTGTGTTGCAAGAGCAGAACCTTTTGTGTTCAACAACTCATTTCTAATGTTTAGAATCTGTTTCAACAAAGGAGAATCCTACCTTCTAACTTGGTACTTCCCGAATGTAGTTTATTTTAAGATAGACCTGATGAATCCATTTGACCCACAGCATGTCTTTCTTGGAATTAATATTCCAAAGAGTTTTAGTAAGTAATGCCTTGTTCCAATTTTACAACATTTGATCTCCAAGCCTCTCTCAATTTTTGGAAGGCATACTGTTTTCCATTAACCAAAGGCCTCTTA
The DNA here is from genome assembly GCA_003260245.2 of Sideroxylon spinosum. Taxonomy (NCBI): domain Eukaryota; kingdom Viridiplantae; phylum Streptophyta; class Magnoliopsida; order Ericales; family Sapotaceae; genus Sideroxylon; species Sideroxylon spinosum. The sequence goes on along the minus strand of QLOD02000001.1, from coordinate 30,472,748 downwards.
TACCAATAACTCTTTCCTCCCCAAAGAAAATTCCAGCGTAGACACTTCATTTTATGATGAACCCCTTCAGGAATTGGGAGTATAGACATTCAAAAGCATTCAACACCTTGTACAAAAGAAAGGTATTTCTTGCCCAAGAATTAATGTGTTCTGAAATTCTATTCACAAGAGGGATATATTGAGCAATTGATAACCTTGCAGCCACAATTGGAATGCCTAAATACTTGATAGAAAAATCTCCTAGCTTATAGCCAGATATTTTCTTGATTTCATCTAGTTCCTTCATTGTAACACCTACAGCAAACAATTCTGATTTTTCTAAGTTGATTTGTAGCCCCGAGCATCTTCCAAAATCATGCAAATTATCCATAAGAATTGAAAAAGAAGGTATATCACCTCTAGTAAAAAGTATCAAATCATCTGCAAATGCCAAGTGAGTAATGTGCAAATCCCCACATTTTGGATGAAAGTTGAAGTCTGAGTTACTTTTCAGTCTTGCCATTCTTCTCGACAAATATTCCAGGCAAAGCATAAAAACTGTTGAAGAAAGTGGGTCTCCCTGTCTAATTCCACGCTACCCTTTGAAAAAACCATGCAAAGATCCATTGAAAGAAAGTGAATAAGAAGTAGTGGTAATGCACTGCATGATCCAGCCCACAAAAATAGAAAGGAACTTCATGACTATAAGAAGATCTTCAATAAAATCCTAATTGATGGTGTCATAAGCTTTTTTTAATTCTACTTTCCAAATACATCTAGGAGAAATTCTCTTGCATGTATAATGCCTCATTAGCTCCTGGACTAAGTATATATTCTCCACCATGCTTCTACTTTGAACAAAATCCGACTGTGCATGATCAAACAACTCATGTAAAATTGGAGAGATTCTAGAGGCCATGATCTTAGATATTACCTTGTTAATGACATTGCAGCATGCTATCGGTCTGAAGTCCCCCACTTTAGAAGCTCTATTTGTCTTAAGAATGAATGCAATTAGTGAGTGATTTATTTGCTTGCATAGCTTCCAGAAGAGAAAAATTCCTTAATAGCTTCATAAAAATCTTCACCCACAATTCTCTAAGCTCTCTTAAAGAAGCAGGAAGTGCAGCCATCCAGCCCCGGTGCTTTGTCCTCACCTATGCTGAAAAGGGCTTCCTTTATTTCCTCAGTTTTCACCACATGTAGTAACCTGGCAGCATTCTCTTTTGAGACCACTTTCCTATCCATAATAATATCTCTATCCAGCATTGAACATCTTGTACTACTGCCCAACAACTCTTTATAAAAATTCACAAAGACTGAACTAACTAGCTGTTATGAAGTAATTAAAGTTCCATCTTCCTGAGTAACTGCCATAATCTAGTTTTTATCTCTGCTGCTCTTGATTAAATCATGGTAAATGTTTGTACCACGGTCACTATTTTTCAAAAATTTTGATTAAGCTAATTAAGCACAATAGCTTCTATCCACTTCAGCTAATCTCAGTGTCTTCTTTCTCAGCTCCACTAACAGCACTTGTTTCTCTCCATCTGCTAGATTATCATGAAGTAGTTGCTACATTTTGCATAGTTCCTCTTTCGCCACTTCTGCCCTTAAAACAATGTGTAAAAGGTGCTTCTTATTGAGTGCTTGAGTGGGTCATTTAATGCTCGTAGTTTTTACACAATCTAAACATCTTACTTCCATCAATATATATGTTCCAAGTTTGTTCCACAATACACATAAAATCCTCATGTTGTGTCCACATATTGAAAACTTGAAAGGTCTTGCACCTTAGTAAAGGCCCTCAAACATAGAAACTACATATGGAGCATGATCTAAATGTATAGCTAATAGACCAGAATTAGCAAAAGCACTATATCCCTCCTATGTCCATCTAGTATTAATCAAAACCCTATCTAGTTTACTCCAAATAGTTTGGTTTGTCCATGTGAGGAAAGATCCAGTATATCTAAGATTAGACAGCCCCTTTGAGTTACAACATTCTAAAAAATCTTTGATCTCATAGGTTATAACTGGTTAACCATTTCTTCTTTCATCCATGTTCAACACATTGTTGAAATCCCCTATTGAAATCCAAGGGAGATTCATAAAAGATTTCACCCTGTTTAAGTTATGCCAAAGCTGCCTTCTATTGACAATAATATTATATGCATAAATGAAACTATTGCAAAACTTTTTAGAAGAAGTTAAACATCTAGCAAAATAGTGCAATACCTGCACCGAGCTGTCAAATACATCAATTGAAACCCTCGAAGGGTTTGAAAAGATCAAAATTCCGCCGGCTGGATGCTGTTAAAATTGTCTACGGTTTTCCATTTTCTGAACTTTTTCTTAACTAGCTCTTGAGCCTTAACTTGCTTTAGTTACATGTCAAGGATGCCCATAACATCCACCTTATTCCTTCTCAAGTGCTTCAAAACACCCTTATGTTTGAGAGTGTTGTTGACACCCCTGATATTCCAACTAGAAACGATTATGAAGAGCAGATTTTGGGGTTGTCATCCCCCATTTCTACACAAAAATCCATTATTGCCCTTTTTTTTGCTTTTTCATTTCATCTTATTCTTTGTTTGCACATGAGTCACTATGGAATCAAGGTCTTGTAGCACATCTTCCACCCTTGGTTTTAGTTTGAGCTATAGATGACTTATCCTGGGCAGTAGTGCTAGTCGAAGCTACCATAGATGCTGGTTCCTCACTGGTGGTTGCTGAATTTCAATTTCCTTATTCCTCTCTTCAGTTACTTTAAGTCAAATTCTTATTGAGTAAACTTGTTTATGTACTTCATATTCTGTTAACTTCCTTCAGTACCATCAAGAATTTGAGGCTATTTATTTTCTTCTGCACTGGACTGAGCTATGGCCTTCATAAAACTAGCTTTTGATTATAGAATTTCCTTGTTGACTTCATTTTCTACATCAGCACTTGTGACTTTGTATCCATTTCCCCTATCAACTTTATCATTCCTACTCCTATTAGATATTTTCTCCAAAAACTTGCAGCTATCAATAGTATGCCCAACCCTTTTACAATGAGTATAGAATTAGGACAAATTCTCATAGAAAACCAGTTGCTCCATATGTTCCCCATTCAGTAACACCAAATCAATATGTTTCTTAATTTCTTTGGAAACATAAACTTCAACCAATGCTCTAGCATAAGAAACTCTGACTTTACCTATGGCAAGCTTATCCGCATACACGGGTTTGTCTAATTTAGAGCATAATCTACTCAATGCCATGTTAGACCAAAGCTCCGATGGTGGATTCCTAAGTTGAACCCAAACAGGAAATTTTCTTAATTCTTCATTCTCAAACTTGTATAACTTGGACACAATTTTTAGTAGTAATGGCCTACCAAAAATCATGTGTGGACCTCCTTGTATCACTTGAAGTTGAGACTCCTCATTGTCAAACTTGAAGATTATCAACCCACTATTATGAAAATGGGTGCTAACCTTAACTTTCTAAGATGAAACAATTTGTTGAAGTGCCATCTTGCCCGGAAATCTACCCCCAAAATATCCGACCAAACAAAATTTCATGCATCAATTTCATTGTCTAAATTAGTCTCCAAAATTTGTACTGGACCATCTCCTACTTCCATTTGCTGCATTTTACCTTCATTACTTGCTTGTCTATTACCAGCTAAAAGACTAGCAAAAGAATGTCTCTTTTTAGGTTCTTCTTTATTACCTAAAGCTGTAGAACTTACCACAGTTTAGGTACAGTACTCCCTGAACCATCCTCAACATTAGCTGAATTCTTTTGTTGAGCATATAGAGTGTAATCAATGGAGTTTTCCTCCCCCAACGACCGTGAGCATGTTTCAGACTCTTGATCAAAATTTGAAATGTCTTCAAGTTGGTCATTATAACCCTCTGCACTATTATCATCTTGCTTCTCTTTGAAAATTTTTTTACCCAAGTCTTTTTCCTTATTTCCATGCCCGAATGTCTCCATTGAAGCTAGATACTTCAAGCACATTGCTGACTTCAATGATTTGTTTGATTTCTTTTTTAACAGAACCCCTTTGCCGTGCATTTTGTTTTTACCTTTGCCCATTTCTACGGGCTAGGGCTTGCTGAATCCTTACACACTGTAAATGAACTAGAGAAAAGAGATACAATGAAAAGCCAAAAATCATTTCTGAAATATTACCAAATAAGCACTTAACAAAGGCATTCAATGAACTAAAATAGAACCTAGGTTGTTGTGTCTTGCTACCCAATAATTTCTTGAAACAAAAACATGGTTACTGCTCACCCAAGAAAAAATTTCAGTAGCAAATCTGTGTTTTATTTATTCCTAAAGAATCCAATCCTAATCTTTGAGGATTTATGTTCTGAATTCCTTAGTGAGAGGTTCAGATCAAGAGAATACCAACGCTAGAGAAGAACCTTCCATTTGTGAGAAGGAGATTCCTTTCTTACTGGAATATTCATGATCATAGAAGACAGCTTCTATTTACAATCAGCACTTCTGAAATTCTTCCTTTCAGCTTTAAGAACGTAGAATCAGTAGCACCCAAGAAAGAACCACTAGGAATGAGAAAGAACCAGTAGTGAGGTAGCTAAAATCTCCAAAAGAACTTCCAGCTGAGAGCTTCTCTCTCTAACCCCGACTCTACTATGAGTGGTGATTGACTGAAAGCTCTTTCTTGATGAACAAGACCTCTGCCTACTAACTATCTATCTGGAGGTGACTTTCCATAGCTAGCTTCTTAGAGAGACTATGACCTTTCAAGCGACGAAAGTTTGAGGCAACAATAGGTCTATGATGCCTTTAGATGTTTTGGGCCACAGGCGCGCTACACTGATGCATTCAATGATTCTATAGCCTTGGCCAACAGGCTCGAGTAATCATTGCAATTTATTGTGATAAGGATAGATCATTGCAATTTTTGGTCTTCAATGAGGAATTCCTAGTAAGCATGAGTCTTCAGCTCGTGTTGACTATGTCCCTACCCTTTGTACACACCACCCCCCGCTCCTACTGATTGAATGGTCTCGTGAAGTGTTCGGATTGTGGCGACGTGGGCAATTCACCGTCAATGAAGTTGCGAGAAGGCTAATGAACCTTATCATTTAGAGAAAGGAGAAGTCATAACATGGTTTCCATAGGTGAACCTATGAAAGGATCGTTTTCGAAACCTGCCAAGTAGAATGACCCACGAACTAGTACGACAACCATCGGGTGTGCTTTGTGGTAGGCCTTGCTGCCCCAACTCGTCGCCCCTTGCCAGGTATACTAGAGCTGCGTACCTTGGCCAAAAATAAATAACTGACCGACCCTAAAATGTGTACAGGTTCTACCTCTCAAGTGAAAGAGGGTGGTCGTAGTTTTACTTGGTGAGAACCGAGATCATATCCACAGGAAGGGCTTTGTTAAAAGCTCTAGACTTATTCTCTTTAGTTAGTAGACGAAACCTAAATTAATTCTTAACTAATTTTGGATTTATGGGATGTTTAGGAATGGATTGAGTTGAGAATGGTAGAGTGAATGAATTGTGATTCTAAATTAAGATAACAAAGACAATCATGACTTCGAATGACGAAATCAATAAAGAAGAAATTCTTAATTCAACTTGCAAGTCCGAGTAATTCACTGCTTTACTCTGGGATGTTTACTTCCAAACTTGAAATTCTATTTTGTTCGAAAATTATTAAGAAAATTTGAATCAAAAACCAGCACCAATGATTTCAAGCGAATATGGCTAAAGATTTTTCTTTTCAAAAGCTTTTTAGATAAACGAATTCAAAGTTTTACTCGAAACCTATTTATAATCTTGTTCAAAATTATGTATAGAAAGTTGTAATCAAAAATCCATACCAGTGATTTGAAACGAATGTGGTTAAAGATTTCTATTTTCGAATGTTTTCGAAACAAGTTGAAATAGATTTAAAATAATAGATCTTTACGCATGTGCCTTCGAAACCCATGCGAAAGATTTACGTAGATCCCAGAGTATTTTCATGAACTACCCATTCTTGATTCGTTGAATCAAGAACTAAGGTTTCTACACTGACATCATTTTAAATGAAACGAAAGCAATAAAAATGTAAATCATCATTCGATCTATCAATTGAAATCTAAAAATCATATATTTAAATACTTGAACGAAAGAAACTTATACCAAAATCAATTCTAAGAAAGCATTGGTAAAAAAAGTGCAGCGAAGAACAAGAACACATCGTACGAATCCATAAGAACTCTTAAAAGTAATCTAAAAAATCTCCCAAAAAGTTCTCTCAAACAAAATATGAAAGGAATGAAAATATGGAGCCCCCTTTAGTTGGTCGTGCAAAGGTTCTTTATGTAGGGTTCATCAAAAATCCTAAAAAAACTCAAAACGTGCACTGAAAAATTCATGGGTGGTTTAGACCATCTGGGAGTGGTCCAGACCACAGAATGTTTAATGCTCTCGGCTTGATTCTTTAGACAGCTTTCGGTCTCCAAATTCCATTGTAATTTTGACCTTGAAGATGAAAGATTCAGGCTTTTGCTAAAACACAAAAGTTATGGATATTCGAGTCTTCTTTCTAATCCAAGAAGAATAGATTCAATCGAATTTGTGAGTAAAAAGTTATGGCCAGAAAACAGACAGGGTGTCATGTTAGATACTTGTAGTTGTTTGCACATTTAAGCTCCAAATTCACTTTTCTTGAATTGTTTTCCCTCCAAACTCCTACAAAACACATGAAAGCAATATAAATACTAAAAGTATAATAAAAAATGAATTTTAATTGATAAAATGTTCAAAAGAAGCGTGTGAACTGATGTTAAGATCAACAATGATTGCGAGCAATCACATCCCCCAACTTAAACATTGCTAGTCCCTAGTAATGCTTTTTATTAAAATGAAATGCAACTATTACCCTATTTCTATTTTTGTGGGAAACACGGCTGCACTTAGCAAATGCAATAAGCCTTTTAAAACCCTAGGTTACCCTTAGTGGATGAGTGAAGTCTCGTGAGGGTTTGCAGTGAATCTACCCACAAAATTCTATGATATAGTCTCAAAGTGTTAAGTAGTGATTAAGATCAAAAATGATTGAAGTTCAAGCCCAACAAGTCATAAAACCCAAATATCATGTTTAATTCCCAAGTGCTAAGCATAAATGCATGGACTATCAGAATAAGAAGAACATGTAAGAAAAATTGTTTCATTCATTCAACAAGGTTTCAAGAGCATAATTGGAGCTAAGTTTTGACTTCAAATACTCACAAGGTACCATTCATAGAAAGAAGTTCACCCATCAAGGGTTCACATATACCTATTAGCATATGATGCTATTCTAGTTGCACACAACCCCATAAATAATTAAGTGAACTGAATTGAAATTCAAAATGGATAGCTCATACCAAAAAGTTCCAATGCCATGCAAGAAATCACATCACACAACCTACACAAGACCACTACTTGCTCAATATAAGAGTTGCTTACTTAGAATTCACTAGGTCTTTATTTTGATTATAACTTAGCCAGGGGTAGTGGTTAACAATGGAAGATATGAAAATCAAAGCACATGTCTTGGCATAAAGATGTTCAAGTGCACACAAGTCCCAAACTACCCAAGTCCTAAATCCCAATAAGAATCTCAACAAGAAGCATATTCATGAACTTACAAACTACTCACGGGAACTTTTCAAATATGACAATATCAATGCAGAAGTTCCATAATTCCACGAGCAAAAAGAAATGAGAAATATCTCTTTTTTTTTTAATTTTTTATTTTTTTTCCTTCTTCTTCTTCTCTGTTTTTTTTTTTCTTTTTTTTTTTTTCAGTGTACATCAACTAAAATTTTCACCCCACATCTCCTCCCAATATGCTCTCAAAAGTTCCCATTCTTAACCTATGTTCAATCATTGACATTGAGGCACTTTCATAACCCAAGACATGTGAGGGTAAGGCTTAAAGTGTGTGAATAAGGGTAAGGGATAATATATGAGGTGGAAACTAAGAAAAAAATATATAAATAAACATCACACACTTTATTAAAAGGCTTCAAGTTAGTTCCTAAGATAATTGATATTCAAGAACGGACAATAAGGCCCAAAATAGCAAAGAAAGCCTAGCGTCACGTTCTAAGCTTACAACAACTTATATTATGCCAAGTGAAACTCATGCAAGTGTTTATGATGTAATTAGTGCATTGGAAACCAAAATGAAGAATAAAAGAGCTGTGATTATGTGCAACCCCTCAAGAAAAGAAATAGGCTCAAAAGCTCACCATTAAGGGGTGTAAGTCTCCACCTAGTCCAAGAATGCTCAATTAACCAATGTTAAACAAAATCTACTCCTAAGCACATAAGCTCTTCTCTATGATAGTAAAAAATGC
>QLOD02000001.1:30451317-30461817 GCA_003260245.2 Sideroxylon spinosum | reverse complement strand
TAAGCTAATTATTCGCTATTTAGTATTTGAGACACTTTTCTTAAATTTTTAATTTCATACTTTATTTTAAATAAAAAGTAACAAAAAATACACGCATAATATGTGCTAACTTCAAGTATGCATATGAAAAAAAGAAAAACTTTGGAACTAAAAATTTTAGTTTATCCAAGGGTAGATTCAGATTCACAAGTTTGCATGACTTGTCTAAACCCCCTATACTTTAGAATTTTGTTTTTATTCTAGACTATCTGAAATTGGTTTTAGAAAATTTTCCTACCCAATGTATTGTTTAAGTCTTTATATAAAGACATAAAATTTATTAGCTAGATATTATTTTTATATTATAAAAATTAAAAAAATATACGAGTATATTAAGCACTCAACACACAAGCATTATTAAATTATTCATTGAATAATTCAACTTTATTTAGTTATCATTTATTATATAAACCAAATCAAACCAAACATTTTCCCACTAGGTGCGGTCGACTATATGAATTTGACGACGCCAATCAAATCTGTTTAGGATCATGTCTTCCGTTAGATCCATGTTGGCAAGTTCATGTTCAATAGTTTTCTTTCCAACTTTTCTTGGATCTCCCTCTCTTTCACCTACTCTTGGTAATCTCTAGTCTTTCATACGTTTTAATTGGTGCATCTGTTGGACGCCTTCTAACATGGTCAAACCATTTTAATTGATTTTCTCTGATTTTATCTTCAATCGGTGCTATTCTTATTCTACTTCTGATCTCCTTGTTCCTAATTCTATCTCTCATTGTGATTCTGTACATTCATCTTAGTATTCTCAGTTTCGCAACTTCCATCTTCGGAACATGATTATGCTTTACTACCCTACACTCTGATCCATATAACAATGCTGGTCTTACAGTAACCTTCTAATACATTCCTTTCACCTTGAGGGAGACTTTTCGAACACACAAGACCCCGAAGCACTTGTCCATTTGGTCCACCCGGCTTGAATCCTATGACTTATATCGGTATCAATCCCTCCATCTTGTTACATTATAGATCCAAGATACCAAAAGTTTTCTTTCATTACATTCTTTTGTATGCCCAAACTTACCCCGATGCCACCAATTGTCCTACTTTGACTAAATTTACATTTCATATATTTCGTTTTACATCGACTTAACCAAAACTCTTTTGTCTCTATCGTTTCCCGTCACAATTCTAGCTTAGCATTCACTCATTCTCTCATCTCATCTATAAAACAATGTCATCTGCAAATAGTATACATCACAACACCTCATTCTAAATATGTATTGCAATCTCATCCATAATTAGTGCAAACAAGTATGGACTTAAACGTTGAGCCGTGGTGTAGACCAATCGTGATAGGAAACTCCTTAGTCTCTCTGCCAGTCGTTCGTATAGATATCACAGATCCATCAGACATATCCTTTCTTATCTCAATATGTATGACACATACTCCTTTCTTTTCCAATACTCTCCATAGAATCTCCGTAAGAACGTGGTCATAAGCTTCTCCAAATCAATGAACACCATATGTAAATCTTTTTGATCTTCTCTATACTATTTTATTAACCTCCTCATGAGATAGATAGTCTCCATGGTTGATCTCCCAGGCATAAAACCAACTTGATTCGTTGAAACGTTTGTTGTCCTTTTTAGTCTTCTCTTAATAACTTTTTCCCATAATTTCATCGTATGGCTAATCAATTTAACCCCATGGTAATTCGCACAGTTCTGAATATCTCCTTTGTTCTTATTTATGGATATAAGAATACTTTTCCTCTATGCATCAAGTATCTTCATGTTCTTTAGCACTACATTAAAAGTTTTATCAACCAAATTATGCCATCCTCCCCGAAGCACCTCCAAATCTCAATAGAGATACTATTTGGCCCAACCACTTTTCCATTCTTCATCATTTTTAATACTTTTTTACTTCCTTCCTACTGATTCTTCAATAGAATATATGATTAAATTCTTCCTAGAAATGGTAAGCTGTCCCAATTGTATATCACTACTACTACTACTTTCGTTAAATAACTTGTAGAAATAACTCTTCTAATGTTCATTTATCTGTTCTTACTTTACTAATAACTTTTCATCCTCATCCTTAATGCATTTAACTTGATTTAAATCCTTTATTCGCCTATTTCTGGCTTTAGAAAACTCGAATATCTCTCTTTCGCTTTCCTAGTGTTAAGTCGTTTATATAACTCTTCAAATGCCTTTACCTTGATTTCACCAACTTCCTTTTGGCTTCTCTTTTTGTTTCTTTGTACCTTTCCAAGTTCACTTCATTTCGCTTCTTTTGCCAAGATTTAAAACCTTTTCTTTTAACTCTTATCTTGGGGGTGTTTGGTGGAAAAAAGTACAATAAGAGTACACAGATTTGACATAAATGTGATAGGTGGTGTACTTTGATTGGAAGAAAGGAGAACTTTTCGTAACTGTTGGTAACTTTTGATATTTTTATGGTCGGCCAAACAAGGCCGTTGTATTGGATGGCCTCGTTCTACCACCATGTCTTTTTCTATGCCTGAGCACCCCCTTTGGATTCTCCTAAGACCTTTTTTCTCCCTTCCTAATGTACTCTACTACCTTATTCCACATATTATTTGTACTCTCATTGACTGCCCAAACGTCTTCCTCTAGTACTCTTTCCCTTAATACTAGTTGCTTATCACCTTTCAAGTTTCACCATTTAGTTCTTGAGCATCTATACAACTTATTTTTTCTAGTCCACCTTTGGAGTTGCAGATCTGTAACAACAAGCTCTTCCCCGATATGACCTTACAATCTTTATAAGCTAAGCGGTCTCTTTTCCTAGTTAAGAAGAAGTTAATCTGTGTCCTTAAGGAGTTACTCTTATAAGTCACCAAATGTTCCTCTTTCTTCCCAAAAAGTTGTTTGTCACCATGAGATCATGAGCCACTTCAAACGCCAATATATCCTTCCTTTCTTCGTTTCTATTACCGTATCCATATCTCTTATGTATTTATCTACATCGCGTCCTACATGACCGTTCAAATGTCCTCCTATGAAGACCATCTCTCCTTGGGGTATCTCTAGTAACACCCATTCTAAGTCTCCCAAAACTTCTTCTTATGCTCATCTCTTAAGCCTACATTGGGGGCACAAGTACTGATTACGTTCATTATCTTTTCTCCTAACATTAACTTAATTGCAATAATTCTATCTTCCCAGCGTTTTACATTAACTATATCTTCTTTTAGGTCATTGCTTACCATTATGCTGACTCCCATTTCTAGATCTATTAAGTCCCGTATGTCATAATTTATACCTAATGCTCTCAATCTCTTTAACTTTTCGTCCCACCTATCTTGCCTTTTGCAAGCAAATAATTGCGATATGTCTAATTTCCATCATATCCACCACTTCTATAAGTTTTCCAATTAGGCTCTCGATTTTCCAAGTACCTAATCTTAGCCTTCTATTTTGAACTAGTTTTCTCACCCCTTTCACTCGTCTAAAAAAATACGAGAACCATTACCTATTTAACATTGTACTCGGATACTGATGCAGTAGTCCTTGTTTATTTATTACTGTACTCAGATTACACAGCGTGTCGCTAAGGGAGGCCCCCACAAAATTTTATTAGGTCTCAAATTCATGAATAAATCCGACTAAGTATTATGCTAACTGTCGGCTACCTAATACACAATCCTCCTTTTTTGTTCGGACTTAGGACCATTTATGTCAAGAATACCCTAGTATAAGTGGAGTTAGTTATTGTTTATTATGTAAATATGAAAAAATTGTATGACAAATAATAAAATTTTAATTTATGAATTTAAGTAGACGGGTTCGAAATCTAAAAATTAATATCCAACCAGAGTTGGTATTGAAGTATTGAGCCTAGTATTGAGTAATCTATTGTTAATTCCTATTTTTGTTGCATTCCAATTCACTTGGTATGGAAATCAACTACATTTAGTAAAAAATATTTTTTAATTCCAAATTTTATTTGTTTTAATTAAAAAGAGTTCCCTGTATATAATTGCCAATGCAGGCCATATTTTGGCCAAAAAATTATCCCTGAATTTTGATTAATTCAAAATCAATCAAAATTAAAAATTAGTGAATTGGGCGTGTGATTGGAGCTCAACACTCATATGTATTTAGCTTTTTTATTTTATTTTAGTCTAAGTTAAAAAAGAATAATGTGTTAAATTGTTAAATTAGAAAATCAAATATATTTTTAATTAATTATAAACAAATAAAATTTAATTACTTAAAATTTAAACCCATCTATACAAAACCCACTCCATCCTATGTATATATATATCACAAATTATGTTTTTAACTTCAATTGCATGCACCCATCACATGTATTAATATCATGCAACCAACCTGTTTTTGTTTTGCTCCTCAAATCAAAGTGTCCAAACAAACTGTTGAATTAGCAATTTTTATATCTAAACTTGACCCGACTCTCTCCTCCTACCTCAGCAATTTATATCTAACTTGACTTGACTCTCTCTCTCTCTCTCTCTCTCTCTCTCTCCCTCTCTCTCTGTTGCCGAGTCGATAAATACCGCATGCTGAGTCTTCATTCTGGGGTGTCCTTGTCGCTTATATTGACAAATAAGACCTCCCAAATCTCCAAGTGTTGGTCCTCACCATTGCTTATTTTTTCCAAGCTAAGTACGTCTCCCCGTATCGTCATATTTCTGCAATGATTATTTGATTCTCAAAGATTTCCTCTTCTTTTTTATTTTTACCAAGTTTTAATATCCACGCAATTGTCCGTTTGATTGCACAAAAAAAAAGAGAGACTATTTTTAAATGAAGTTTCAAAATTTTTATAACTTTTAACTACTAATAATTTTTTGCACTGAAGTTATCAACTTTTTATTAAATAACTAAAATTGTTAAAAATTACTAATTTTTACCAAACAAATAAAAAGTAATTTTAATTAACAACTTTTGATCAAAAATTACTTAAAATTACTTTATCAAGCGCACTCTTCATCAAACAGATTTTATATCTTAATGCATTGGTGTATATAAGAAAATTTTATCCAAATAAAGTCTGAATATTCCGGGACGGAGCTCTGCAGTCTCCTTTTCTATGGTCAAAACTATTGTAACTAAATAATTCGAGTTCAATTTATATTTAATTTGTTAAAAGTTCATTTAAAATTAACTGATTACGAAATTAAAGAAAATTTAAATATCATTCATAATTTTTATTTAATTTTGATTTTGATTTAAAATTAATTTAAATTTATATAAAATACTCAAATTATTCAAAAAGTTAATAAGCCGGACTTTTAAACATACATTTTGAAGCTCAGTGTCTAGTTTTGCAAACCTCTAAGGACATCAATAGTAATGTTTTGAATGAGATGAAAGGTTGAGGGGTGGGCAGACTAGTCTCTGTTCTTGCAGCCTGGTTCCCAGCCTTGTTGAACAGCTAAGTGGTTGAAACGTCGGCTTGACCTTCGCCTGGATTAGAGGGAGCCGTAATACTTTAGCACTCAGCATGTGAAATATTTTGCATTAATGGTGAATTTGTTTTCAAATGATTCAACGATGTCAATTTAACTTGATAGTTAAATTAAGATCATTGAATCATTTTAAAAAAATTCTACCATTGATACAGAGCAATTCACTAGTTGTGCTAAAAGTACTGCAGCCCCCTTTAACCCTTTCACCCTATTATTGATAGTAGTATCGAGATGAACAATTGCGACCCGTTTAGTGCATTATAAAAAATTAAAAAATTTTGAAAATTTTCAAAAATAATTCACCTTTTATCTTATTATATAAATTACAAACCCCACAAATTATCTTATTTTTTGTTACACCAAACGTCTCCTAAGTGACAACCAACCAACCATGGCTCATTTTGCGCATATTAATTTTTACTAATTTTTATTAAACTTTTTAACTTGTTATAATGAAATTTAACAAATTCATTCTTTAATTTTTACCAATTTTTTTTAACTTTTTACTAATCTTTTTCAACTTTTACCAATTTTTTCTCCAACTCTTATGAGTTTTTATCAAACACATAATTTTTTTTTTTTCAGAAGTGAAACGCGATAGTATTAGGACAAAAGTTAAAAAAAAAAAAAAAAATTATTTTGGTACACCAAATGAATCCCTTGTCATGTAATTGGGGGTTCAATAGGGGTCTTTGTTAAGCATGTTTTAAAAGTATTTGTTAATTATTCATGTATAACAGTACGTGTTTACAAAACATTCATTTATTTATTTATTTTTAGAAAGAAATTATAAACATGGAATCATCTTTTTATTATCTCAAGGTATTTTTATGTCACTTATCAAATACTCTAAGACTACGTTGTTTAGAGAACTAGAGATGGAGATTAGATATATAATCTTAGAGGGGCCGTTTACCTTGTGTTTGAAGGAGACTGCTAACCCTTCAAAGTAGGAAAGATACCATCATAGAGGGGTTGGACGGGATGAGATGTATTATTTTCCCTTCAAATTTATTTCTCATCAAAATCTAAAGGTTCAAATTATTTCATTTTATATTTTCGATCAAATTATATGTTTTATCCTATTTTATATTCCATCAATTAAATATCAAAAAAATTATTTTGTATCAAAAATTAATTTGTTATCATACCCAATCGTATGCATTATCACATAACATTATGTTGGAAAATATTACTGATACATGCTGTTTAAGGGGTTAATTAATATTGTGAAATTAACAATGAAGTGTGTGAAAATAAAGTGACTATACATATTATACAAGAGTATGCTGATGGCATTTAAATATGTAAAAAATGATTGATCAAGTCGAGTGTTTGACACTCTCCCCTTAAGACAGATTCGCCCCCCACACTGGTGCTCATGGGATTAACGGGCGTTTACCTCCAGGGTAAAATGATCACAGTCTTGAATAAGTAGCACTCCAATATTCAGACCCAGCGAATCAACATTTAGATTTTACTCTCTCAATGAATATGATGAATGTAATATGTATGACAAAATAAAAAGAAATTTATGTCTATCTTCATAGAAGAATGACATTTAATTACACACAAAAAACTTTAATTCGTTTTTAAAATCAAAATGAAATGATGCACATCAAACATACAAAAGAACCTGAATGAATTAGTCGTTGTCTTCGTAATTCGAACTCGATCGATTTCTTCTTCGGCAGTTTGTCGTTTGTCTTTGAATGCACATCAAACATACAAAAGAACCTGAATGAATTAGTCGTCGTCTTTGTAATTCGAACTCGATCGATTTCTTCTTCTGTAGTTTGTCGTTGTAGCAGTTCTTTATTTATTTTTCTCTTGTGTGTTCAAAACCATGTCTCTTTTTCTTCATAAAAGAAAACCGGTTAAAACCAGGCTTATAAAGCATCGAAAGGGTGCATGCGGTTGTGGCAGTTACGTTATCATCCAGTTCGGTTATTCTTCAGCATACCAAAAGTTCAATTCGGTTCGGATCCAAAATTTAATATACAACCCGACCGACGGGTGAGCCCGTGTGTTTTGCGGTGGGTTAACCCATGGGTCACATAGATCCTCTCCCATCCACAAAATTGGGGTGCCTCTTGGGGTCCTTCCCTTACTTCAAACTTGGGATATATATGCACACAAATTTCTTCTTTAGAAATCAATGTGGGATAGCCCCACTTCATGTGCATAACCCCTTTTGAGTAGGTGACTTTGGAAGCCAATAACTCATTCAAACCTTAACGGATTTGAGCAAGTAAATAGTCTAAGTTAATCTCATTGCGGAGGAGAATCCAACGCCTATTTATCCCGACACAACGGAGGTGTGAGTCCCAATCAATAATTGGCTCAAAGACGGTGGAAAATAATGGTTAAAACCTTAATTTTCCAACACATTATTCATTTTTTTTGTTCAAACTTTCAACTGTAGTTAGTCTAAAAACACTATGGAGCATTTGTCCTCCAAGTATATAAGAAATTATTGAACTTCTAACCACTATTACGTGTTAGAAAATCTTACTGAAATGATGTGATTGAAATGTGTATGATATAATTTATTTTTTATTTTTTGCCTAAATATCTATATAATAAGTAAGGAAACTTTTATGTACGTGTCAAGTAGAGAATGAGTGCTGAGAGAGAAAGAGAGAAAAAAAAAAGAAAAAAAGGGGGTTGTTTTTGGGAGAGGAAGAGAGATGGTAGTGAGAGAGAGAGAGGGGACTGTTTTTTGGGGCCGCAGAGCTAGCGCTGGTAGCAGCTTTGGCAGGGACGCATTGGTAGTCGTGCTGGTGCTGGGGCCCACGGGGGTTGTTGGGCTAGGAAAAAATGATTAAAATTTAATTAAAAGATGGAGTGTTTGGTTACAAAAAGTTTAATTAGAATAATTACAAAAAAATTTAATTACAAAAAGTTAATAAAAACATAATCCCTCACTCTTCTTATATATTTTCATAAATTAATAACAGAAATATATTTGTTAAATCTATTTATATTTTTTTATTTACAAAAAATACAAAACTTAATAAAAAAAGTGTTTTTATCGATTTTAACACTTTATTGATTTTTATTACATCATATTAAAAATATTCAAATATACTATTTATTAAAATTAATTTTATTTTATTTTAACTTAAATAAAAAAACGTAATAAAATAAAAATATTTATATTTTATTTTTTTATTACAAACATTTTATCAATTTTAAGACTTGATCCATTTTTATTGTATCATATTAAAGTAAATTATTTTATTCAAATATTATAATCAACTAAAATTATTTTTAATAAACAATATATTTTAATTACAAAGAATATAGTAAATTATCAAGATTTAATATAAAATTGATATGTGATAAAATTTGATTAAAAGAAAATACAAAAAGTTGATGTAAACATATTCCCTCATCCTTCCTATGTATTAAATTTAAACAATAAATGGATACCTAATAGACAAAATCAATAAAGATTTTTATTATATATTTAGATTTTAATATTATTTAAAATTTTATTTAAATTAAAAATTTTATTAAATTAAAATTATTTTTAATAAATATATTATTTATTAAAATATTTTTAATTTATTTTAATGAAATTATATTTCCGTAACTTTGACACAACCAATATAGTCGGTTTGGAGTCAAAATAAAAAAATACAAAACTTTACAAATCACTACAAACACGAATTACGAGATAAAACTCTACTCACTACATAAAACATGAGACATTAACTTTTATAAATTTATATCATTTTATACAACTCTAAACACTTCAAAAGGATGTACACTTTCCTATTTACCCGAACACTTACGTGTGCACAATCAATATTAATTAAATCAAACGCATGACATAGCGTGCTTACGTGTCTATTTTTCATTGGTGGGCCTAGATAATTTTTTCAATATCCAATGGGGACATTCAAGCACTAACTCACTCATTCCCTCTGCAAAAACTCATCTCCTCCTTAATTTGCAGGTCAGAGTAGTGTCTCAGTATATGTTGGGGGAATACCCCGACCGACAGACTCACCTGTCACGGCAAGTTTTTTTTTATGCTGGCCAGCTTATGCCTATTTCCGTTTGGATTGAATAAAAATTCAAAAGAAAAAAAAGGGGTTAAAAAATTAAAAATTTAAAAAAAGTTATTTATCTTTTGAGTCATTGTACAAATTGTAAATCTATAATTTTTTTTATTTTATTTTATTTTTTATCATTTCAAATGTACCCTAGATATTCATATGTGTAACCCACTTCTTAAAAGCGTTTGGAGACATATATTTTAATAATTTTTGTCATTTTTTATCAAAAATTAATAATTATAATTTGTAGTGTGTTTGATAAATCAAATAATAACTTTTAGTAATTTTTTATAATTTTTAAGCGTTTGGTAAAATTTTTTATAATTTTTGATATTTTTTAATAATTTTAAGTAATTTTTGATAATTTTAATAATTTGTATTAACTTTTCAAATTGAGAAATTATTATATCATAATAGAAAAGTAACCAAATTTTGGCTAAAAATTTCGTTCCCAAACACTACCTAAATCGGTCCACGCACAAAATTCATCACCCATATATTGCAATTACTAGTGCATTGATCGTGCTCACCACCACCGTTGCACTGATACTTATTTTAGTCTCATCCACTTATTAAATAAACAATCAAATCGTTGAAGAAAGTAAGAAACCAAACGACCGCCCAACTCATACATACAACAAACAAGTCATGCCATAATACTCCCCTTATTTTCAATCATTTTTCCCTTTAATTAAATCTCACTCCATGAAAGCACTCCAGACAAACTAAAAACGCCCAATAAATTAGGCTGGATATTTTTTTTTTTAATTATTATTACTTAAATTCTACAACAAGCTAACAGAACTCAAGAAGGAAACATCTCAACATATTCTCAAAGCAAGTTCTTGCCAAATCAGGTGGTATTCAAATGTTACAATACTTCGGCCCTTTTTCTGCTGGTTAACCTACAATTACTGATTAGGATTACATTAAATCTGTACAACACAACCTACAGTTTTGCACTAATC
>QLOD02000001.1:30428908-30451217 GCA_003260245.2 Sideroxylon spinosum | reverse complement strand
TTATAGTTCTCTTGATAAATGTCCATAAAATGAGTGTGAAAAATGGCTAAAGAATAACAATGATTGCATGCAATCAAGCTGCGCACCTCGGCGAGAAACGAATAAAACCCCAGTGAGAATTGTGTCAAGGAACTTCAAAAGAGAGGCCGTTACATGGGGGCGCAGCTGCATCTTCTTAACGAAAATAGAATGACTCTTAGCATCGGATATCTTGGCTTTAGCATCGTTGAAGAACGTAGCGAAATACGATACTTGGCATGAATTACAAAATCTGATGAACCATAGAGTCTTTGAACACATGTTACGCCCGATGCCATTAGGCTGAGGACACGCCTGCCTAGGCGTCTCGCATCACGTCACCCCTCGTGCCATCCTACAAAGGGTCAGATGGGGGTGGAGTTTGGCCCCCTGTGTGCCTTGGTGGTTGGTGAGCCCAAAGAAGAGCCCCTGGTG
The DNA here is from genome assembly GCA_003260245.2 of Sideroxylon spinosum. NCBI lineage: Eukaryota > Viridiplantae > Streptophyta > Magnoliopsida > Ericales > Sapotaceae > Sideroxylon > Sideroxylon spinosum. Next base: position 30,450,764 of record QLOD02000001.1, on the reverse strand, counting down.
ACGAACATCACGACGAGTGGTGGATGTGCGAAACATCACGTCATCGTCCACGTGCTGTCCTTGGGGGTTTTCGACCCCGAGAAGGCACCAGGTCAGGCAGACTACCCACTGAATTTAAGCATATCAATAAGTGGAGGAAAAGAAACTATAAGGGTTCCCCTAGTAACGGTGAGCGAGCCGGGAATAGCCCAGCTTGAAAATCGTGCAGCATCACCGCTTAAATTATAGTCTGGAGAAGCGTCCTAAGCGGTGGACCGGGCCCAAGTCCCCTGGAAGGGGCGTCGGAGAGCGTGAGAGCCCCGTTGTGCCTGGACCCTGTCACACCACGAGGCACTGTCGGCGAGTCGGGTTGTTTGGGAATGCAGCCCCAATCGGGTGGTAAATTTCATCTAATACGGGAGAGAGACCGATAGCAAACAAGTACCACGAGGGAAAGATGAAAAGGAATTTGAAAAGAGAGTCAAAGAGTACTTGAAATTATCGGGAGGGAAGCAGATGGGGGCCGACGATGCGCCCTGATCGGATGTGAAACGGCGACAGTCGGTCCGTCAATCGGCTCGGTGCATGGACCGGTGCAGATTGTGGCGGAGGCCAAAGCCCAGGCGATCGTAAAGCCCGCAGAGACACCTTCACCTCGATCGTGGCTGGCAGCGCGCACCCGCAAAGGCGTGCTTCGGCATCTGCACGCTCCCGGCATCGATCGGTCTTGAAACACGAACCAAGGAGTCTGACATGTGTACGAGTGAACGAGCGAGTAAACCCGTAAGGCACGAGGAAGCTGATTGGTGTGGGACCCCCCAGTGGGTTGCATCGCTGACCGACCTTGATCTTCTGAGAAGGGTTCGGGTGCAAGCATGCTTGTCAGGACCCGAAGATGGTGAACCATGCCTGAGCAGGGCGAAGCCAGAGGAAACTCTAGTGGAGGCCCGCAACGATACTGACGTGCAAATTATTCGTTTGACTTGGTTATAGGGGTAAAAAACTAATTGAACCGTCTAGTAGCTGGTTCCCTTTGAAGTTTCCGTCAGGATAGCTGGAGCCCAAGTGCGAGTTCTATCAGGTAAAGCCAATGATTAGAGGAATCCGGGCCACAATGCCCTTGACCTATTCTCAAACTTTATATAGGTAAGGCGGCGTGGCTGCTCCGATAAGCCGTGACACGGAATCGAGAGCTCGAAGTGGGCCATTTTTGGTAAGCAGAACTGGTGATGCGAGATGAACCGGAAGTCGGGTTACGGTGCCCAACTGTGCTCTAACCTAGAACCCATAAAGGGTGTTGGTCGATTAAGACAGCAGGACGATTGTCATGGAAGTCGAAATCCACTAAGGAGTGTGTAACAAATCACCTGCCGAATCAACTAGCCCCGAAAAATGGATGGCGCTGAAGCGCGCAACCTATACCAGGCCGTCGGGGCAAGTGCCAGGCCCCAATGAGTAGGAGGGCATAGCGATCGCTATAAAACCTTGGGCGCGAGCCCAGGCGAAGTGCGGATCTTGGTGGTAATAGCAAATATTCAAATGAGAACTTTGAAGGCCAAAGATAGGAAAGGTTCCATGTGAACGGCACTTGCACATGGGTTAGTCGATCCTAAGAGTTGGGGGAAGCCCGACACAGAGCGCATCCAGCGTAAGAGTCGAAAGGGAATCAGGTTAAAATTCCTGAACCAAAACGTGGCAGTTGACGGCAACAATAGGGAGTCCGGAGACGTCAGCGGGGGCCTCGGGAAGAGTTATCTTTTCTATTTAACAGCCTGCCCACCCTGGAAACGGCTCAGCCAGAGGAAGGGTCCAGTGGCTGGAAGAGCACCGCAAGTCACGTGGTGTCTAGTGCACCCCCAGCGGCCCTTGAAAATCTGGAGGACCGAGTGCCTCCCATGCCCGGTCGTACTCATAACCGCATCAGGTCTCCAAGGTGAATAGCCTCTGGCCGATGGAACAATGTAGGCAAGGGAAGTCGGTAAAATAGATCCGTATCTTCGGGAAAAGGATTGGCTCTGAGGGCTGGGCACGGGGGTCCCAGCCCTGAACCTGTCGGCTATCGGTGGATTGCTTGAGCTACTCCCGTGGTGAGAGCGGGTCACCGCGTGCTGGCCGGGGGACGGACTAGGAACGGTTCCTCGCGGGGCCTTCCCCGAGCGCCGAACAGTCGACTCAGAATTGGTACGGACAAGGGGAATCCAACTATTTAATTAAAACAAAGCATTGCGATGGTCCATGCGGATGCTCACGCAATGTGATTTCGGCCCAATGCTCTGAATGTCAAAGTGAATAAATTCAACCAAGCGCAGGTAAATGGCAGGAGTAACTGTGACTCTCTTAAGGTAGCTAAATGCCTCGTCATCTAATTAGTGACGGGCATGAATGGATTAACGAGATTCCCACTGTCCCTGTCTACTATCCAGCGAAACCACATCTAAGGGAACGGGCTTGGTAGAATCAGTGGAGAAAGAAGACCCTATTGAGCTTGACTCTAATCCGACTTTATGAAATGACTTAAGAGGCATAGGATAAGTGGGAGCCAGAGACAGTGAAACTAAAATACCACTACTTTTAACGTTATTTTACTTATTCCGTGAATCGAAGACGGGGCACTGCCCCTCTTTTTGGACCCAAGGCTCACCACGGTGGGCCGATCCGAGCAGAAGACATTGTCAGGTGGGGAGTCTTGCCGGGGTGGCATATCTGTTAAAAGATAATGCAGGTGTCCTAAGATAAGCTTAACGAGAATAGAAATCTCGTGTGGAACAGAAAGGTAAAAGCTCGTTTGATTCTGATTTCTAGTACGAATACAAACAATGAAAGCGTGGCCTAACGATCCTTTAGACCTTTGGAATTTGAAGCTAGAGGTGTTAGAAAAGTTACCATAGGGATAACTGGCTTGTGGCAGCCAAGCGTTCATAGCGACGTTGCTTTTTGATCCTTTGATGTCGGCTCTTCCTATCATTGTGAAGCAGAATTCACCAAGTGTTGGATTGTTCACCCACCAATAGGAAACGTGAGCTGGGTTGAGACCATCATGAGACAGGTTAGTTTTACGAGAGGAACCATTGAGGAACCATGTCGTAATAGTAATTCAACCTAGTATGAGAGGAACCGTTGATTCGTACAATTGGTCACCGCGCTTGGTTGAAAAGCTAGTGGCACGAAGCTACCGTGCGGTGGATTATGACTGAACGTCTCTAAGTCAGAATCCAGGCTAGAAGCGATGCATGCATCCGCCGTTCATTTGCCGACCAGCAGTAGGTGCCATTCGGCCCCCAAAGACGTATATCGTAGGCGCCACACGGGCCGTCTTAAAGTTCAATTCTTATCGAGCGACTAGTAGAATCCTTTGCAGATGACTTAAATACGCGACGAGGTATTATAAGTGGCAGAGTGGCCTTATTGCCACGATCCACTGAGATTCAGCCCTTCATCGCTTCGATTCGTCCCTCTCCCCCAACACTTATCTTTTTTTTACTCCCAAACTACCCACGAGGTTCAAGAATTATATGATCCCGCCAAGGATTCTAAGGCTTTTTCCTCATATGCCTTCATAAGGCGGTTCTAGTTTTAAAAGGTTCTAGCATAACTCTTAAGGTTTCTGCCTTATAACTTATCATGAGCAATGCCAAGCCTTGGGCTCGGCCAACACAATGCAAATGGGGTTGCCATGCCTTGGGCTCAATGCCAAGGAATGCCAAGGGGTATGCCAAGCCAAGCTAACATCTATGCCAAGCATTTAGGCTAGGCTAATGGGCATGCCATACCTTGGGCTGGACAAGAGCAATGCTAAAGGGCATGCAAAGAAATGCCAAGGGGATACCAAGGTACAAGGCTATGCCAAGGGGCAAGCCAAGGAATGCCAAGCCATTCGGCTACGCCAAAGCGCATGCAATGCCTTGGGTTGGACAAGAGCAAAGCCAAGGGGATGGATGCCAAGCCATTGGGCTAAGCCAAGGGGCATGCCACGCCTTGGGTTGGACAAGAGCAATGCCAAGGGGCTATGCCAAGCAATGCCAAGGGGCATGCCATGCCTAGGCCTAGACAAGAGCAATGCCAAGCCATTAGGCTACACCAAGGGGCATGTGAAGCAATTCCAAGGGCCATGCCATGCACACCTTGCGCGGGACAAGAGCAATGCCAAAGGGCTATGCCAAGCAAGGCCAAGGGACAAGCCACGCCTTGGCCTAAACAAGAGCAATGCCAACGATTTAGGCTACACCAAAGGGTATGCCAAGAAATTCCAAGAGCCATACCATGCCTTGCGCGGGACAAGAGCAATGCCAAAGGGCTATGCCAAGCAATGCTAAGGGGCATGCCACGCCTCGGCCTAGACAAGAGCAATGCCAAGCCAATAGGCTACACTAAGGGGCGTGCCAAGTAATTCTAAGGGCCATGCCATGCACGCCTTGCGTGGGATAAGAGTAATGCCAAAGGGCTATGCCATGCCTCAGCCTTAGACAAGAACAATGCTAAGCCACTTGGCTATACCAAGGGGCATGCCAAGCAATTCTAAGGGACATGCCACGCACGCCTTCTGCGGGACAAGAGCAATGCCAAAGGGCTATGCCAAGCAATGCCAAGGGGCATGCTACACCTCGGCCTAGACAAGAGCAATGCCAAGCTATTAGGCTACACCAAGGGGCAAGCCAAGAAATTCCAAGGGCCATGCCATGCCTTGCGCGCGACAAGAGCAATGCCAAAGGGCTATGCCAAGGGGCGTGCCATGCCTCGGCCTTAGACAAGAGCAATGCCAAGCCATTAGGCTGCAGCAAGGGGCATGCCAAGCAATTCTAAGGGCCATACCATGCCTTGCGCGGAATAAGTGCAATGCCAAAGGATGATGGCAAGCAATGCCAAGGGGCAGGCCATGCCTCAGCCTAGACAAGAGCAATGTGAAGCCATTAGGATACACTAAGGGGCATGCCAAGAAATTCTAAGGGCCATGCCACGCCTTGCGCGGGACAAGAGCAATGCCAAAGGGCTATGCCAAGCAATGGCAAGGGGCATACCACGCCTCGACCTAGACAAGAGCAATGCCAAGCCATTAGGCTACGCTAAGGGGCATGCACCGCCTTAGACTCATCAAGAGCAATGTAATGCCTAAGGGTATATGCCAAGCCATTGAATGGCCTATGCCATGCCTTGGCTCGGGCTATGCTACGCCTCAGGGCGACGCCAAGCCTTTCCAAGTGCCTAGCTACGCCTTGGAGGGCCATTATGACTCCTCAGGGGTGGGCAGTGTCAAGCATATATAGGGGACAGTGATCCTTAGAAGTCCATGCCACGCCCATCATCGGTGGGTGACGGCATTCATCATCGGCGGGTGCCGACACTCGTCATCAGTTAGTGCCGACACTCGACATCGGTGGGCGCTGACACTCGTCATGGGTGGGTACCAGCACTCGACATCGGCGGGTGCCAACACTCGACATTGGCGGGTGACAGCACCCGTCATCAACGAGTTCTGGATATGCATAGAAGCCCTCGATGATGGGCAACACCGTGGGTGGCCCCCGGCCATAGCCCACGAAGAAGGGAACGTGTGGTCAGGGAAAGGCCAAGATGTAGCCCGTGGGTGGCTTTGAGCCACGCCACGAGGCACAAACACGCTATCTTTACGTGCACAGCCTCATTATGACTCCTCAGGGGTGGGTAGTGCCTATTCCTTCAACCTTGAAAACGGCTCTAAAAGCATATATAGGGAGGTAGTGATAGTCAGAGGTCCATGCCGCGCCCCCTGGCACTCGTCATGCACGGGTGTTGGCACTCGTCATTGGCGGGTTCCGCATAGGCATGGAAGCCCTCAGTGATGGGAAACACCGTGGGCGGCCCCCCGGCCATGGCCTACGAAAAAGAGAATGTGCAGATGGGCATGGCTGGGGAATGGACAAGACATGGCCCCGTGGGTGGCTTTGTGCCTCACCACGAGACACAAACACGCCGTCATTACGCCTAAAGCCCCACTATGACTCCTCAGGGGTGGGCAGTGTCCGTTGCTTCCACCTTAAAAACTGCTCTAAAAGCATATATAGGGGGGTAGTGATAGTTAGAGGTCCATGCCGTGCCCCCCGGCACTCGTCACGGACGGGTGCTGCATAGGCATGGAAGCCCTCGGTGATGTGCAGCACCGTGGGCGGCCCTCGGCCATGGCCCACAAAAAGGGAACATGCAGATTGGCATGACCGGGGAAAGGCCAAGACATAGCCCCGTGGGTGGCTTTTTTTGACGCCTTGAGGCAAAAATGTTCCATCGTTATGCTCGAATGGCCCATTATGACTCATCGGGGGTGGGCAATGTCCATTACTTCCACCTTGAAAATGGATCTAAAAGCATATATAGGGGGTAGTGATAGTCCGAGCTCCATGTCGTGCCCCACCGACACTCGTCACAGATGGGTGTCAACACTCATCATCGACAGGGGCCGCATAGGCATGGAAGCCCTCGGTGATGTGCAACACCGTGGGCGGCCCCCGACGATGGCCCACAAAAAGGGAATGTGTAGATAGGCATGGCCGGGGAATGGCTAAGACATAGCCCCGTGGGTGGCTTTTCTTGATGTCTCAAGGCAAAAACATGCCATCGTTACGCTCGAATGGCCCATTATGACTCCTCGGGGGTGGGCAGTGTCCGTTCCTTCCACCTTAAAAATGGCTCTAAAAGCATATATAGGGGGGAGTGATAGTCAAAGGTCCATGCTGGCCCCCTGGCACTCGTCATCGACGGGTGTTCCGGTAGGCGTGGACACCCTTAGTGATGGGCAACACCAAGTGCAGCCCCCGGTGATGGCCCATGAGAGAGCGTATATGGACAAGGGCATGGCCGGAGGGACGGTTGAGATCTTGCACCGTGGGTGGCTTTTTGTGCCGCCACGAGGCCAAAACATGCCATCGTTATGCTCAAATGGCCATTATGACTCCTCAAGGGTTTCTAGTGTCAGTTTCTTCCACCTTGAAAATGGCTCTAAAAGCATATATAGGGGGTAACGAACGTGACCATTATGGGAACACGTTGCTGGAAGCAACGAGGTGAACCATCCCCAGAAATCTAGAACACATTGCTGCGAGCAACGTAGGTGACCGTCGTGAGAACACGTTGCCGCGAGCAACAAAGGTGACCATCGTGAGAACACGTTGCCGTGAGCAACGAAGTGAACCGTCTCGAGAAAGCTAGAACACGTTGCCGCGTGCAACGAAGGTGACCATCGTCAGAAACATTACTGCGAGCAATGAATGTGACCATCGTGAGAACATGTTACCGCGAGCAACGAGGTGAACCGTCCTGAGAAAGCTAGAACATGTTACCGCGAGCAACGAAGGTGACTGTTGTGAGAACATGTTGCCGCGAGCAACGAGGTGAACCGTCCCGAGAAAGCTAGAACACATTTCTGCAAGCAACGAAGGTGACCATCGTAAGAACACGTTACCGCGAGCAAGGAAGGTGACCGTCGTAAGAACACGTTACCGCGAGCAACGAAGTGAACCGTCCTGAGAAAGCTAGAACATGTTGCAGCTAGTAACAAAGGTGACCGTCGTGAGAACACGTTGCCGCACACAACGAAGGTGACCATCGTGATAACACGTTGCCACGAGCAACGAGATGAACCATCCCGAGAAAGCTAGAACAAGTTACCGCGAGGAACGAAGATGACTATCATGAGAATACGTTACCACGAGCAACGAAATGAACAGTCCCAAGAAAGCTAAAACATGTTGTAGCGAGCAACGAAGCTGACCGTCGTGAGAACACGTTACTGTACGCAACGAAAGTGACCGTCGTGAGAACACGTTACAGAGAGCAACGAAGTGAACCGTCCCGAGAAAGCTAGAACACGTTGCCGCATGCAACGGAAGTGACCATCATGAGAACACGTCACCACGAGCAATGAAGTGAACCGTTCCAAGAAAGCTAGAACATGTTACCGCATGCAGCGAAGGTGACCATCGTGAGAAAGCTAGAACACGTTACTGTGAGCAACGATATGAACAGTTCTGAGAGCGCTACATACAACACGTTGATGCATGGAGTGAACCATCTCGGGAAAAACTAGTACACGTTGCTGCATGCAATGAAGCAACCTCGTGCCAAGCGGTGCTGGCCTCGCTCTCCCTTGAAGTCTTTTCATGCCTCGGGTGCTACTGTTATAGTTGGTTGAGGTGTGTTTTGGGTCAGGAGAGGGCCGATGCATAGTATACGTCACGGCATGTGAGTGGTAATGGGATTGCATATGATGGTTGGCTCTCTACTTGTGCAGCGAACTCCGCTCGTCCATCCCTCTTCAGTCCCACTTGATGAGCTATCCATGCCTTGAGTGTGTCGGTGTTCCTACGTCGCATTGCTTCATGTGACGGTAATTGGCCCTCGTTATGCCCCTACTATTCGATTCTCACCACATCGTGGTGCTAGGTTGATGTGGAAGTACTGCCCGTGCTTCTCCACGAATGCTTCACACCTCGTCGTGTGGCACTCATGACCCCTCACGGGCTCCTACTCGTGCTCTCGGATACGGAACCTTCGAAGGGTGCACGGTTTCTTACTGTTGCCTACCCACGAAGCGTTGGTCCCCCGATGCGTACGACGGTCGTGCCCGTCTTGGTCTGCCTGAACTATAAAAAGTTTGGAGGGGCTCATGCGGCGTCGTTAAGTCGTAAAGGAGTGCTACCTGGTTTCTCCTGCCACTAGTCATATGTTTGTTTCAAAGATTAAACCATGCATGTGTAAGTATGAACGAATTCAGACTGTGAAATTGCGAATGGCTCATTAAATTAGTTATTGTTTGTTTGATGGTATCTGCTACTCGGATAACCGTAGTAATTCTAGAGCTAATACGTACAACGAGTCCTGACTTCCGGAAGGGATACATTTATTAGATAAAAGGCTAACGCGGGCTTGCCCCATGGCTCTGATGATTCATGATAACTCAACGGATCGCACGGCCTTCGTGCTGGCGATGCATCATTCAAATTTTTACCCTATCAACTTTCGATGGTAGGATAGTGACGTACTATGGTGGTGACGGGTGATGGAGAATTAGGGTTCAATTCTAGAGAGGAAGCCTGAGAAACGGCTACCATATCCAAGGAAGGTAGCAGGTGCACAAATTACTCAATCCTGACACGGGGAGGTAGTGACAATAAATAACAATACCGGGCTCATTGAGTCTGGTAATTGGAATGAGTACAATCTAAATCCCTTAATGAGGATCCATCGGTGGGCAAGTCTGGTGCTAGCAGCCGTGGTAATTCCAGCTCTAATAGCGTATATTTAAGTTGTTGCAGTTAAAAAGCTCGTAGTTGGACTTTTGGATGGGTCGACCGGTCCATCCTTGGGTGTGCACCGATTGTCTCGTCCCTTTTGCTGGTGATGCGCTCCTGGCCTTAATTGGCCAGGTCGTGCCTCCGATGCTGTTACTTTAAAGAAATTAGAGTTCTCAAAGCAAGCCTACGCTCTGGATACATTAGCATGGGATATCATCATAGGATTTCGATCCTATTATGTTGGCCTTCGGGATCGGGGTAATGATTAATAGGGACAGTCGGGGGCATTCGTATTTCATAGTCAGAGGTGAAATTCTTGGATTTATGAAGGACGAACAACTGCGAAAGCATTTGCCAAGGATGTTTTCATTAATCAAGAACGAAAGTTGGGGGCTCGAAGACGATCAGATACCGTCCTAGTCTCAACCATAAACGATGCCGACCAGGGATCAGCGGATGTTTCTTTTAGGACTCTGCTGGCACCTTATGAGAAATCAAAGTTTTTGGTATTCGGGGGAGTATGGTTGCAAGGCTAAAACTTAAAGGAATTGATGGAAGGGCACCACCAGGAGTGGAGCCTGCGGCTTAATTTGACTTAGCACGGGGAAACTTACCAGGTCCAGACATCGTAAGGATTGACAGACTGAGAGCTCTTTCTTTTTTTTTATCAGTAAATAAACTTACATTGATCAAAAGAATGTACAATACTCTTGGTATGCCCATGAGTTTTAAGCGACATCGAACTCGTTACAAAACATTACTCTTAAAAGTGAGAGTAAGCCAAAGAATACATCAAGGCCAACTATTGAACATAAGATCTATAGTGGAACAAAAGATTCAAAGCCAACTATTAATGCAAATACTCAAATCTAGAATGTTCCAGATAGAGGTAATGAAGAATTTGAAATACTTGGATTTGAATCTTTCTAGTTGTGGCTTCCGGCGCTCTGGCTTTGTCTTCAAACATCCTCAAGTTTCTGGTTTCCCAAAGAGTGTATACCGTGCAAGCAAGTGTAATCTTCTTAGTCTTTGACTGTATTCCCGTGCCCTTTGCCTCCTTGATCAACCATTTCGTGGCAGCTTTTAATGTAGTGAGGCTTCTATATATAATCCCAGCCATATCTTGATCTTGTCCCATACTTGTTTCCCAAAAGGGCATTGGAAAAATATGTGAACAGCTGATTCTCTTACTTCTCGGCATAATGGGCAAGACTGGTCTTGAAGTTGGGGCAGCTTGTCTTTTGTTCTCAGTTTTTTGTTAATTGCCAGCCACAAAACAAAGGCATGTTTGGGCATATTGCAGCCACTCTAGACCACTTTTGGCCATTAAGTAAGTGACCTTTGAATCTGAAATGATCATAGGCTAGTCTGGAATTCAGTCGATCTTGGACAACCCACTGCTTTAGTTTTTCCTGCGCAGCAAGTGCCGAGCCTTCTGTGTCCAGCAGCTCATTTCTTATACTCAGAATCTATTTCAACAAGGGGGAGTCTTGCCTCCTGATTCAGTACTCTTAGAACGTATCTCCTTTAAGGTAGAATTGTTGAACCCATTTGACCCATAGTGTGTCTTTCTTGGAGCTGATGTTCTAAAGAGCTTTTGTAAGTAGTGCTTTGTTCCAAGTATTACAACATTTAATCCCAAGTCCTCCCTCCATTTTTGGAAGGCATACCTTTTTCCAATTGACCAAGGGCCTTTTGTACATGTAGCTTTTTCCTCCCCATAGAAAGTTTCTACAAAGACTCTTAACCTTATCCCAGACCCCTTGAGGAACTGATAGTATAAACAGCCAGAAGCATTCAACACCTTGAAGCATCGATTTCAACAATTCTATTCTTCCAGTGAATGAAAGTGTACTCCCTGCCCATGCATTTATGTGTTCTGAAATTCTCCTCAAAAGAGGGTTATACTGAGCTATTGATAGCCTTGCTGCCACTATAGGAATGCCCAGGTATTTGAAGGGAAATTCACCTTGTTTGAAGCCAGTTAGTTACTGGAATTCCTCTAGTTCCTCTGCTATGATCCCTGCTGTAAATAATTCTGATTTCATCATGTTGATTTGTAGCCCCGAGCATCTTCCAAATTCCTTCAGATTGTCAATAAGAATTGACACTAAAAGTGTATCTCCTCTTGCAAACAATATCAAGTCATCTGCAAATGCTAAGTGGGTCATGTTCAAACTCCCACATTTCGTGTGAAAGTTGAAATTAGGGTTGTCTTTCAATCTTGCCATTCTCCTTGATAGATATTCCATGCAAAGCACAAAAATTATTGGAGAAAGATGATCCTCTTGTCTAATTCCATGTTTTCCTTTGAAAAACCCATGCAATGAACCATTAAAAGAGAGTGAGTAGGAAGTAGTCATAATGCATTGCATGATCCAGCAGATAACCTTGGTTGGGAACTTCATCTCAATGAGGATACTTTCAATAAAGTCCCAATTGATAGTATCCTAGGCTTTTTTCAAGTCTACCTTCAATATGCATCTAGGGGATATTCTCTTCCATGTGTAATGTCTTATTAGCTCTTGTACTAGATAAATGTTTTCCATTATGCTTCTACTTTGAACAAAAGCCGATTGTGCATGATCAATCAATTCTTGCAATATTGGAGAAATTCTAGATGCCATAATCTTGGATATTACCTTGTATGTGACATTGCAACAAAGTATGGGTCGAAAGTCCCCCACTTTAGAGGTTCTATTTGTCTTAGGGATCAAGGCTATTAGTGAGTGGTTGATTTGTTTGAGTAGCTATCCAGAGGAGAAAAATTCCTTGATAGCTTCGCAAAAATCTTCACCCACTATGCTCGAAGTATACCCATCCGGCCCCAGTGCTTTATCCTCTCCAATACTGAAAAGGGCTACCTTTATCTCCTTATTTGTTATCTCATGTAGTAATCTATCTGTATGTTCCTCTGAGACTGTTTTCCCTTCCAGAATCAAATCTCTTTCCAGCTTTGAACATGTTAAACTGTTGGCCAAAAGCTCCTTGTAAGCATTCACAAAAACTGAGCTCACTTGCAGCTGTGAAGTCGTCAAGGTTCCATCCTCTTTAGTCATTGCCATGATCTGGTTCTTGCCTCTGCTGCTCTTAATAAGGTCATGGAAAAACTTAGTGCCTCGATCGCTGTATTTCAGGAATTTTGCTTTGGCTAGCTAAGCACGGTAGCTTCTATCTGCTTCTGCCAATCTCAATGCCTTCTTTCTCATCTCTGTAACCCGCAGCTGTGTTACTCCATTTGCTGGATTATCGTGCAACAGCTGCTGCAATCTGATTAGTTCCTCTTCAGCTGCCTCCACCCTTGTAGCGATGTGTGAAAAATGCATCTTGTTAAGTGTCTTGAGTGGTCCTTTTAATGCTTCTAGCTTCTTACACAATCTAAACAACTTACTTCCATCAATGTCTATGCTCCAATGTTACTCCACAATGTTCAAAAAATCCTTGTGTTGTACCCATGTGTTGAAAAATTTAAAAGGCCTTGCTCCTTGGTGTAATCCTTTAAACATGGAAACCACACATGGGGCATGATCCGAGTGTATGCCCGGTAGACCAAAATTAATAATAGCACTATATCTTTCTTTTGTCCATTTGGTGTTGATCATGGCCCTATCCAACTTGCTCCAAACTATCTGATTAGTCCAGGTAAGGAAAGAGCCTGTATATCTAAAGTCAGATAGCCCATCTTGGTCACAGTATTGTAGGAAATCCTTGATCTCATATGTTGTAACCGGTTTGCCATTCCTTCTTTCATCCATGTTCAAAACATTGTTGAAATCCCCCATCGAAATCCATGGGAGATTCATAGAGGTGCTTACCTAGTCTAGGTTATGCCAAAGTTGTCTTCTATTGACAATAGTATTATGTGTATAAATGAAACTAATGCAAAACTTTTTGGAAGAAGTTAAGCACGTTGCAAAACAATGTAATACCTGAGCCGTGCTATCAAAAACATCAATTGAGACCTTAGACAGGTTCCAAAAGATCAAAATTCTACTGGCTGTATGAATGTGGAAGTTGTTCGCACTTTTTCATTTTCTGAATTTCTTCTTAACTACCTCATGAGCTTTGGTTTGTTTCAGTTGTGTGTGACGAATGCACATGACATCCACCTTATTTCTTCTCAAGTGTTCCAAAACCCCTTTGTGTTTAAGGGTGTTGTTGAAACCCCTGATGTTCCAGCTGGAGATGATCATGTAAGGCATGTTTCGGGGTTGTCATCCCCCAAGTCTACACAATAATCAGCCCATTGTTTATTCTTCTTCTTGCTCTTACGTTTCAGTTTCTGATTTCCTTGAATATGGCTCTCAATGTGCTCATATACTTGCTATTTTTCTAGTGCAGCCCCTTTGCTTTTGTCTTGCACAGCCAACTTTTCTTGTACAGTCTTGCTTGTTGTTGCTGGTTGCTGTTGCCGAATTCTATTCAGTGCAGTAGTACTTGTTACTGCGGCTTGTTGCTGCTGTGTTGTTGCTTCTATATCCTGATTCTCATGCTGAATTTCCCCTATTATTCCCTTGTTTTTGGCCTGTGCAGTAGTGGGTATCACGGCAGTTTGTTGATTCTGTCTCCTCACTTCTGATTGCTGATTCTTCACTACTTGTTGACTTGGCAGCTGGCTGGTATCTTCAATTTCTTTTGATGGGCCAGCACTTGTTAGATTGTCCCTCATTTCCTTAGTTGAATTTGCTTTATTGTTTCCCTTTCCCTATCCTCTTTGGTACTCTTGTTGTTATTTGATAATCTTTCCACAACCTTGTAGCCATTAAGAGTATGTCCAACTCTTTTACAGTGTGAACAAAATTGGGGGAAGTTCTCATGGAAAATCGATTGCTCCATGTATTCTCCATTAGGTAGTACCAGCTCTACATGCTTCCTGGTTTCCTTTGAAACATCAGTTCTAACTAAAGCCCTTGCATAAGAAACTCTTGCTTTTTCAGTACTGAGCTTGTCTGCATAAATTGGCTTGCCAAACTTAGAGCATATCATGCCTAATGCCATGTTTGACCAAAGCTCCAAAGGTAAATTTCTAAGTTGTATCAAAACAGGAAATTTACTGAGTTCTTCATTTTCAAACTTAAAAAACTTAGCCATTATTTTGAGCAATAGTGGCCTGCCATAGATCATGTAGGGACCCTCTTGTATCACTCTATATTGAGCTTCCTCATTATCAAACTTAAAAATTATCCATCCACTATTGTGGTAATGAATACTAACCTTGGCTTTCCATGAAGCAACAATTTGTTGTAATGCTAATTTACCTGGAAATTTGCCTCCAAAGTAGCCAACCAAGCAATACTTCCATTCGGTTGATTCATCATCTAGATGTGTCTTCAAAATCTGTATTGGCCCATCTCCCACTTCCTTTTGTTGCAATTTACCTCCATTGCTTGCTTGTTTATTCCTGGTAAAAAGGCTAGCAGGCTTGTTTTTAGCTTCAATTTTGTTTCCACAAGCTACAGAACTCTTTACTATTTCAGGTACATTGCTCTTGGATCCATCATCTAAAGTGACCGAATCCTTTTGTTGAATTATTGGAGTACCATGTGTAGTGTCTTCCTCACCCAATGATCTTGAACATGATTCAGAATCTTGTTCAAATTCTAATATGTCTTTAGATTCATCTTTGTCACTCCCAAGGTTTTTCTCCACTCGTTTCCCTTTTGCACTATTTTTTCCTAACTTCCCATGCTTAATTGCATCTTTTGGAGTTAAATTTAGCAAGCTAACACCTGTTTTCATAGGTATATTCTGATGTTTCTTCAAAAAACCCGTAGCCCCCTTAGTAAGTAGCTTATTTTTTCCTTTCTTCATTTACACAGCTTATAGCTGGTATTTCAGAGCACTGTAGCAGCACTGGACACGTGGGGAAGATGAACAGTGAAGCATAAATTTGAGTGCATTTCAGGTCTGAAATAGATCAAAATGAAGCCCTTTTTGGAGGTATTCAAAGACCCATAGCAGAATCTGAAATGCTGGAAGTACAGCACTCTAATATGGTGGTTCCAAAAATCGGGTTACTGTTCACCCAAGAAAAATTTTTCTGTAACTGATCGGGGTGTTGTTTGTTTAAGCAAAATCCAGCACCAATCTTTAAGGAATTAACTTCTATACTCCTCAGAGAGAGGTTTAAGAGTTTTGTACTCCAAAAACTAGACCCAATAGGATTTCTTACCGATTTACAAATCTTCTCCTTTCCCGCTGCACTGTAGAACTCGTTGTGGATTCTTCCAGCACATTGTTCTGCACTTGTGAATCACCTCTAATCTGCTTTGAGAGCCTTAAATCGATATCTAGTAGAGCAATCAACAAGAAAGCAGCTAGAATCTTCAAACGAAATCTCCAGCTGAGAGGAACCTCTCTCTTGACTGACGAGAGCTGACTGAGAGCTCTTTCTTGATTCTATAGGCGGTGGTGCATGGTCGTTCTTAGTTGGTAGAGCGATTTATCTGGTTAATTCCGTTAACGAACGAGACCTCAGCCTGCTAACTAGCTATATGGAGGTGACTCTCCACAGCTAGCTTCTTAGAGGGACTATGGCCTTTCAAGCCACGGAAGTTTGAGGTAATAACAGGTCTGTGATGGCCTTAGATGTGCTAGGCCACACACGCGCTACACTGATGTATTCAACGAGTCTATAGCCTTGGCCGACAGGCCCGGGTAATCTTTGAAATTTCATCGCGATGGGGATAGATCATTCCAATTGTTGGTCTTCAACGAGGAATTCCTAGTAAGTGCGAGTCATTAGCTCGCATTGACTATGTCCCTGCCCTTTGTACACACCGCCCGTCGGTCCTACCGATTGAATGGTCCAGTAAAGTGTTAGGATCGTGATGACGTGGGCGGTCCGTTGCTGGTGAGTCACGAGAAGTCCACTGAACCTTATCATTTAGAGGAAGGATAAGTCTTAACAAGGTTTCCGTAGGTGAACTTACAGAAGGATCATTATCGAAACCTTGCTAACAAGCAGAACGACCTGCGAACTAGTACGACAACCATCAGGCGTTGCTTTGTGGCGGGCCTCGTCGGCACCACTCTATGCCCCCTCGCTAGGTGCGCTGCTGTGGAGCTGTGCACCTTGGCGAGAAAGGAACAAAACCCTGGCGTGAATCGTGTTAAGGAACTTCAACAAGAGAGGCGCGCGGCCCCCCATTACATAGGGGCGCAGCCACATCTTCTTAACGAAAACAGAACGACTCTCGACAATAGATATCTCAGCTCTCGTATCTATGAAGAACGTAACGAAATATGATACTTGGTGTGAATTACAAAATCCCATGAACCATCGCGTCTTTGAACGCAAGTTGTGCCCGATGCTATTAGGCCGAGGGCACGCCTACTTGGGCGTCTCGCATCGCGTCGCCCCTCGTGCCATTCTACAAAGGGTCGGATCGGGGTGAAGTTTGGCCCCCCGTGCACCTCGGTATACGGTCAGCCCAAAGAAGAGCCCCTGGCGACGAACGTCACGATGAGTGGTGGATGTGCGAAACGTCGCGTCGCGTCATGCAAGTGCTGTCCCGGTGGGTTTCCGACCCTGAGAAGGCACCGTGGTGCCTCGACCATGGCCCCAGGTCAGGTGGGACTACCTGCTGAGTTTAAGCATATCAATAAGCGGAGGAAAATAAACTTACAAGGATTCCCCTAGTAACGGCAAGCGAAGCGGGAATAGCCCAGCTTGAAAATCGTGCGGCATTACCGCTCGAATTGTAGTCTAGAGAAGCGTCCTCAGCAGCGGACCTAGCCCAAGTCCCCTAGAAGGGGGCACCAGAGAGGGTGAGAGCCCCGTCATGCCTGGATCCTGTCACACCACGAGGCACTGTCAGTGAGTCAGGTTGTTTGAGAATGCAGCCCCAATCGGGTGGTAAATTCCGTCCAAGGCTAAATACGGGCGAGAGACCGATAGCAAACAAGTACCGCGAGGGAAAGATGAAAAGGACTTTGAAAAGAGAGTCAAAGAGTGCTTGAAATTATCGGGAGGGAAGCAGATGAGGGCCGGCGCTGCACCCTGGTCGGATGTGGAATGGTGACAGCCGGTCCGTCGATCGGCTCGGGGCATGGACCAGTGCGGATTTTGGCGGAGGCCAAAGCCCGGGCAGTTGTAAAGCCTACGGAGGTGCCTTCACCTCGATCATGGTGGTAAGTGCACACCTGTAAGGGCGTGGTTCAGCATCTGCACGCTCCCAGCACTCACCAGCGGGCTCCCCATCCAGTTTGTCTTGAAACACAGACTAAGGAGTCTGACATGTGTGCGAGTCAATGGGAGAGTGAACCCGTAAGGCGCAACGAAACTGATTGGTGCGGGATCCCCCAGTGGGTTGCACCACCAACCGACCTTGATCTTCTGAGAAGGGTTCGAGTGCGATCATGCCTGTCGGGACCTGAAAGATGGTGAACTATGCTTGAGCGGGGCGAAGCCAGAGGAAACTCGGTGACCATCATGAGAAACGTTGCCGCGAGCAACGAGGTTAACCGTCCCGAGAAAGCTAGAAAACGTTGCCATGAGCAACGAAGGTGACCGTCGTGAGAACGCATTGCCATGAGCAACGAAGGTGACCGTCCCGAGAAAGCTAGAACACGTTGCTGCGTGCCATGAAGGTGACCATCGCGAGAACACAATGTCGTGAGCAGCGCAGTGAACCGTCCTGAGAAAGCTAGAAAACGTTGTCGCATACAACGAAGTTAACCGTCGTGAGAACACGTTGTCGCGAGGAACGAAATGAACCATCCTGAGAAACCTAAAACACGTTGCTACTTGCAACGAAGGTGGCCGTCATGAGAATACATTGCCGCGAGCAATGAAGTAAGCCATCCCAAGAAAACTAGAACACGTTGCTGCGTGCAATGAGGTGACCGTCGTGAGAACACGTTACCACGAGCAACGAGGTGAACAGTCCCACAAGCAATGAAATCGCACCAAGTGGTGCTTGCCTCACTCTCCCTTGATGTCTTTTCACGCCTCGGATGCTAGTCTCATAGTTGGTCGAGGTGGGTTTTGGGTTGGGGGAGGGCTGATGCAAAGTCTACGTCGTGGCGTGTGAGTGGTGATGGGATTGCGCACGATGGTTGGCTCCCTGCTTATGCAGCGAACACCTTTTCGCGGGTAACAAAATGAATCATCCCGAGAAAGCTAGAACACGTTGCCGCGTGCAACGAAGGTGACCGTCGTGAGAAAGCTAGAACACATTACCGTGAGCAACAATGCGAACTATCCCGAGAAAGCTACAACATGTTATCGCATGCAACAAACTGAGCTGTCTCGAGAAAAACTAGAACACGTTGCCATTTACAACGAAGCGACCGTGCGCCAAGCGGTGCTGGCCTCACTCTCCCTTGATATTTTTTCACACCTCAGATGCTACTATCGTAGTTGGTCGAGGTGGGTTTTGGGTCGGGGGAGGGCCGATGCACAGGGTACGTCACGACGTGTGAGTGGTAATGGGATTGCGCGCGATGGTTAGCTCCCTGCTTGTGCAGCGAGCACCTTTTCGCGGGCAACGAAGTGAATCATCCCAAGAAAGCTAGAACACGTTGCCGCGTGCAGCGAAGGTGACCGTTGTGAGAAGGCTAGAACACGTTACCGTGAGCAACGATGCGAACCATCCCGAGAATGCTACAACATGTTATCGCATGCAACGAACTGAGCTGTCTCGAGAAAAACTAGAACACGTTGCCGCTTACAACGAAGCGACCGTGTGCCAAGCGGTGCTGGCCTCACTCTCCCTTGATATTTTTTCACGCCTCAGATGCTACTATCGTAGTTGGTCGAGGTGGGTTTTGGGTCGGGGGAGGGCCGATGCACAGTTTACGTCACGACGTGTGAGTGGTAATGGGATTGCGCACGATGGTTAGCTCCCTGCTTGTGCAGCGAACACCTTTTTGCGGGCAACGAAGTGAATCATCCCAAGAAAGCTAGAACACGTTGCCACATGCAGCGAAGGTGACCATTGTGAGAAAGCTAGAACACGTTACCGTGAGTAACGATGCGCACCATCCCGAGAACGCTACAACATGTTATCGCATGCAACGAACTGAGCTGTCCCGAGAAAAACTAGAACACGTTGCTGCTTACAACGAAGCGACCACGCGCCAAGCGTTGCTGGCCTCGCTCTCCCTTGATATCTTTTCATACCTCAGATGCTACTATCGTAGTTAGTCGAGGTGGGTTTTGGGTCGGGGGAGGGCCGATGCACAGTGTACATCATGGCATGTGAGTGGTAATGGGATTACGCCCGATGGTTGGCTCCCTCCTTGTGCACCGAACACCTTTTCACGGGCAACGAAACCATCCCAAGAAAGCTAGAACACGTTGCCGTGAGCAATGATGTTCACTGTCCCGAGAACACTACAACACGTTACCGCGTGCAACGAAGTGAGCCGTCCCGAGAAAAACTAAAACAAGTTACCGCGTGTAACGAAGTGACCTCGCGCCAAACGGAGCTGGCCTCGCTATCCCTTAATGTCTTTTCACACCTCGGATGTTACTCTTGTAGTTGGTCGAGGTGGGTTTTGGGTTGGGAGAGGGCCGATGCATAGTGTACGTCACGGCGTGTGAGTGGTAATGGGATTGCGTGCAATGGTTGGCTCCCTGCTTGTGCAGCAAACTTCACTCATCCATCCCTCTTCAGTCCCGCTTGAAGAGCTAGCCACGTCTTGAGCGTGTCGGTGTTCCTCCATCGCATTGCCTCATGTGACGGTAAATGGCCCTCGTTATGCCCCTACTATTCGATTCTCACCACATCGTGGTGCTAGATTGACTTGGAAGTACTGCCCGTGCCTCTCCGAGAATGCTTCGCACCTCGTCGCGTGGCACTCGCGGCCCCCCACGAGTTGCTACTTGTGCTCTCGGATGCAGAACCTTCAAAGGGTGCACGATTTTCTTACCGTTGCCTACCCGTGAAGCGTTGGTCCCTCGATGCGTACGACGGCCATGCCCGTTTTGGTTTATCCGAACTATAAAAAGTTTTGAAGGACTCACGCGGCATCGGTAAGTCACGAAGGAGTGTTACCTGGTTGATCCTGCCAGTAGTCTCAAAGATTAAGCCATGCATGTGTAAGTATGAACTAATTCAGACTGCGAAACTACGAATGGCTTTTTAAATCAGTTATAGTTTGTTTGATGGTATCTACTACTCGGATAACCATAGTAATTCTAGAGCTAATACGTGCAACGAGTCCCGACTTCTAGAATGGATGCATTTATTAGATAAAAGGCTAACGCAGGCTTGCCCCATTACTCTGATGATTCATGACAACTCGACGGATCGTACGGCCTTTGTGCCGGCGACTCATCATTCAAATTTCTGCCCTATCAACTTTTGATGGTAGGATAGTGGCCTACTATGGTGGTGACGGGTGATGGAGAATTAGGGTTCGATTCTGAAGAGGGAGCCTAAGAAACGGCTACCACATCCAAGGAAGGCAGCAGGCGCGTAAATTACCCAATCCTGACATGAGGAGGTAGTGACAATAAATAACAATACCAGGCTTATTGAGTCTGGTAATTGGAATGAGTACAATCCGAATCCCTTAATGAGGATCCACCGAAAGGCAAGTCTAGTGCCAGCAGCCGTGGTAATTCCAGTTCCAATAACGTATATTTAAGTTGTTGTAGTTAAAAAGCTCGTAGTTGGACTTTGGGATGGGTCGACCAGTCCCCCTTCGGTGTGCACCGATCGTCTCATCCCTTCTGCTGGCGATGCGCTCCTGGCCTTAATCGGCGGGGTCGTGCCTCCAGCGCTTTTACTTTGAAGAAATTAGAGTGCTCAAAGCAAGCCTACACTCTAGATACATTAGCATGCGATAACATCATAGAATTTTGATCCTATTACGTAGGCCTTTGGGATCGGAGTAATGATTAACAGGGAGAGTCGGGGGCATTCTTATTTCATGGTCAGAGGTGAAATTCTTGGATTTATGAAAGATGAACAATTGCAAAAGCATTTATCAAGGATGTTTTCATTAACCAAGAATGAAAGTTGGGGGCTCGAAGGCAATCAGATACCGTGCTAGTCTCAACCATAAATGATGCTGACCAGGGGTCAGCGGATGTTTCTTTTAGGACTCCACTGGCACCTTATGAGAAATCAAAGTTTTTGGGTTCCGGAGGGAATATGGTGGCAAGGCTGAAACTTAAAGGAATTGACGGAAGGGCACCACTAGGAGTGGAGCTTGCGGCTTAATTTGACTTAACACGAGAAAACATACCAGGTCTAGACATAGTAAGGATTAACAGACTGAGAGCTCTTTCTTGATTTTATGGGTGGTGGTGCATGGTCGTTCTTAGTTGGTGGAGTGATTTGTCTGGTTAATTCCGTTAACGAACGAGAACTCATCCTGCTAACTAGCTATGTGGAGATGACCCTCCACAGCTAGCTTCTTAGAGGGACTACGGCCTTTCAGGCCACGAAAGTTTAAGGCAATAATAGGTCTGTGATGCCCTTAGATGTTTTGGGCCGCACGCGCGCTACATTGATGTATTCAACGAGTCTATAGCCTTGGCCGATAGGCCCGAGTAATCTTTGAAATTTCATCGTGATGGGGATAGATCGTTGCAATTGTTGGTCTTCAACGAGGAATTCCTAATGAACGCGAGTCATCAGCTCGCATTGACTACATCCCTG
>QLOD02000001.1:30413582-30426308 GCA_003260245.2 Sideroxylon spinosum | reverse complement strand
TCTTTATGAATATATGGTGTAGATTTATACACAAACTTCATTCTACGTTTGCGTAAATTCCTAATTCCCAAAAGTTACATATATATATATTTTATATTTGTACCAATTACTCAGAGGATCTTAAATTACGTTAAGCTTGCTACTTAGTGGATTTGGAGGCTTGATTCTTTTAGAATCTCTATTTTTTTCACTTAAATTTAAAATTTAAATAATTCTTATCATATATGGTGCAATTAAATTTATTTTGCTGAATCTCATAGTTCCCTAACTCGAGATCACCCTTTGTACACACCATCTATGGCTCTTACTGATTGAATGGTCTAATGAAGTGTTCGGATCACGACGATGTGGGTGGTTCGCCGTTGGTGACGTCGCGAAAAGTCCACTGATCCTTATCATTTAGAGGAAGGAGAAGTGGTAACAAGGTTTCCATAGGTGAGCCTGCAGAAGGATTATTGTCGAAACTTGCTAAGCGGAACGATCAGCGAACCAGTATTGTACCCATCGAGGGCATTCTGTGGCGGGCCTCGTTGCCCCCATTTTCCGCCCCCTCGCTATGTGCACTGCTGTTGAGCTGCGCACCTCGATAAAAAACAAACAAACCTCGATGCGAATTGCGTCAAGGAACTTTAACAAGAGAAGTGTGCGCCCCCGGGCCTCATTCACGAGTGGCGTTACTTGGGCTCGAGCCGCATCTTTCACGAACAGAACGACTCTCGGCAACGGATATCTCAGCCTTCGCATTGATGAAGAATGTAGCGAAATGCAATACTTGGTGTGAATTGCAGAATCTCGTGAACCATCGAGTCTTTGAACTCAAGTTGTGCTTGAAGCCATTAGGTCGAGGGCACGCCTACCTGGGTATCTCACATCGCGCCGCCCCTCGTTATCCTATGCCCGCAAAGGGTCCTCGGGTTGATGGGGGCAGATTTTGGCCCCCCCGCGCCGCTCTGACACCCGTCATCGACGAGTGTCCCAATAGACATGCAAGCCCTTAGTCATGGGGAACACATTGGGTGCCCATTCAAGCAACAGAGTGGCTATTGTGGCAGAGATAGAATATGTTATTGGCAACAAAGTGACTGTCATGAGAAAGTTAGAACATGTTGCCGCGGGCAACAAAGTGACTATCGTGAGAACATGTTACCAAGGGCAACGAAGGGGACCGTCGTGAGAAAGCGAGAACACGTTGCCGTGGGCAACAAATTGGCAATGTTACAGAGGGCAACGAAGTGACAGTTGCAAGCAGGCTAGAACACGTTGTCGTGGGCAACAAAGTAACCGTCGTGAGAAAGCTAGAACATGTTTCCATGGGCAACAAGGTGACAATCGTGACCGGCTAGAATACATTGCCTAGGGACCTCAGCAATGGTAAAATCCGCTCGTTGGGGGACCGTTGCTGCAGGACTCAACCACAATGCTGGTCGCTTGGGCATCAGCCAACGGAATGACCCGCTAGAATCAACGTTGTGCCAAGCGGTGCTTGCTTCAATCTCCCTTGATTTCTTTTCATGCATTCAGGAGCAACTCTCGTAGTTCATCGAGGTGTGTTTTGGGTCAGGGGAGGGCCGATGCACAGTGTACATCACGGCGTGTGAGTGGTAATGGGATTGTATGCGATGGTTGGCTCCTTGCTTGTGTAGCGAACTCCCCTCGTCCATCCTTCTTCAGTCCCACTCGTGTTGATGGTTTTACGTTGCATTACCTCATGTAACGGTAATTGGCCCTCCTTATGCCTTTGCTTTTCGATTCTTACCATATCGTGTTGCTAGCTTGACGTGGAAGTATTGCTCGTGCTCTCCGTGAATACTTCGCGACTAGTCTTACAGCACTCGCGGCCCCATGGGTTGCTATTCGTGCTCTTGGATGCAGAACTTTTTGAGGGTGCACGGTTTCTTACTGTTGCCTACCCGCCAAGCGTTCGTCCCTCAGGGCGTACGATGACCGTGCCCGTCTTGGTCCATCTAACTAGCTTGGACAGGCTTATGCGGTGTCGGCGTCGCGAAGGAATGCTACCTGGTTGATCCTGCTAGTAGTCAAATGCTTATCTCAAAGATTAAGCCATGCATGTGTAAGTATGAGCTAATTCAGACTGTGAAACTGCAAATGGCTCCTTAAATCAGTTATAGTTTGTTTGATGGTATCCACTATTCGGATAACCGTAGTAATTCTAGAGCTAAAACGTGCAACATGTCCTGACTTCCGAAAGAGATGCATTTATTAAATAAAAGGTCAACGCAGGCTTGTCTCGTTGCTCTGATGATTCATGATAGCTCGACGGATTGCACAGCCTTCATGGTGGCGACACATCATTCAAATTTCTGCCTTATCAACTTTCGATGGTAAGATAGTGGCCTACTATGGTGGTGACGGGTGATGGAGAATTAGGGTTTGATTCCGGAGAAGGAGCCTAAGAAATGGCTACCACATCCAAGGAAGGCAGCAGGCACACAAATTACCCAATCCTGACACGGAGAGGTAGTGACAATAAGTAACAATACCAAGCTCATTGAGTTTGGTAGTTGGAATGAGTATAATCTAAATCCCTTAACGAGGATCCATTAGAGGACAAGTCTGGTGCCAGCAGCCGCGATAAATCTAGCTCCTGTAGCATATATTTATGGTTGTAGTTAAAAAGCCACCCTTGGGTGTGCACCAATCATCTCGTCCCTTCTACCAGTGATGCACTCCTAGCCTTAATTGGTCAAGGTCGTGCCTTTGGCGCTGTTACTTTGAAGAAATTAGAGTGCTCAAAGCAACCTTATGCTCTAAATACATTAGCTTGGGATAACATCATAGGATTTCGATCTTATTACGTTGGTCTTCAGGATCGGAATACTGATTAACAATGACAGTCGGGGGCATTCGTATTTCATAGTCGAAGGTGAAATTCTTGGATTTATGAAAGATGAACAATTGCGAAAGAATTTGCCAAGGATGTTTCCTTAATCAAGAACGAAAGCTGGGGGCTCGAAGATGATCAGATACCATCCCAGTCTCAACCATAAATGATGTCGACCAGGGATCAGAGGATGTTTCTTTTAGGACTCCACTGGCACCTTATGATAAATCAAAGTTTTTGGGTTCTGGGGGGAGTATGGTGGCAAGGCTGAAACTTAAAGGAATTGACGGAAGGGTACCACCATGAGTGGAGCATGCGGCTTATTTTGACTCAACACAGAAAACTTACTAGGTCTAGACATAGGATTGATAAACCAGGAGCTCTTTCTTGATTCTATGGGTGGTGGTGCATGGCTGTTCTTAACGAACGAGACCTTAACCTTCTAACTAGCTATGTGGAGGTGACCTTCCACAGTTAGCTTCTTAGAGGGACTATGGCCTTTCAGGACACAAAAGTTTGAGGCAATAACAAGTCTGTGGTGCCCTTAGATGTTCTAGGTCGCACGTGCGCTACACTGATGTATTCAACAATCTGTAGTTTTGGCTGACAGGACCGGGTAATCTTCGAAATTTCATCGTGATGGGGATAGATCATTGCAATTGTTGGTTTTCAATGAGGAATTCCTAGTAAGCGCGAGTCATCAGCTCGCGTTGACTATGCCTCTGCCGTTTTTACACTCCGCCCGTTGCTCCTACTAATTGAATGGTCTGTGAAGTGTTCGGATCGCGGTGTTGTGGGTGGTTCGCCGCCAACAACGTCGTGAGAAGTTCACTGAACCTTATCATTTAGAGGAAACAGAAGTCGTAACAAGGATTCCGTACGTGAACCTGCGGAAGGATCATTGTCGAAATCTGCTAAGCAAAATAACCTACGAACCAGTACGGTAACTATCAGGGGCGTTATGTGGCAGGCCTCACTGCGCCCACATTCCGCCCCATGGCTAGGTACGCTATTGCTCTGATGAGCTAGGCCACGGAATTGAGGGCTCCAAGTGAGCCATTTTTGGTAAGTAGAACTGGCGATGCAGGATGAACTGGATGCCGGGTTATAATGCCCAACTGCGCACTAACCAAGACCCCACAAAGGGTGTTGGTCGATTAAGATAGCAAGACTGTGGTCATGGAAGTCAAAATCTACTAAGGAGTGTGTCACAACTCACCTGTCAAATCAACAAGTCCCGAAATGGATGGTGCTGAAGCATGCAACCTATACTTGGCCGTTGGGGCAAGTGCCAAGTTCCGATGAGTAGGAAGGCGCGGCGGTTGCTGCAAAACCTTGGGCGCGAGTAGTCGTTGGTGTAGATTTTGGTGGTAGTAGCAAATATTCAAATGAAAACTTTGAAGGCCGAAGAAGGGAAAGGTTCCATGTGAATGGCACGTGCATATGGGTTAGTCGATCCTAAGAGTCGATGCAAGCCTGACAAAGAGCACGTCCAATGCGAGCATCGAAAGGAAATCGAGTTAAAATTCCTGAACTAGGATGTGGCGGCTGATGGCAACGTTCAGGAGTCTAGACACGTCTGCGAGGGCCTCGGGAAGAGTTATCTTTTCTATTTAAGAGTCTGCTCACCCTGGAAATGGCTCAGCCAGAGGTAGGGTCTAGCGACTGGAAGAGCACTGCATGTCTCCTGGTGTCCAGTGTGCCCTCTGTGGCCCTTGAAAATCTAGAGGACTGAGTTCCTCCCACACCCGGTCGTACTCATAACTGCATCAAGTCTCCAAGGTGAACAGCCTCTGGCTAATAGAACAATATAGGCCAGGGAATTCGACAAAATAGATCGTAACTTCGGGAAAAGAATTGGCTCTAAGGGCTGGGCACTGGGGTCCATGTCCTAAAACCGTCGGCTGTCAGTGGACTGCTCAAGCTACCCTCGCGGCGAGAGTGGGTCGCTGCATGTTGGCCGGGGGACGGGTTGGGAATGACTCCTCGTGGGGCCTTCCCCAAGCGTCAAACAGTTGATTCAAATTTGGTATAGACAAGGGGAATCCAAATATTTAATTAAAACAAAGCATTACGATTGTCCCTGCAGATGCTCACATAATGTGATTTCTGCCCATTGCTCTGAATGTCAAAGTGAAGAAATTCAACCAAGCACGGGTAAAGGGCGAGAGTAACTATGACTCTCTTAAGGTAGCCAAATGTCTCGTCATCTAATCAGCGGGGAAAAAAGACCCTGTTGAGCTTGACTCTAGTCCGAATTTTTGAAATGACTTGAGAGGTGTAGGATAAGTAGGAGCCGGAAACGGCGAAAGTGAAATACTACTACTTTTAACGTTATTTTACTTATTTCGTGTGTTGGAGGCGGGGCACTACCCCTCTTTATGGACTAAAGGCCTACCTTGGCGGGCTGATCCGAGCGAAAGACATTGTCAGGTGGGGAGTTTAGCTAGGGTAGCTCATCTGTTAAAAGATAACGCATGTGTACTAAGATGAGCTCAACGAGAATAGAAATCTCGTGTGGAACATAAGGTTTAAGCACATTTGATTCTAATTTCCAGTACAAATACGAACCTTGAAAGTGTAGCCTAATGATCCTTTAGACCTTTGAAATTTGAAGCTAGAGGTTTTAGAGGCTTGTGGCAGCCAAGCGTTCATAGCGATATTGCTTTTTGATCCTTCAATGTCGACTCTTCCTATCATTGTGAAGTAGAAATTACCAAGTATTGGATTATTCACCTACTAATAGGGAACGTAAGCTGGGTTTAGACTGTTGTGAGACAAGTTAGTTTTACCTTACTTATGACAGTGTTGCAATAGCAATTCAACATAGTATGAAAAGAACCGTTGATTCACACAGTTGGTCATCGCGCTTGATTGAAAAGCCAGTGGCGCGAAGCTACCATGCTTTGGATTATGACTGAATGCCTCTAAGTCAGAATCCAGGCTAGACGCGACGCATGACCCCGCTGTTCGTTTACTGACAAACAGTAGGTGCTATTTGGCCCCCAAAGGCACGTGTCGTAGGTGAAACTCGCATGACAAATGAGCGGCGAGTACAATTCTTTGCAGACGATGCGAAGGGGCATGCTATGCCTTGGGTTCATCTAGAGTAATGCCAAAGGCTATGCTAAGGGCTATGCCAAGCAACGACAAGGGGCATGCTAAGCCAAGCTAACGTCTATGCCAAGTATTTGGACTAGGCCAAGGGGCATGCCACACCTTGGGCTCATTAAAAGCAATGCTAAGGTCTATGCCGAGTCTTTGGGCTAATGCTGAGGGATTTGCCAGACTATTGGCATATACCAAGCAACACCAAGTGGCTTACTTGTTTGAGAATTGAAAAGTCTTAAAAAATTCCAAGGTTTTCACCTCGTACGCGTCCATGAGGCGGTTCCAGTTTTGAAAGATCTCAGAATAACTCTTAAGGTTTCTACCATATAGCTTATCATTAGCATCGCCAAGCCTTGGGGTTCGTCGAGCACAATACGAAGGGTATGCCATGCCTTGGGCTTGTCTAGAGCAACGCAAAAGGCCATGCCAAGGAGTATGCCAAGGGGCATGCCACTCCTTAAGCTCGTCAAGAACAGCACCACAAAGTATGGTAAGCAATTAGGCTATGCTAAAGCAATGCTAAGGTGTGGCATGCCTATCTGAGAATTAAAAAGTCTCAAAAAATTTCTAAGGTTTTCTCCTTGTATGATTCCAAGAGGCTGGTCAAGAGCAATGCCAAAAGGGATACAATGCCAGTGGGCTATGTCAAGAGGCATGCCAAGCAATGCCAAGAGCCATGCCACACTTTGGGCTGGACAACAGCAATGCGAAGGGGATGCCAAGCCACTAGGCTATGTCTAGGGGGATGCCAAGTAGTGCCAAGGGGCATGCGACGCCTTGGGCGGGACAAGAGCAATGCCAAAGGGAATTCTAAGCCATTGGGCTAGGCTAAGGGGCATGTCAAGCAGTGCCAATGGGCATACTACACCTTGGGCCGGTCAAGAACAATGCCAAAGGGAATGCCAAGCTATGGGAAGGTCTATGCCAAGCCTTTGGGCAATGTCAAGTGGCATACTATGCCATGAGCTGGTCAGGAGTAATGCCAAAAGGGATGTCAAGCCACTAGGCTATGCCAAAGGGCATGCCAAGCAATGGCAAGGGGTATGCCAGGCCATGGGCTGGACAATGGCAATGCCAGGGCATGCCAAGCAATGCCAAGGGGATGCTAAGCCACTAAGCTATGCTAAGGGACATGCCAAGTAGTATCAAGGGCCATTCCATGCCATATGCTGGTCAAGAGCAATGCCACAAGGGATGCCAAGCAATTAGGCTACGTCAGGGGGCGTGCTGGGCCTTAGGTGGGACAAGAGCAATGCAGATGGCTTTCCAAGCCACTCCCAAGGTCGATGGCAAGCCGTTGGCTTATGTCAAAGGACATGCCAACCTAAGCCTTGGTCTACGCCAAGGAGCTTCCCAAGAGATTCTAAAGGGCATGCCACACCTTGGGTTGGTCAAGAGGAATGCCAAAAAGGGCTCCAAGCCACTAGGCTATGCCACGGGGCATGCCAGGCCTTGGGTTGGACAAGAACAATGCTAAAGGGCATGCCAAGCAATGCCTGGGGGATGCTAAGCCACTAGGGTGTGCCAAGGGACACTGTACGCCTTAGGCTGGTCAAGAGCAATGCCAAAGGAGATTCCAAGCCATTGGCTACGCCAAGGGGCATGCCACAGCTTGGGTATGACAAGAGCAACGCCAAATGACCTACCAAGCCATTGGGCTATGCCAAGGATCATTGTTGAAATATGCCAAGCAGAATGACCTGAGAACCAATATGACAACCATCAGGGGCGCTCTGTGGTGGGCCTCGCCGTCCCCACTATCCGCCCCCTAGCCAGGTACGCCGCTACTGTAGAGTTGCGTACCTCAGCCAAAATCAAACAAACCCCAACGTGAACCGTCACGATGAGTGGTGGATGTGAAAAACGTTACGTCATATCATGCACGTGCTATCCCGGTAGGTTGCTCTCATTTTCGACCCTGAGAAGGCACCGTCCCTGTGGTGCCTCGGCCGTGACCCCAGGTCAGGTAAGATTACCCGTTGAGTTTAAGCATATCAATAAGTGGTGAAAAAGAAACTTATGAGGATTCCCCTAGTAATGGTGAGCGAACAAAGAACAGCCCAGCATGAAAATCGTGCGGCATCGTCGTCTGAATTGTAGTCTGAAAAAGTGTCCTCAGCGGCGAACCGGGCCCCAGTCCCCTAGAAGGGGACGCCGGAGAGGGTGAGAGCCCTGTTGTGCCTAGACCTTGTCGCACCACGAGGCACTATCGGTAAGCCAGGATGTTTGGGAGTGCAGCCCCAATCGGGTGGTAAATTCTGTCCAAGGCTAAATACGGACGAGAGACCGATAGCAAACAAGTATGGCGAGGGAAAGATGAAAAGGACTTTGAAAAGAGTGTCAAAGAGTGCTTGAAATTGTCAGGAGGAAAGTGGATGGGGGCCGACGATTGCCCCGGTTGGATGTAAAACAACGACAGTTGGTCTACTGATCGGCTCGGGGCGTGGATTGGTACGGATTGGCGCGGAGGCCAAAACCCCAGCGGTCGTGAAGTCCGTGTTGATGCCTTCACCTCGATCATGACTGCTAGCGCGTGCTTTTGGCACGCCTCTGTATCTGTACGCTCCCGGAATCGACCAACGGGCTCCCCATCCAACCTATCTTGAAGCACGGACTAAGGAGTCTGACATGTATGCGAGTTAATGGGTGAGTAAACTTGTAAGGTGCAAGGAAGCTGACTGGTAGGATCCCTTAGTGGGTTGCACCGCCGACCGACCTTGATCTTCTGAGAAGGGTTCAAGTGTGAGCATGCCAGTCGGGACCCAAAAGATGGTAAACTATACCTGAGTAGAGCGAAGCTAGAGGAAACACTTGTAGAGGCCCGTAGCGATATTGACGTGCAAATCATTGGTCTGACTTAGGTATGGGATCGAAAGACTAATCGAATCGTCTAGTAGCTGGTTCCTTCCAAAGTTTCCCTCAGGATAGCTAGAGCCCGGGTGTCAATTCTATCGGGTAAAGCCAATGATTAGAGGCATCGGAGGCACAATGCCCTTGACCTATTCTCAAACTTCAAATAGGTAGGACGGCGTGGCTATTCCAGTGAGCCACGCTACATAATCGAGGGCTTCGAGTGGACCATTTTTGGTAAGCAAAATTGGCGATACAGGACGAACTGGAAGCCAGGTTACAGTGTCCTAACCTAGAACCCACAAAGGGTGTTGGTTGATTAAGACAGTAGAATAGCTGGCATGGAAGTCAAAATCCGCTAAGGAGTGTGTAACAGCTCACTTTCCAAATCAACTAGCCCCGAAAATGGATGGCGCTGAAGCGCACGACCTATACCCTGCGTCGGGGCAAGTGCCAGGCCCCGACGAGTGGGAGGGTACAGCGGTCGCTGCAAAACCTTGGGCATGAACCTGGGTGGAGCGGCTGTTGGTACCGACAGATAGCGCGTTTAGGAAGGAAAGATCGTAGCTCGGTTACCTTCTTTGGAGGCTCCCATTCTTGAATGGCCTTCATAATGTTTTCTTCCATAGCGATCCTCCCGTTACCAACCTTGTGCCCTAAAAAGATCACCTCGGGTTGGGCAAAGGCACATTTTTCCTTCTTGACATAAAGTTAGTGCTCCCGTAAAACTTGGAAAAGTTGTTGTAATTGTTAACATGCTCTTTTATGGATGAACTGTATTTGACAATATAGTCTAAATATACTACCACAAATCTATTCAAGAAATGTTAGAGTACCTGGTTCATTAGTGTGCAGAATGTGGCTGGGCATTGGTGAGACCGAATGGCATGACTAGAAATTCATTGGAGCCATATCACGTAACGCAAGCTGTCTTAGAGATATCTTCTTCGGCAATCCAGACTTGAAAGTACCCCGACCTTAAATCTAGCTTGGTCAACCATCGTGATACGTCAAACCTATCAAATAAGTCGGCAATAAGAGGAATAGGGTTCCTCTTCTTCCCAGTCACCTTATTAAGTGCTCGGTAGTTGGTACATAACCTTAAGGACCCATTATGTTTTCGATGGAACAATGCAGGCTCTCCATAGGGGCTCTTTGAAGGCTTAATGAACCTTACATCCAAAAGCTCCTTTAGTTGCCTTCGAAGTTCCTCCAACTCTGATGGGGCCATCGATAGGGTGCCATAGCTAGGGGGTTGGCACCTGGTTCTAGCTCGATCTTGTGGTCCACCTCCCGCCTAGATGGAAGTCTTTTGGGGAGCTCAACTGGCATTACATCCTCATATTCATTGAGTACCCACTATACCTCCCTGGGTATAACTTCTCCAATATATGTGGCCTCTTCATCATTAAGCTAGAAACCACTAAGTATGCTGGCTCATCCTTCGTTAGCCCTTTTATAAGTTGCATCACGAATAGGGTCTTAGCCCTAGTAGTTGTCTCACGAGCAAGTGGCACCATAAAAACACTTTCTGTGCCCATAATGCACATGATTTCGGTAAAGAGGATGGGGAAGGTCCGTACCCCATCTGATAATTTCATCCCAAGGAAAGTGGGATAATCATCCATAGGTAACACTGAGAAGTCCACTGGGCCACACAAATCTCTAATATGTAGCCTAACCCCACGAGCAACACCATAAATGGGCTTAGTCGCTGAGTTGATGACTTTGAGCCATCCTTTTTCTTCCTTATACTGAAGTCCCAATCTCTTGGCTTTATTTTTCCTCAATGAAGTTACGAGAGGCTCTAGTATCAACAAGTGCCTTGGTGTCTAGTCCGCCTACCTTGGCGACTACATACATCCTTCATTTCTTCTCGGATTTGGGCATATCTACCTTAGCTTTGATGGCATTAAGGAGATGCAGTGATCCCATCAATACACTTCCTCAACTCATCGATGGCAGAGTTGAGAGTCGCTTACATCTCTCCTCGAAGCTCAACATTCCCACTATCGAGTCCCTTGATGCTTTAATCTAGCTCCTCAAACTTGTCCTAACCATTTGTCACTGCTAGCTCCACCTCAGCAAGCCTGGCCTCGAACATAGCCATTACAACCGTTGATTTGTCCTTCTGGCCTTTGCCACAACCATGATTTTGCTTCTTCTCGGTTTGCTCCACACCCATATTGATGACATCTGAATCTACTGCCATTGCATTATGTCCCCACGTAACCTTGGCTTTGATATCAACTGGCACAGGCTTACAATTTCACACCTCTTCCTATGTGGCACCTAGACACTTTAACCCCTTGTTGAAGTGCTAAGTTAGCCTACCCTTGCTTCGAAGCTATGAGTTCTCTCAAACTCTCACAAAGAAGAAAAGTAAGAGAAAAATACTTAGGATAACAAGAGTATTCAAGATACTTGGAGAATGCCTTAATTCATTCACTTAAGCTTCGATGATTACAAATGAGGGGGGTGACCCCTATTTATAGCCTTCCACCTCCTCAATGGACAGTGGAGATTTGTTCAATCCAATGGTGAAGGTTTAAACTCTAGAACCCTCTACAAAAATATCTAAGATATTTACATGATGTGCTTCCAAAGGGGAGCTTCTCACATGTTCTAGAATTCTCTACAATTATCTAGTATATTACAAGAGTTCTCTAGTATGTACAAGAGAGTTCTAGAATATACAAAGCTAGCCTAGCATAACCTAGAGAGCTTTCTAGAGAATTCCGGAATAATGCTAACTTGCTTGGTCGTGTAGGGATCTATGGGATGCCAAGTAGGCGCTGACATTACGGGTTGTGACATCCTTCTCTACCTATGTTGGTGACGTCCTCGGCTCGGCTTGATTCCAATACTCAGCAAGTTGTGTCCTGAAGTGCCATAAGTAATTCTCATGTTCCCAACTTGCCTCACTTTCCGGTTGGCCCTTCCATCGTATTAAGTATTCTATGTAACCTAGGAGAAAGCCTCGTTGGGGCACAATTCTATAGTCCAAAATAGCTTCTACTTATTGGTCATGTGACATTGTGACCCTTTTGGATACTCCTCGACTAGGGTCTTCCTTATCCTTGTGATATGGCTTTAATAGGCTCACATAGAAGACAGGATGTACCTGTTGTAAAGTTAGAGGTAGCTCCACTTGATAGGAAACCTTATCAACTCATCGAATGATAGGGAATGGCCCTTCATATTTGTGCACCTTTGTGAAGACATCTGAAAGTTGTAATCTGGTGCGGCAAGATCTTAAGTAAGACAAGATCTCCTTCATTAAACTCCACATGCCGTCTCTTCGTATCTAACCATTTTTCATCTTTCGGGTGGCCTTTGCCAAGTATGCCTTAGCCATATCAGTTTGTTCATGCCACCCCTTAGCAAATTTGAAGGCTATTGGACTTTTGCTTGTATAGCTACTAGTGACTGTGTTAGGTGTGTGGGGCTATTATCCAGTAGCTGGTTTGAAGGGAGACTGTTCCATAGCCTCACTCCATTGCAAATTATGCGAAAATTTGGCCACATCAAGTAATTTGGCTCAATCTCACTGGTTGGCACTTACGTAGTGCCTTAAATATAGTTTTAACAAAGCATTCACCCTTTCTGTTTGGCCATCTGTCTGAGGGTGAAAACTAGTGGAGAAATTAGGTTTTGATCCCAGCATTTTGAAGAGTTCCCTCCAAAAGCATGCAGTGAATCTTAAATCCCTATCACTGATGATGGACTTAGGTACTCCCCAATATTTGACCACGTGCTTGAAAAATAGGCGGGCTATCTCCTCAACTACGCACTCCTTTGGTGCAAGAATGAAGACCCCATACTTTGAAAATCTATCCACCACAGCAATGATGGTGCAATATCCTTCAGACTTTGGGAGTGCCACACGAAGTCCATAGAGACACTTTCCCAAGGTCTTTTGG
>QLOD02000001.1:30381831-30413482 GCA_003260245.2 Sideroxylon spinosum | reverse complement strand
CTACTGATTCTCCTATAGAACATATGATTCGCTTCTTCCCTAGAAGTGGTGAGCGACCCCAATTGTATGTTACTACAATTGTTTTCGTTAAATAACTTATAGAAATAGCTCTTCCAACGCTCCTTTATCTCCTCTTCCTTTACTAACACCTTTTCATCATTATCCTTAATGCATTTAACTTGGTTTAAGTCTTTGGTCCGCCAATCTCTGGTTTTAGCAA
This sequence comes from Sideroxylon spinosum, assembly GCA_003260245.2. Classification (NCBI taxonomy): domain Eukaryota; kingdom Viridiplantae; phylum Streptophyta; class Magnoliopsida; order Ericales; family Sapotaceae; genus Sideroxylon; species Sideroxylon spinosum. Next base: position 30,413,262 of record QLOD02000001.1, on the reverse strand, counting down.
GCTTGAATATCTCTTTTTCTCCTTCCTTACTGTCACGTCACCTATATAACTCCTCATATGCCTTTGCCTTAGCCTCACTAACTACCTTTTTAGTTTCTCTTTTTGCTTTTTTATACCTCTCTCAGTTCGCTTCATTTATATCCTTTTGCCAAGATTGAAAACGCTCTCTTTTAACTTTTATCTTGTCTTGGACAGCCTCGCTCCACCACCATGCCTCTTTCTGGGCCGGAGCACTCCCTTTGGATTCTCCAGACTTCTTTCCCTACCTTCCTAATACATTCTGCTACCTTATCCCACATATTATTTGCACTCTCGTTTATCCCACAAACATCTTCCTCTAGTATTCTTTCCCTTAATGCTAATTGCTTATCACCTTCCAAGTCCCACCATTTAGTTCTTGAGCATCTATAGAGCTTCTTTCTTCTAGTCCACCTTTGGAGTTGCACATCTATGATCAACAACCTATGTTGGGAAGTCAAGCTCTCTCCCGGTATAACCTTGCAATCTTTACAAGTTAAGCGGTCTCTTTTCCTAGTTAAAAAAAAATCAATTTGTGTCCTTGAGGAGCCACTCTTATAAGTCACCAAATGTTCCTCTCTTTTCCTAAAAAAGGTGTTTGTCACCATCAGATCATAAGCCACTGCAAACTCTAAAATATCCTTCCCTTCTTCGTTTCTATTATCCATATCCCCCATGTACTCCTATATATCCACCTACGTCACGTCCTACATGACCGTTCAAATCTCCTCCTATGAAAATCATCTCTCCTTGGGGTATCTCTAGTGGTACTCCTTCCAAGTCTTCCCAAAACTTCTCCTTATGTCCATATCCTAAGTCCACCTGGGGGACATAAGCACTGATTACGTTCACTATATCTTCTCCTAATACTAACTTAATCGCAATAATCTTATCTCCAGAGCGTTTTACATTAACTATATCTTCTTTTAGCTCATTGCTTACCACTATGTCGACCCCATTCCTCGATCTATTAAGTCTCGTATACCATAACTTATACCCAGTCCTCTCAATCTCTTTAGCTTTCTATCCCACCCACCTTGTCTCTTGCAAGCAAGCAATTGAGATACGTCTCCTTTCCATTATATCCACCACTTCCATAAGTTTTCCAGTTAAGCTCCCAATGTTCCAAGTACCTAGTCTTAACCTTCTATTTTGGACTAACTTCCTTGCCCCCCTCACTGGTCTAGGAAAGTATGAGAACCTTTGCCTATTTAACGCTGCACCCGAGCGCCGATGCAGCGGTCCTTGCTCATTTATTACTGTACTCAGACCATACAGCACGGCGCTAATTAGGGAATGCCCCCACGAAATTTCATTAGGTCTCAAATCTTTAAAAAAAATCCGACTAAATATTGTACTAGCTGTCAGTTACCTAACGTACAACCCTTCTCCTTTATCCGGGTTTGGGACCGGCTATATCAAAGATACCCTAACATAGGCGGAGTTAGTCAAACTAAGTAGTAAGCTATTTAAATTTAGTTTGAAAAAATAATGGAGCTCGAAAAGGTATTTAAATTTGGCTAGTTAAACTTTCAGGTCTAGTAAGATGAGTCAAGTAGTTTGATTATTTGAAACATTATTAAGTTTATTGAACCAAGCTCGAGCTCGAGTTTTAAATTACGTTCAAGTCTAATTTAATTTCATACTAGTCAATCTTAAACGAGATCTAGCAAGCCAACTAAGAATCGACTTTGAAAATTATGTTTAACTTTGACTTAATTTCATAAAAAGATTTAATTTTAAACGAGATTGTAGTGAGCCAAATAAAAAACGAGTTCAGTCTGTTGATTAGATTAACGGCCTTATTTACAAGCATTCACTCACACACCATCGTTTGGTAACGTGTGGAGTTACATGCCCTTGAAATGGTGCTTGGGCTAGCGAGCGTATCATTGCTGTAGCTTATGAGAAAGCTCTAACATTAGCATTCTGCTCGCTAAATATCTCGAAATCATAGATCTATAGTTTGTTTTAGGTGATAATCGATTGGGAGTTTCTGGGTATCTTTGATATTAGATAATGCCTATTAGCTATTTTGGTCGTGATGATCGCCTCGTTCAATTTAGATTTGGATAATTTAGTATTAGAATTCCATGTTTCTCACGTTTGGACTGGTGGGTTCAATTGGAGCTCGAATTCAACTGATTTCTTGACTGGGATTGACCTTAATTAGTGTTCGTTGTATGTTTTTGGGATAGTTATATGGTTTTATTTGACTTTGGTTTTTTTAAGATCAGATATGATCTGTTTGATCAGTCTAAGTCAAGCTTGGAGGGCGGATATGAAACTACTTTGGGGCCAGAGGGACCCTGACTCCCCTAACATTCCAAATTTCTTTTTATCTAGTATAAATATATTTATAAATATCTATATTTTTAAAATGGCACTTCAGCTCTTTCATTTTTGGGCCATAATTTTTTACTTAGGTTATTAATAAAATATAGGACTTAGATTCTTGAGTTATGCCATTAATAACCTAACCTAATAAATTAAATATTTGAGTCACAGTTTTTGAGTTGGATCATTAATAAAATATAAGATTTAAATTCTTGAGTTAGACCATTAATAATCTAACCAAATTAATTAAATAATTTTTAAGATAGCCTGTGAGATTACACACTAATGGAAGGCAAAAAGTAGGATTTTTCTTTAGTTGTGGTTACTCTCTCTCTCTCTCTGCATGGAAGCTCAAACTTAATTTTGTAAGTTTCTCTTTATTAAAACTAAAGCTCGTAACTGGTAGGAAGCTTGAACGCTCTCAATCAACTCATTTAACTTTAAGTTCTCTTAATTAACAAATGTATTAATTGTTTGTTTGTTTCTTTTTTTTCCTTTTTCATTTTTTTTCTTTTTTTTTTTTTGGTACAATTGTAGTGTTGGATGTATAGATATATCGATACCTAATTCAATTGTCTTTTGGTTCCTTCAATTTGAAAAGTACTATTTTAAAATGTGCTTGAATGATTAATTCCCATGATTGTTTTGACTACGAATAATTACATATCTAATTATTAATTTATATTACTTGCTAAGGACCTTAATTCTAATATTATATTTTTGAAATTATAAAAAAATATTAAAATTTATAGAAATTAGCACCTCTCTATTAAATTCGTGGTTACATCCCCATTGGAGGGTATGATCCAAATTCCGCTTAGGCTTGAGCGGTTTAGAATACTCAGGATGTTTAGATATTGTAATTTATTATTGTATTTCATTTCAGCCTTTACTTAATATTTTGAGCTATTTTAAATTTTTTACATGATGTTCGGCTAAGTTGAAACGATTATTCTATTTTCTTGGACCAGATTGAATCTGGGATGATTATTGGGCCGAGGAAATGGGTCAAGGCCCCACCTCCTTTCTTTTTTCTCTCTTTTTTTTTTTTTTTTTGTTTTAATCTTTCCTTTCTTTTCTCCCTTCTTAACCGGCTTTCCTTTTTCTTTTCTTCTGGCAATCGAGGAGAAATGAGAGAGAAAGGGAGAGTTCAAGGGCCAGAGTGTAAGGTTTTGTTCGTCTTCACTATAGTGCTACAAATTGAAATATATGTTATCTTGGTGCGAGATCCAAGCTTTTGAAGTTTGGAAGATTTTGTGATTTCTTGTGGAATATCATAATTGTCTAGTTTGGGTTCTAGCATGATCTAAGAAAGATTTATGCTTTAGATTTAGTACCTTGTTGAGATTTATACACGTATATATTTGTGTGATATTCATGATTATTTTTTTAGTTATATGTTGAATTATTGGTGGATAGACATATTTTTTTAGATTTTCCATATTTATGTGATTTATTATTCTTTGAGAATATGAAGTGCCTATAAGGTGCTGGTTTTTTTAGTTATATATTGAATTATTAGTAGATAGACATATTTCTTAGATTATTCCATATTTATGTGATTTATTATTCTTTGAGAATCTGAAGTGCCTAAAAGGTGCAAGTTTTATAAAATGGCATGATTAGTGGCTTTCTATACTTAGCTAATTATCACTTAATTTATCGTTCTTCAATTCGAAATAGTATAGTTGATTATATCGTTTGCTTAGATAAGTGTCATACATCTTATAATAGGGTTGGGGTGATTAAGATTAGTGTTACATTGTCATGTCATATGCATCTATATTTATGTTTATATTGATGCATATATGCGTTGTATAATGTTGAATCTTACTCTTGTGTGCATATTTGTATTGTTCTACTTACTGGGATGTCGAGCTCACCTACTCCATATTATAGGGCCCATTGAAAGCTAGTAGTGATCATCCAGAGCTGAGTTAAAAACTGTTGGTGGATAAAGATTCTAGAACCCATATTTATGTTGTGTACTGTTTATGTAACTTCATGTATGAGTCTCGAAAATTAGGTTTATGTACTATTTTATTTGAGATATTGTTACGAAAGGCTCACCTCAATAGATTTATTTTTTACTATGTATGAAATGATATAGTAGAATAAGTTTTAATTGGTCATTATTGGAAAAGAAATTCATTGGATTATGATATGTTATTTTTATATGGGAATTAGGAATCAATGAATGAGTGAGCTCTTTATTATTATTATTATTATTGTTGTTGTTGTTGTTGTTGTTGTAGTAATACATGATTATTATTCGATAAATTGATTGATCTTGGAATAGATTTAGTTTTAACTTAAATTAAATCTCTTATTCCCTATACGATCCATCTAGACAAATTAATTTACAGTGTGATATTTATGCCCTATTTGGTAACGTTTTTGTTTTCTATTTTTTTATTTATGTTTTCAAAATTTGTAAATAGACAACAGAAACTTGTTTTGTTCACTTTGTTTATGTTTTTTTTCCCCAAAAAATGAAAATTTAGACAGAAAAATGTAAATAAAAAAAGTTATTTTTACTCTTTTTTTTTTTTTTTTTGGTGTTACAAGTATTTTATCAATTTTAACACTATGACTATTTTATTTTATTCAATATTTTATTAAATTAAAATTATTTTTACTAAATAATATAATATAATTAATTTTATAAATTAATTTAATTAATACGAAATATATATTATTAGATTATTTTTAATAAATAATAATTAAATATTTAATGTAATTAATGTAAAATATATTTTATTAAATTATTTTTAATAAATAATAAATAAAAGTAATTAATTTAAATAAAATTTAATAATTAATTTAATTAATCTTTAATATATTTATTAAATTAGTTTTAGAAAATATCATAATTAAATTAATTAAATTAAATTATTTAATATGGTAATTTAATTTAATTTATTTATATAATAGTTGTTTATTTATTTAATATGAAATATATTTTATTAAATTATTATTAATAAATATGATAATTAAATTATTTAAATTGTTATGAAATATATTTTATTTAGTTGTTTTTAATAAATAATATACTTAAATTATAAATAATATATTTTATATTTAATGAATTTATATTTTATTGAATTATTTTTAATAAATAATATAGTTAAATTATTATTTTATATATTTTATACTTTTTCAATTAAATTAATATGAAATATATTTTATTAAATTAATTTAAGTTTTTAAAAACTAATAAAATTGAACATTTTATGAATATAAAAAAATTAATAATTACAAACAAAATTATATTTCTGAACTTAGTTTCAATTGTCATTTTAGAAAAAAATGACAACAAAAAATAAAAAACAAAAAAAATAAACAGATAAACAAAAATATAAAAAAACGACAGCATTACCAAATGATTAAGAGTTCGTTTGAAACTCATCAAATTTACTGTTCATGTTCCATTGAGCTTGGAACCTTTCGTTTTAGAGGTTGACTTGATGAATTGAAGCAGTGATGATCTAACGGTAGGATTCTTTGCTTGATTAGATCAGGCATCCAAAAGTTCTTATCTGAAGCATGTTGAGTAGATTTGTTGGCTCGAATCTACCAATCAAGGCTCGGATGAGTTAGGCAGGGCCTATTTGTCTAAGAGTTTGATTAGACCAATGTTTCTTGTTTGTTATTCATTTCTTACCTTATAATGTGTGAACTCATATCTTTTGATTTCATTTGATAACCCAAAATTTACAGAACCTACCATGACCGAACCCTATTTTTTTTGCTTGGATTTCCTGTTTATTGTGGCTATGAGCCTGTGAATGATATTAGTATTTCTTTTACTAATCAATTGCTTTGTTGGTTTTCAAAAAAAAAAAAAAAAAAGCTTTCTTAGCTCCGTTGTCTTTTCAAGGTGGTTTCATTGGATAATTTTGAAACACTGTAGGGGCAAAATGGGGTATCAACAAAAACTAAATAAAAAATTAAAATTATAAAATACGTGATATAACGTTATGAATAAAATTAATTAAATAAGCTGGGTATTAAAATTCTCAAGCACGTCCAACAAATTTAGAGAATTTTAGACTCGTTTGAGAATTTTAAATGAATATAGTGTGCTTTAGATAAGTTCAGTTTATACTATCCTTTTTTATTTATTCAAAATGAATTGGATTAGCTACTCATTCTATTATTTTATGTGAATAATTTTGAAAATGTTAATCCCTGAGGGAGCTTCACCGAATCCATTGGGAAGATATTCACCAATTTTTGTTTAAAATTCAAACTCAATATAGTTAATAGAAAGAACAAAAAAAAAAAAATTTTTGAGATGTCATTTGATATATCTATTTTGAACTTAGTTTTTATTCTGTATTTTTTAAAAAGAAAGAAAATGGTTTAAAAAGTATTTGGTCACTTATGTTTTCTAAATCTACTTTAGAAAACAAAAAATAAGTTTACACATAAAATATAAAATGATAAAAAAATTCTTTTTAAGTGTTTTTAACCCAAAATAGGAAAATTTGTAAAACATGAAAAATAAAAAATGTCAAATTAAATGCGTTTTTTATTTTTCTTGGTTTGAAATTTTCAAAACATAAGATATATAAAACAAAAAATTGAAAACAAAAAATAAAAGTATAAAGTAAATGTTACCTAAGATTCTCAAATATGTCACATAGTTTTAGAAAGTTCTAATGTATGGAGCATTAAAAATCCCTCTGATAATTTTAGAGAGATTTAAATAAATGGTTTCAAATATGCGGGCTGAGGGTTGTTACAAAGGGAGAGCTACCACGTAAATGCAAGAAACATTTCTTTTTCATATTACTTAGATGTAATTGAATAATATATGTAGAATTTGACATTTTCAAATTATAACACATTTTAGAGACATATAGGCATTGAATTCTGCTAAAACTCCGTCGTTGAACATGCTTGGGGAGACCGTTATTAGAATAGGCGAGCTCTAATCCTCACATTACATTTGATCAAATCCAAAGAGAATAATATTATTATATTATGGAAACTATTGCACCCATTTGCCCTTGACAAGGTCATTCTTTAGAATTATTAAATGATGATATAGATAGAATTTATAATAAAAATTATTGAAAAATTTTAGAACAACATATCAACTATAATAAAATATTAAGATTAATTATCTTTATACTCCTTTTCATTAATGCCTTCTGGACTTTAAAAAAAAAATACATTTACATTTCTTCTACTTTAGATAACATGAAAATACTAAAAAAATTCATTAAAGATCGATGTTTTAGCTCTTAATAATTTTAAAAAATACATTTTACACCCCTTCATATCTTTTGCAATTACACCCCTCAATCTTATTTAATTTTGAATGGATATTTTGTTTCTTCACCTAAAAATTTAACACTATTTATGACTTCACTTTATTTTTAAATACAAGGATCCCGTAAATTAGAGTGCAAGTTAATAATATACATGTAATCACATAATAACATAAACACATGTTCCCAATTAAAGTCATACAATCCACTAGAGTAAGGGGTATAGTGTCATACCTCTAATTTTCTCTTGCACTTGTAAGGTAGTTTTTCATCAAAATTCACAGAAAAGGAAAAAGGAACATAAGCAATTGCTAACTTAAGATCATGTACTGGGTTGTTCTACTCATGAGTTTTCAATTATCTTGACTCATAAACTATAACTTTAGCACTTGTATCAGTACACAACCCAAACCCTTTCTTGAAATATCACAACATATGAAATATCCCAATCTCCTTAAAATAACCAATATAGATGCTAATGTCAACTGTAAAATTGCCAGCTCATAAGTATTATCCTACACAAACTTGATCCTTCCAAGTTAACCTCATTAATGATTGGTCTAACCTCATTAATAAGGGGGCTAAACTATAAATTTCAAGCAGTCTTTATTCTCGACCAATTCAAAACTACTTCAATCTTTGATGGATCATTACAACACCCTATTCTATCACCATATGCCCGAGAGGTGGTAAATATTAAAATATATAAATTATGAAATATTTGTAAATTAATTAATAAATAAATGTCAAAATAAAAAAGAAATGGCTAAAAGTTTGTAAAGAAATTTTTGTAAAGAAATTGAACAGAAATAAATTATTTTTTATTTAATTAAATATAAATATCATATAAATTTTGTTTTACTCTTTGAAAATATTTTGTTTTTGCATAAGACTTGCAATGATAATATTTTGCTTCTACATAAGACTTGCAGTCATAAAAGTAGGACCACTTGTAAACTTAAATTTATAGTTATTTTTTACTCGTGGTGACTTCTCTTACCAATCTCAAATTGAAAATGTAATTATGTTTTTTTTTTTCCTTTAAAAACATAACTTGAGTTTTTTATAATAGGAAATATTTTTCTTAAAAAGAATCTAAAATTGAAAAGTTTTAGCATCGGAAGATGACTCATTTGTCATAAGTGAACTTTTTCAAAAATTTAAATGGTAATTGTTCGCATGTTTATCAAAAATTTAAAAAGAAAAAAATTGGTAAATTGTCCTTTCTCTCTTTTTATATATATGTACTTAGATGTGAGTATGCACACTATGTATGTGTTTTTTTTTTTTTTCCAAGTAAATATATATTTTTAATTTTTAATAAATTACCGTACATATTTAAAATAAAAAATATTATAATACTTGTAAAATATTAGATAGTTAGTTTTAAATTGTATTTAAGTAAATAATTTGTAATTAAGTGATATTTAGAAAAGATAAAAAAACAATATTAAGGTAGTGGATTGTTAAAAAGGGTATTTAATGAATACAAAGTGCAAAAATAAATTTATTTAATTAAGTGATAATTATTAAAATATTTTTTTTATTCCTCTGAAAATTATTTGTAAGTGTGGAAATTTGAAAGATATTAGTGGAAGAAGGTAAAAAGTTTCACTAAATTTGAAATTTCATTAAATTTGGGACGTAACCAAATACTCTAGTGTTTCATTTATATAGTAGTACAAAAGATATATATTTAAAATAGTTTGTATAATAAAATAAATGTATTTATAGCATCATCATTATGTCTTGAATTGAGTATTTGTGAGAGTATTTATAACATTATAAGCACAAAAATTATGTGATGAAAAGAAAGATGATTAATGATGTAATTTTAATTCATGATGACGCAAAATGGAGCGCGTAGAGAGAGTTGATGAAACACAAATAAGCTCATATTTTCTAAAATCTTAAGATGACATTTGGTTTGTTTTCTAATTTTTGTTTTTATTTTATGATTTTTACATTTTAAAATTTTAAAATAAGGAAACAAAAAGTACTTTATTTTTTGTTCTAAGATTTTTCTTATTTTGCGTTAAAAAAGCTCAAAACAATTTTTTGTGTAAATCCTTTTTAAAAAAAATTATGAAAATATAAATAACCAAATGCGTTTTGAACTATTTTCTTTATTTTCAAAAGTACAAAATGAAAAATGAGCTTAAACAAAAAATAAAAACAAAAATAGAAAAGAAAAACAGAAAAATAAACCAAATGCCATCTAAAATTTTTTCACCTTTTCTAAAATCCTAAAATTTTCTCTTTTTGTTCATTTTATAATTTTGAGGTTCTTTTTTGAAATTTGATTTCATAATTAATTTTTATTTAATTTTGGGAGGAAAATTATATCATGCAAAATTTAAATTATATTACAAAATATACACTCAAAATTATAAAATTCCAAGAGGGCAACACTAATTATAAACTCTATCACTACAAGTTGGAATTTTTAGAAATTTTATTGAGCAATTCCCTTTTTGCCTTTAGAAATGACAATTCAACCACGAGAACAATGATACTTGTACAAATGTATGAGATTTGAATCATTTAACTCGACACAATCATAGGATAAATAATAAAAATTTATGTAGGTATAAAATAAGTTAAAGTTTTAACTATTTTAACTTGAACATACTCTAATTACATAATAAAAATTAAATTTAATTATATTTAAACAAAATGGGAATAAGATAAAAAAAAAAGTGTAATCCATTACAAATACAAAGATAATATATATATATTATTGATAAGATTGAATAGAGATTAGCTAAATTCGTTGAATTTATTTTTGTTGCCACCACGGTGATTGGCGATCCACCTATCGAAGCCGAACAACCAAAAATTGAAAACACCCTAGTCAAAGGAAAATGGACAACTAATATCATTTTTTATGTTAGTCATGTGACACTAAAGTTATGAACTATTCGATTAAAATAAAAAGATTAATAACAAAAGTATGTTTAAATATTTTGAATGACTTATTATTTTTATTATAGACATTTTGATTTAAATTAAACTATTCATAATACTATAAACAAAATGATACGGTTCATACCATATGGCTCTTGAATTCCTCGGTTTTTTTTTTTTTTTTTTGTTTTACAGTTATTAAGTAAAAATATATGGTGTTTTATGCTTAGTTAAAAATAATTGTAGAGTTACCGATGACAAAAACGCTATTTGAAACTGAGTTTTCAAAAATAAAAAAAATGCTATTTCAAAAAATGTTTTATTAATTTTATACTGAAAACTCTATTTCATATAGAGTTTTCTTGGACTAAAAAATGTCAAATCAAATAGCATTTTCTTTCAAATTTAATTTTTCATTGAAAACTCTATTTCATACACAATTTTCTTCAATTTTAATTTGGCACTGAAAACCCTATTTCATATAGAGTTTTCGTGAACTAGAAAATGCTAAATCAAATCACATTTTCTTCCAAATTTAATTTTTTTCACTGAAATCTCTATTTCGTATAGAATTTTCTTAGCAACAAAAACCTCCTGCGCTACTTGTTGCTCCTCTATATTCCATCAATCTGCAAAAATTGCTTAAAACACTAACATTTCATTAAATAACACATTTCACTGAATAAACAGATAGACAAACTAAAACAATAGTAACTTTTAAGTAATATCACAAATATGAAATGAGATTTTTCATATACAATAACAAAATATATCAACCAACCAACACGACCATTATATATATATATATATATAGACACAATAATAAAATGAGATTTTTTGTAAACAAAGAAAGTTATGAAAATATAAACCAACTTTTAAAACATAACATTAAAATATTTCCATTTGAATTTAATAATTATGTGTATTTCATAAACTATTACAATTAGAACAATCAAAGAGAAAACTTTATATAAAATAGAGTTTTTAGGGAGATAAAAACATCAAACTATATAAAACTCTATTTGAAACAGAGTTTTATGACTTAATAATGCGAAAGAAGAAAATGCTATTTCAAATACTATTTTCAATTATTTCAAAATGCTATTTCAAACAGCGTTTTCATTGACGGTAATCTCACAATTCTTTTTAATTGGACAGTAAAAATCACATATTTTTATTAAATAATGATAAAACCAAAGGGAAAAAAAATCTAAATCGGACCTCATACCATGCGGTTCAAACCATACAAGCAGCGATTTTTTTTTTTGTTTTACCGTTATTTAATAAATTTATATGGTGTTTATTGTCTAATAAAAAATAATTGTAAAATTGCCGTTAATAAAAACGCTGTTTGAAATAACGTTTTTAAATTACCGAAAACGCTATTTGAAATAGCGTTTTCTTCTTTCGCGTTTTTACCCTAAAAACTCTGTTTAATGTAGAGTTTTGTTCTGGAGACAGAAAACTCTGTTTCAAATAAAGTTTTCTCTTTGAAATAGAAAAAGATAGAAAACTCTATTTCATATAAAGTTGTCTCTTTAAGTAGAACACTTTGTTTCATAAAGCGTTTTCTCTTCTGTATCCTGAAAACACTGTTTCATAGAGTTTTCTCTTCTATGCTTTAGAAAGCTTTGTTTATGAAAAATCTTATTTTGTTATTGTGTCTATATATATATAATGGTCATGTTGGTTGGTTTATATATTTTGTTATTGTGTATGAAAATCTAATTTCATATTTGTGATTTAGTTTATCTATATAGTTATTCAGTGAAATGTTAGTGTTTTGAGTAATTCCTGCAGGTCAATGGGATATAAAGGAGCAACAAGTAGCACATGGGGTTGTGTTGCCAAGAAAACTCTCTATGAAATAGAATGTTTTCAGAGAAAAATTAAATTTGAAGAAAATTCAGTATGAAATAAAGTTTTCAATGAAAAATTAAATTTAAAAGAAAACACTATTTGATTTGGTATTTTGTAGTCCAAAAAAACTCTATTTAAAATAGAGCTTTCAATCCAAAATTAGGAGAACACTTTTTCAAATAACGTTTTCTATATTTTTAAAAACTCGATTTTAAATAGCATTTTTATTATCGGTAACTTTACAATTATTTTTACATGTGCAGCAAATGCTATATATTTTTACTTAATAACCGTAGAACAAAAAAAAAAAAAAAAAAAAAACCCACAAGCAGCAACTGTGAAATGACCAAAACAGCCCCACGCCCATTGTGACAGTTCAACCACGTATTTTTCTCCGTGCGTACATGCCTACTGCTCTTCTGATCTCTTCCATGGTACATTACCAACCACAAAAACCAACAGTGAAAAGACGGACTCTGATCAGTTAGTGGCTGTGAACCAAAGTATGAAAAAAGCTGCAAGCAGAAACCCACTTCGCTCTAAACTGCTCAAAGTTTCTCTCTCTCACACTCCATGATCACCTGCAGAAACCTTTGCCATGTATCACTCTATCAAAGCCTCACTTCCAAAATAAACCTTAACCATTTTGTTTGTTTACAGACCAAATTTTGTTCGTTGCGCTACAATCACAAATGCTTGGTCTTCTTCTACTCCAGATATAGAGACGACCATTTCATAAATGGCACGAATCATTTTGGTGACAGACACAGACACAGAGCACAAGATTATGAAGAAGAAGAAGAAGAAGAAGAAAGATTAGAGAGAGAGAAGAAGGTTAGCTGTGAAGTGGAGGTGATTTCGTGGCGGGAGCGCAGAGTAAAGGCCCAAATACTGGTTAATGCAGACATTGAATCTGTCTGGAATGCTCTTACTGACTACGAGAGGCTTGCTGATTTCATTCCCAATCTTATTTCCAGGTTTATACTTCAAAACTAAACCTCTCGTCTCTTTCTTTCACACACATATATTGACCGTTATGAACCTAAATTAGTTAGTTGGTTTAATTGTTGTAATAGAGTCTATAGCTTTGTAAGAAAATAGAAAGAATTTTCATTTTGGGATTAATTTCTCAATTGGAGGAGAAGGTTGCTCTGGTATCAAACCAGTTTGTTTTCAATTTCTCCTGTATTTTCGTAATTGCTAATCAAAAAGTGGGTTCACTTCATACATACACGCATGGTTTGTGTGCTTCTATATTGATTTTGAACAATCAATGTTTTTTTTTTCTGTTTGTACAACTTGACATGTTTGTTTTAGTCTGAGAGTTTTTCAATCGATGAATAACTTCATTTGTGTTCATCAATATTCAAGTTGCTTTGGGCATCTGAATTGGGATTCACACTGCATTTACCTATTTTTGGAACATATGATTTGTTATTTTGGAGTATTAAGTTTTTGCGCATGTGCTGGGGAAAAAGAATAATAGGTGAAAAAAGTGTTTTAAAAAAAAAAAAAAAAAAAAAAAAAAGGGAGGAAAGGAAAGAATAGCTGAAATAATTGGCTGAAAGTTTGTATGATTTTTTTTTGTGTATTTATATTTTGCAAAATACTTCCGATGTGGTGCCGTGGTGTTTGCTATATGCAGATGATATTGTTTTAGTAGATGAGACGAGAGGAGTGAATGCTAAATTAGAATTGTGGCGGGAAACGTTAGAGACAAAAGGCTTTAGCCTAAGTCGATGCAAAACGGAATATATGGAATGCAAGTTTAGCCAAAGTAGGACAACTGGTGGTATAAAAATAAGTTTGGGCACATAAAAGATTGTAGAGAAAGAAAACATTAGGTACCTTGGATTTATGGTGCAACAGGATGAAGGGATTGATACTGATGTAAGTCATAGGATTCAGGCCGAGAGGACCAAATGGAGGAATGCTTCAGGAGTTTTGTGTGATCGGAAAGTTCTCTCATGGTGAAAGGAAGATATTATAAGGTGACGGTAAGACCAGTGTTGTTATATGAATCAGAGTTTTAAGCAATAAAGTATTTTCATGTTCAGAAGATGGCAATTGCGGAGATGAGAATGTTACAAAAGATGTGACCAATCCACTCTAGGTGAATGGACTCTTAGGATGTCCCGAGCTGCCTTGGTTGATTAGTTACCTTCTCTGAGTTTATTCCACACCACTGATTACTTACCTCCTCTGAGTTTATTCCGCACCACTTTATCCAATCGTGCAACATTTGGAGGAGTTAATAAGAAAGTTTCTTCCTTGAGTTCAATGAGTTCATGAGAATTTGCAGCTGGCTAGCTCTAATTATTCGAATAAATAATTGAGTTTACCTTTGCATCTTTGGGCAAACCTAAATCATATATGACCCGAGCATTTGGAGAAGTGCAAATTGGACCATGCGGTATCCAAGAATCAAATCAAAGTGAAGTATGGCAACCATCCTCGACATCTATGGTAATGTATGGTTTGATTTTATCTTGAGGCTTAAGAATCTTCCTCCAAGTCCAAGAACAATTCCATGGAACTTTAGCAATCCAGAAATGATTCTTATGGAGAAGATTAGTCTTGACCCAAGACACCCACATAGATGAAGATAATGGTTGACAAAATTTGCTAGATATACCTGGACATGATGGCAAGGTTCCAATCCTTAATCTTTTTTATTCCAAGGCCTCCTTAGATGGATGTGTGGGATCATAAGGAGAGATAATATTAGAAATGATAAGATTAAAGGTAAAGTAGGAATAGCACCGATTGAAGATAAAATGAGAGAAAATCATTTAAGATGGTTCAGCCATATTAGAAGGCGTCCAATGGAGACACTGGTTAAAAAGTGTGAAAGCATAAAGATTGATAGGAGTAGGAGAGGGAGAGATAGACCTAAAAGAAGTTAGAAAGAAACTATTAAACATGATCTTACCTACATGGATCTAACGGAGGACATGACCCCTAAATAGATTTGATTGACGTCGTCAAATCTATATAACCGACCCCCACCTAGTGGGAAAATGTTTGATTTGGTTTGGTTTGGTTTACGTTAAAATTCACGGTACGCACATTATATCCAATATATATACTAAAACAATTTTAGATAACAAAAATTTACTAATTTTATAAGAAAAACCAAACAAACCAAGAGAGAAATTACATATTAGAATTTTATCTGTATTTTTTTTTTTAAAGAAGAAAATAGGCAAATTTGGGTAAAGACAATCAACTAATTAAAGATAGCGGTTAAATCACAAGTTACTTTAGCAAATTAATTGGTTTTCGAAATTAAGCAATTTATTTTCCCCTAAAATCAATAAACCATTATTAAAGATATGGTAGGATATGTATATGGAAGGTAGATTACGATAATTGATCCTTTACCAGTTTAGATGATTGCGATTATAACTATTTCCTAAATTGTTGCGATTATAACTATTTCCTAAATTGTATAGGTGTTTATGTGTATAAAATGGATGCTATAGCATATGTAATGAGAACAAGTTATTCCATTTAATTTTTGAACATTTGTATGGTATCAAGCAAAGATCCATAATCTTGGTATTCAATTTCTCTTGGGGTTCTTGTGTCTGTATCAAGAAAACAAAATTGGGAACCGTACTAGTCCGATATATAGGAAGCCATCACTAGTCAGTTGTCAGTTGGTCGATCGCTTTCAGTTGAGAGATCATTGGTTCCTTTCCGTGTCATCATCAGAAGCTCTTATTTCCTTCTTTGATCTTCAAATTAGCTGCGTCATCAGTATAATCAATCGATCGATCATTGTAGGTCGTGCATCTCACCTGATCGTTGTGAATCGCTGATCATTATGAGCCACCCATCTTCGTTGACACCAATTCTCGGTTCTTCGTCTTCATCAACCCTATAGTTGACGTCGCCAACAAGTGGTTCTCGTTAAATTGAAATTGGTTTCGATCGTTTACAGAATCCCAACCAATCGTAGATCAATTGTTTGACATTGGTTTTATATCGGTTCTTCGTCATCAATCGTAGACCGTAGATCGATCGTTTGTCAACACTGGTCTTATACACTGGTTCTTTGTTATCAATTCCTATAATCGAAGTGTAATCGACGTCAATTGCTGAATCAACTCAGCAATTGGCTCAGTAATGGACTCAACAAGGTTAGTCCAGTATAGTTATATTTCTTTATGGCTTTTGATTTATCTACTGTTAGTAGTACTCCCATGGAATCAAAGACATTTGGCTTTGGAAATTGGGCTAATCCTCTTACTATTCGGAAATTAAATGGGAAAAATTAGCTTTAGTGATCCAAGACGATTGAAATTGCCCTGACTGGTCTCGACAAACACAAAAATTTCACTGATTTCGCACCACCATCTTCTGAATCCTTCTATGACTCTTGTGTTCAAGACAATGCTAATATTGTGCGCCTGTTATGGGATCCTGTGGAGGCTGGCACTGTAGACCCATGCACTCATCTAGATACTAATAAGGAGATATGAGAGTATGTTTGTCTATTGTACTTTAGTGATCTCGGTCATCTCTATAATGTAAGTGACTTTTTCAAATTTCAACAGTCTGGCAAAAATATCATTGAATATTTTGTAACTTTGAAGAAGATATATGAAGAATTGAACTTACTCCAACCATTATCAGGTAGCATTCATGAAATGCAAAAACAGTGCGAGCAAATGATTATTCTCAAGTTCCTAGCCAGTCTTGATCCAGAATTTGAACCAGTATGGGCACAAATACTTAGAGGAGCATTTCTTCTATCTTTTACTGCGTCATACTCTTGTACCTTATTAGTGGCATCCCAGAAAGCTACTTCAAGTGATTTTGAGCCCATACAGTCGGCTCGTGTTGGTCAAACTGGTGCTCCAACTCATTCTGATGGTCGTATACTTGGGCAGATCGGAATAATAGAGGCCAAGGGGCTCGACCCTAGTGCACTTTTTGTGGAAAATCGGGACATTTCAATGAGAAAAGTTAGAAATTACATGGTTAGCCAGCTCATATGGCTTAAGTAGGAATATCTGAACCAGCTATCTCTTCGAATGAACCTAATTGCAATGAAACTGGATTATCTACACTTGTGACTATATCTAGCGAGGAGTATTCTAAGTTTCTCCAATGTCAAGCTATTCATTAGGCATCTCTTCCCACTGTTTCTCTTACACATAGAGGTAACCATATTACTTAACTTTCCACACCTTCCTGTATCTTGGATTCTTGATTCTGGTTCATCAGATCATATGTCTAGAACACGTAGATTATTTTTCACTCTTTAGCATTCATCATTTATTCCTTCTATTACTACAGCTAATGGATCTAGTAACCTCGTGGGGGGAATTGGTACAACTCATCCTTCTCCTACTTTACGTTTATCTTCAACCTTATATATGTACCATTATCAGTAGGCAGAATTTGGATTTTGGTATGAAACTGAGTGTGTATCATGAAATAGAAGTTAATAAACACAAAACGAATCTCAGCTTTGTCATGTAACAGGAATAACCAACAATGATGTGTGTGATCCTCAATAAAAGTGATAAAAATCATTTTGTGTGGGTCCAATTTAGATTGTAGGAAGGACCTCACAAGTCACTATGAATCAAAGAAAAAGGCATAGATGGTTTATACACAGATCTAGTAAAGAAAGTACGCTGGTGTTTAGCAAGCTCACAAATTTCGTATTGAAAATCAACTGTTGTTCTATTTGAACAAATGAGAGGAAATAATTGTTGCATATATTGAAAGTTGGGATGTCCCATTCTAAAATGCCATCACGAAAGTTCATTATTCCTAGGACTAGTAACAAAACCACAAACAGCATTGTGGTACTGTTCACTTGTAGTAGCCTCCTTAAGGTAATAGAGATCCTTGTACTCCTTAGCACTATCAATCATCTTCTCCGATGATAGGTCCTGAAAGGTACAATAAGAGGGCAGAAAATTAGCACAACAGTTGGAACTCTTGGTTAGTTAGCTAACAGATAATAAGTTGCACGACAAATTAGGAAACATAAAGGACATTTTCGAGTGTATAGATGGAGAGATTTGAATGCTCCCTTTACCGACCATTGGAGAAAAAGTACTATTTGTAATTCTTACTTTCAAGTTCCCAGCACAAGGTGAATAGGATGTAAATAAATGATATGCATCTGTCATATGATCGGATGCACTAGAGTCGATAATCCAAGGGGTATTGGTACGGGAGATAAGAGTGACAAAAAAACACCTTATGGGCTAATTTCCCTGATGATACACCGGAGGAGGATGTGGTGCCTTGTCCTTGAAACGAAGAGAAAAGTTCATATAACTTTCCTAGTTGTTCAGCACTGAACTCCCCACTCACAGATACCTGAGAACTTTGCTCTCTTGGTCCATTCTCGGTCTGATGCTCTGTAGTGGCTTGGTATCTTTCATTTTTCTTTTGCTGTTTGGGCTTCCAATCAACGGGCTTACCATGCAGGTCCCAACATGTATCTTTAGAATGCCCACTTTTCCCATAGTGGTCACACCACAATATGCCTCTTTGTGATTTTTGGCTAGGCCCACTCGGAGGCCCAATGATGTGTATCAGCTATATAGCACTTATGTTCATCTGCAATTCATTTTGACATATGGAGATTCTACAATACTAATTTAAATAGGGTGTACTGGCAATTCAACTAGAAGATAATTCACAACACCAAACATTACGGGAGAAAATAAAAATTATGGGACCTGAGCTAGGATCTATCAGGTATTGGTGTTAGATCACCAACTGTTCCAAAAGGTTGAACTATTAGAAAATGAGTCCAACAATCTAGAATTGTTTAACAAGTCCACCACTATGGAACTACATTTTAAAGTTGGTTGCACGTCAAATCGCTAGTTCAGTCCAACTATAACTGATTGGCGCTCCTTATGGCATTTGGAAACAAGGCCTTCTATCATTTCTTTTTCTTTAGGATTATTTTTAGTTCTTAATATACTCATGCTACATGTTAACATTATCCATATGATGATATTTATGATAGTTTGTTAAGGATATTTAGCGTAGTTAGAATTTGGCTTATCTTTATTAACGTCATTTCTTTTTTGTACTCAAATCTCTTTGGTTATTGTAAAGGAGCCCAACAAAATATAAGAGTAGGGGTCTCAATCTCAAAACCTAGGTGTTAAGGTGAGGGACGTCCATCTCTTATATTGGGGGAGTGACTTTTATTAAAGACTGATGTGTGACAACATCTAACAGCCCTCTACGTTGGTACGCATGGATATAGAGCCAACGTGGACAATGGTGAGGTCCAATTTGAAAATCCACTTTGATACCATGTAAAGGTGCCAACAACATATAAGGATAGGGTCTCAATCTCAAAATCTTGGTGTTAAAGTGAGGGATGTCCATTTCTTGTATTAGAGGAGTGACTTTTATTACGGGTTAATGTGGGACAATCGTATAGTTATAAATATAGTAGAATAGAGATAGAACATATATTCTTTCCATTTTTCGTCGCCATAATTCGTTTCTGCTCTCTCAGCTAGGTATCTAAGCATTGGTCCAACCAATAATAATAATAATAATAATAAAAAGCTTACTGTTTAAAATCCTTACCAATTTCATTGTTCATGCTACTAGCCAACTTTCATCATCACCAACTGACGAGACCCTTGGACTCATCGGTGACCATTGATGATGAAGGAACAAAAATTCTACACATTCTCATCTGCTAGCAATAGGATCTCTCCAAGATCTAAGCACGTGCTTGGGGATCTTACTTTTGTGGGCCTCTGACCACCTGTTTCAGTTGTTGCTTGGTGCAGACAAAGCCTCGATAGCTTCTGTTTGGTGATTTGTTCGATTGCTCGTCGTTGTCGCTTATCTCCCGTTGTTGCTCGCTTGTCTCCTATGCTAAGTTGATGCCCTTTATAATTCGTTGCTTGTGTTTTGTCCTCGTTGCTCGTTTGATCTTGTTTTTTTTTTATAGCTGCTCTTTTGTTACTTTTTCCCTTTTTGTTTTTAGACACATGAAATGAACAAAGGTTTGATAATTGACTATTTTTGTTGCTACTTAATAGAGTTCTTTTATTGTTGTCTCATGATGTTATTAATCCTAATGGCTGCCAACACCATTGACACTAATACTGTTGGAGATTCTTTCCCTTGTTTCATTGGCTCCATTTTCTTCTATAGTGTCAATTGATTGTCTACCCAAATCAATTTCTTGTGACAAATTGAAAGGTTCTAATTATCTGATAAAGTCTCATGCTGTTAGGATTTTTTGATCGGTTGACAGATGAAGAAGTTTATTATTGATCTTCCTTTAGATTCTAACAGTCTCTTACCTATTCATAGTGGCGTGTTGCGGATGCAGTTGTTATGAGTTGGCTTTAGCACAATCTTGAGCCTTTAGTTTTGAGTATTGTTGCCCTATGTATTACTTCTAAGGCAATTTGGGACTCTTCGACAGATTCTTTTGCTTAGTGAAGCAATAGTTCAGGAATCTTTGAGGCATATGAGCAGTTTTTCACTTTTTCATTGGATAATCTCTTTACATCAGATTATTATAGCACTCCTAAGGCCCTGGGTGAATGTCTCTTACAGTTTCGACCCTTCTGAGATACTAAGGTGGAGATGATGAGATAGTAGGAAGAGCATATGATAGATGTGCTTCTAACGACCTTAACAATGATTTTCATAGCTATCGCGACCAGCTTTTTGCTGGTGAGACTATACCTATAATTGGCTTGGCTCAAGTTGGCAGTCCCAGTTTAGGGTTTGTTTCGAATCTTATATGAAGCTTGTAAACTCAACAAACATCACTATGGTTTGTTTCATAGTAGTAGTGGTAGTCGTCAGTCCGAACCTTTTTATGTAGCCCATATGGACATTTGTGGTCCTTCGAGAGTCTTTATCTATAATCGATATTGGTATTTTGTTATATTTGTGGATGATTATTCTTGTATGACTTGGTTGTTTTTAATAATAAATTAGTTTGAGTTGCATGCAATTACTTTGCATTTCATAATGAAAGTGTTACCCAATTTGGAAAATAGATTAAAATTCTTCATTTTGATTATGCAATAGAATACACTATATTTGTTATTGTCTAATTTTGTGTTGAATGAGGTATTCACTAGACAACTTGTGTTCACAGATTGCTTCAAAATGGTGTTGCTGAACACAATCATCATCATTTACTTGATATTGCTCGAACCTTGAGGTTTTATATGAATGTTCCGAAAGAATATTGGGGTGATGTCGTCTTGACAACTTGTTTACTTGTTAATCGTGTTCCTTCTGCCACATTTGGTAATTATTCTTCCTTCCCTTTATTTTATCCTTCCGCCAATCTATTCTCTAGTTGTCCTTGCACCTTTAACCGTGTTGCTTTTCCTCATAACCTAGACCTACGTTTGAATAAACTTTCATCTAGACCTTGTTGCTATGTCTTCCCTAGATATTTCCGTACTAAGAAGGGATATAGTTGTTAACACCCTCCTTCTTGGAGGATCTTTGTTAGTGCTAATATTATCTTCTTTGATTCTACCTCCTATTTTTCTCAAGGGGAGTTGTCTTCTCGAACCTCCCCCTGCTTAAGAGGGGGAGTCGTCTTGGAGTTTTCCTTTTGTTGATCCTGTGCTTCCTTCCCCTACTTTTCCCCCATTGCAGGTTTATTAGCATAGCTCTCGTCTTGCTCCTCTCGACTCTAATTACCTCTGCAACTGTGGATCTTGAGCCATTTGAGTTAACAACTATTGATGTCTTTGAACCTCATGAGGCCCACCACTAGTGTACTTGAGGCTACACTTTATACTGCTGATGATCTTTCGATCGCCCTACGATAAGGTAAATGTACTTTTACCCAGTATTCTATTGCTAAATTTTTTTCTTACCATCTTATATACCTCGTTTACCGTTTTTTGTTTGTATCTTGTTTTCTGTTTTTATTCCAATCTCCTATAATTAGGCATTATTATCATTGAGTTGGAAGGTTAGCAACTAATGAAGAGATGCATGCATTGCATCACAATCATAATAGGAGCTTAGACCTCTTTCACCCTAGAAGAACAATTGGGTGTCGATGGGTGTACATTATTAAGTATTTTCCAAATGGATCAGTTGATAGACTTAAGGCTCTGCTGGCGATTAAGGGCTATACTTAGACATATAGGGTTAATTATCTAGACTTTTTTTACTACTTGCTCGCTTTAACTCAGTTTGTATTCTTCGAGCAGCGGTAGTGAGTAAGTCTTGGCCCTTGTTTTAATTACATATTGAAAATGCCGCCTTGATTTTTAAGAGGAGATATATATAGACTAGTAGGCTAGATATATAGTTCTAGGTAATGAGCATCTTGTTTATTGCTTATGCTGAGCTCTACATAGGCTTAAGCATTCTCCATAGGCATGGTTTGATAGGTTCAATACTGTTTTGTTGGAATATGATTTCTGATGATCCACATCTGATCATTCAGTGTTTATGCATCAATCACTCTCTAGCACTATCAAGGTTGTCAAAATTGAGATTTTACTTAAAATTGATGGAGGGTCTAAAAATTCGAATCATAGAATCAAATTGCAAAATTGTAAGATTTTACCGATAACATGAAAACATAGTATATTATGCTAAAATTCCTCATTTAGAGCTTTTATTTTATTTTTTTATGAGTAAAGAATTTTATTAATAAAAAAAGAGAGCAAAAACATATATCAACAAAATGCCGTGTACAAAAACTTACTCATATCAACAAAACAAATCCGCAACAAAGCTCAACAAAGCTCAGAAAAGATTCTATAGTTGGTTCTATACTCCATTACCTAACTATAAAATAAGTGTTTGGTGTGATCTTTATGTACTATTGACATTAAAGTACATACTCCATTTTATCTTAATATTTTGTAAGAGTTGAAACATATTTGTAATATTTTATTATAGGTTTCTTGGTTTTCATCCTAGTTATTGCACTTAATTTATGATAGTCATTTCGGTGGAAAATGCATATGGTGTTCAATTAGTATAGCATAGAAAATAATAGTGTGATAATCAAACAAATCTACTCAAAAAAAAGTAACAAGTGAAATATTTGTGTCCTACCACTTTAAAAAAAAAAAAAAAAACCATAAAAGTCTATTTAATTTGACAAAATTACACAAAAATCACTTAAATTTTAAAATCGATAAATCGCATATAAAATTGAGATTTTATTGATTTTAAGTTTTAAAATTGAGATTTTACATTTTACTCCTATTAAGATTTTATATAAGATTGAACAAATTTTTTCGATCTAACATCGTAAAATCGTAAGATTTTAAGATTTAAATCGCGAATTTAACAACATTGAGTGCTATTGTTTTGATTGTCTACGTTGATGATATTATTATTTCAAGGGATGATGATAAGGGTATTTTTGTGTTGAATTACCATTTGGGAAAGCAATTTTGTATACAGGATCTTAGAACTATGCTATTCCCTAGGTGTTAAGGTTGCATATTCTTCACATGGCATATTTCTGTTTCAAAGGAAATATGTTTTGGATTTGCTATTTGAGACTGGGTTTTTGGGTTCTTGACCTACTGACACACCTAAGGATTCTTCTATCTGACTTGATTCTGGGAGTGTTGGTATTTTCCAATGTTAGTTAATATTGCCAACTTGTGGGGAAGTTGATCTATCTAACTGTGACACGTCTAGATATTACATGTGTAGTTGGTGCGGTTAGTCAGTTCATGCATTCTTCTTACCAACATCATTTTGATGAGGTGTATCGTATTTTGAGGTATCTAAAGAGTTCTCCTAGTTGAAGTTTGCTTTATTGAACTTTCGTCTCGTTTGGTGTTAATGGATATGATGATGCAAATTGCGCAAGTAGCCATTTAGATAGAATATCTACTTCTGGGTACTATACTTTTGAGGGTAATTTTGTGACTTGGCCTAAAAAGGAGCAGATTGTTCTTGCTCATTCCAATGCTAAGACCTAGTATCATGTCACGGGCCAAACTGCTTCTAAGACGCTTTCGCTTCATTCTCTCTGTTAGAATATTTAAGGAACAATTGATGAATTGTAATCTAGTTATTTTTGGTTATTAGCATATACTGGTTTATTTCAGTTTCCTTTAGAATATTTAAGGAACAATTGATGAATTGTAATCTAGTTATTTCTGGTTATTAGCATATACTGGTTTATTTCAGTTTCCTTTTATAACTTAATGTTGATTATAAATACAGTAATAGGGAGAGAGAGAGATTTTCTCTTAATTTCGCTCTATTACTCTCAACTTGGTATTAAAGGGAAACTTTTTTTCCTTTTCAATAAAAAAAACTGACCGTTAGTGACAACTAGGCTTGACGTTGGCGCTCGTTGATTGAAGTCGATTCTCATCATCGATTCTAGTAGGAGGAAAAACCCTTCGTCGGCAATTCCAATTAGCCCTCGAATGATTCCAATTGATTCTTGTCACCTTCTAGTTGGAGCGAAACCCTTCGCTATCGTTTCTACTTGGTGCTCATCGATCGTCAATTCCTATTGTTCCTGTTGATTTCGGTTGGCGGTTCATTGATGGGAAGCGCACATGTGATTCGCAAAACCCCCTTTTCATTGGATGCTCATGGTTCTCATCGATTCTAGATGAACTATCGATCGTTGCTTTCGTTTGCTGCTCATTGCTTTGTCGCCCTAATGTTCTGACCATCAATTGTTCGTTGTTTTTTTTTTGATTTGTTGTTCGTGGTTCCCTTTTCGGTGGTCAGATGGTTTGATTATTGTTCGTTTATTGATCGTTCATTGATTCTTGGTTGGCTTTATCAATATATCGGATCGACGTTGTGATCTTCTATTTGCTATTCAATCGTGGATTGGTTCTTGTTGATCGTTTCTTGTTATTGGCTCTCGGCTGGCTTCATCGATTTTTGATTGGTCCTCGGTTGGCTTCATTAGTGTTTCTATTATTGGCTTTAACAAATATTTTCTGTAATGGCTTCCAATGATATTAAGACTGCTGGTACTGACTCTTCCTCTATTGCACCTACTACTCCAGTTGATGGTCTCCCTAAATCTATTGTTTGTGAAAAATTAAATGGAGCTACCAATTATTTAACTGGGGCTCATGCTGTTCGCATATTCTTTATTGGACGACAGTGGGAAAAATACATTACAAACCCCCCTCCAAATTCAACATGTCCCACCTACTCACAATGGCGTGCTAATGATGCTATTATTATGAGTTGGTTATGGCACAGTCTTGAGCCTTCCATTTTTCGTACTGTGGCCTTGTGTAACAAATTTAAGGCAATTTGGTATTCTTTAGCTGATTTTTCTCAGCATAGCAATATTTCAGAGATTTTCGGGGCATACGAGCCGCTCTTCTCTGTTCGACAGGGAAACCGATTGTTCTTTAATTATTATAGTACTCTTAAGGCTCTTGTTGATCGCCTTTTATAGCTCTGTCCATTTCCTAAGACAGAAGCAGAGATGATACAATAGTGGAATGAGCTCATAACTGTTCTTGAATGATAATCTTCGTAGTTATAGAGATTGATTTTGGGCCGAAGAAACTAGTCCCCCTTTAGCTAATGCTTATTCCAGATTGCAACGTTTTTCACTAGGTCTCCATCACCACCCAGCATCTTCTACTTCCAGTAGGACAAACTCTGCTACTTTGGTAAATAGTGGTCATGAAGGTTCTCAGGGTGACTCCCGTGGTGGCGTTCGCGGTGCTCGTGAAAGCTCTTGTACTGGTGGCCTAGTTCTAGATACGACACCAAAAAGTGTGATTATTGTGATGGTACTAATCACACTGAGCCAGACTACTGAAAGAATTATGGTCATCCTGATCAAGCTCACCATGTTAATGTTGACTCTACTAGCTCTAAAGTAGTTTCTGGCATTACTTTTGATCCTGCCAACTCTGGAGCAACTTCTCAGGGTCCCTTTTCCCTTGCTGAGTTGGATGCTATTGTGCAGGCTTTTCGCATCTCTCGCTCTTCCAGTTTCACAGCTACTCTGGACCACTCAGGTAATAGTGTTTATTTTTCTTCCTCATATGCTCTGTAGTGGATTCTTAACTCTGGTGCTAGTACTCATGTATTAGGTAATCCTCCTTTGTTTTTTGATTTGACTAATGTTACTCATCGTGTTACATTAGCTAATGGGTTCTCCCGATCTGTGGCCAGTAAAGGACACCTTAAATCTTCGTCATTCTTATCTTTACTTGCGAGCCTTTATGTACTTAACTTTCCTTTTAATTTACTATTTGTTTGTTAGTTAACCAAACTTTTAAATTGCCCCATAATCTTTTCTCCATCTTATGTATTTTAGGATCTTAAGACGCAAAGGAGGAGTGGTTCAGGATGCAAGCAAGATGGTCTCTATTAACTTGATCCTACCAGTTTTTCTCCATCTCATTCAGTTTTTCATGTATCTAATTCACCTCTTTAGTGGCATCGTCGATTGGGCCATCCATCTTTATCTTGCCTTAAGCTTGTTGTTGTTCCTGGTCTTGGTTCTACCTCGAGTCTACAACATGAAGCATGTCAACTCGGAAAGCACCACCGTAGTTCTTTTCCTAGTAGTAGCCATGGTCGTGAGTCTAAACCCCTTTTTTTTTGTAGTTCATATGGACATTTGAGGTCCTTCTAGAGTTCCTATTATTAATGGTTATTGGTATTTTGTCATATTTGTGGATGATTTCTCTCGTATGACATGGTTATTTTTAAGGAAAAGTCGTTTTGAGTTATCCAATATTGTTTACACTTTTATAATGAAATTCTTATCCAATTTGACAAAAGAATTAAAATTTTATGATCGGATAAAGCTTTAGAATATACCAAGTCTGTCAAGGACAAAATTTTGTGTTGACAGGGGCATCATTCACCAAACCACATGCGTTCATACATCTCAATTGAATGGTGTTGCTGAACGCAAACATCGCCATCTATTGGATGTAGCCTGTACTTTATAAATGTCCCGAAATCATATTAAGGTGCAGTTGTCTTAACTGTTTATCACTTTATTAATTGTGTTCCGTCTGTCACCCTGGGTAATCGGTCTTCTTTCTTTCTCCTTTACCCTTCTTCTACTCTTTTTTCTTCTCTCCCTTGCACCTTTGGTTGCACTGTCTTTGTACATAATTTTGATCCTCACCTGGACAAATTATCACCTCGTGCTCGTCTTTGTATTTTCCTGAGTTATTCTCTTACTCAAAAGGGTTACTGCTGTTATCATCCTCTATCTCGTCGATTCTTTGTTAGTGCTGATGTTATATTTTTTTGAGTCCACACCCTATTTTTAGGTTCCGAGGTAGTTGTCATCTTGAGAGGGGGATCTTCTCCTTCCTCGCGAGAGGGGGAGTCATCTACATCTCCTCCATTTTTGGATCCAGTTCTTCCTATTCTTGATGTGCCATCACAGTTTGCTATTACTAAAGTGCTCTCGTTGGTTTATCTGCATCGTGCTCACCCTGCTCCATTCTTTGCTGCACCTGTGGATCCTGCAACTTTCGAGCTACTTGCTCCTGATGCTTCTACTCCTGAACAAGACACTTCTGTCACTACTCAAGATGAGCCTGAGCTTATTGATATTGATGATCTTCCTATTGTCAGAAGACGGGGTAAACGTGCATGTATTCAGCATTCCATTACTAATTTTGTTTCCTATCATTGTACGTTATCTCGACTCTAGTCTTTTGTTTGTGTCTTGTCCTCTGTTTCTATTCGTAGTTCTTATAATTAGGTACTATTATCACTGGCTGGAAGTAATGGATGAGGAGATGCAGGCACTACATCACAACCAGACGTGGGAGTTCACCTCTCTTCCTTCGCAAAAGAAGACCGTTGGTTATCATTGGGTTTACAATGTAAAATATCACCCTGATGGTTCTGTTGAGCATCTTAAAGCTCGTTTGGTTGCAAATGGTTATACCCAAACTGATGGTGTCGACTATCTTGAGACTCTCTCACTAGTGGCTCGTCTTAATTCAGTCCGCATTTTTCTTGTAGTGACAGTGTGTAAGTCTTGGCCCCTGTTTCAGTTAGATATTAAAAATGATTTGTTACACGGTGAACTCCAAGAGGAAGTATATATGGACTAGCTACCGGGTTATACTGTTATAGGAAATGAGCACCTTGTTTATCGCTTACGCAAAGCCTTGTATGGTCTTAAGCAATCTCCACGTGCATGGTTTGATCGGCTTAGCTCTGCTCTTCTGGATTATGGTTTCAAACGGTCCACCTCTGATCACTTAGTGTTTGTTCATCAGTCATCTTCTAGAACCATTATCTTGATCGTTTATTTAGATAATATCATTATTTCTGATGATGACACAAGGGCATTTCTGCATTAAAGAGTTATTTGGGAAAATAGTTCCACACAAAAAATCTCGAAGCTTTGCATTATTTTCTTGGGATTAAGGTTGCCCATTCTTCTCTAGGTATATCTTTATCTTAAAGAAAATATGTTCTGGATTTACTCTCTGAGACGGGAGTTCTAGGTTCTCGTTTCGTTGATACTCCTATAGATTCTTTTGTTTGCTTGGATAATGGGAGTGGTGATCTTTTTCTTGATATTGGTCGCTATCGATGCCTTACGGGTAAGCTGATTTATCTTAGTGTAACTCATCTTGATATTACGTATGTGGTTGGTGTGGTTAGTCAATTCATACATGTTCCATGCAAATCTCACTTTAAAGCTGTGTTGTACTCTTAGGTATTTGAAGAATTCTTTTAGTAAAGGTTTATGTGGAATTCTAAGATTATGGGTGATTATAGAAGATATTATAGGCTGTAATTAAGGATTTACTAGCTGTAAATATGCTGTAGATTACTTTCTATAGATAGATGATTGTTTCCTCTTTTGTAGGATTTGACAGAGTAATTTAAGGGATTACCAAGCTGTTAGTTTTCCTATAAATGTATATTTCAGCAGAGTGAATAATATAAAATAAAAATTCTCTCAATATTCTTCATGGTATCGAGCAATTCACCTATCATTTCTTTCTCGGTTTTAATCCAGAACCATTTTTCTGGGTAAGAATCGATCTTCTTCTTCATCCCAACTAGTTGCTTCATTGTCATCATTTTTCCTATGGCCTCGGAAAGCAGCAGCGGCGCTACGGGAACCATGTCTGGCCAGGAACTTGTGAGCAATGGTGGTGCAGAAGGTTCATCATTCCTCATCACTTGGCACAAGTTAACCGGCTACAATTACCACCAATGGGCAAAGGCAGTTCTGATGTTTATCACAGGCGGAGGTAAGGATGAATACCTCTTCAGCACTACTGAACCACCTAAGAAGGATGATAAAAGATTTAAGGTATGGAACACTGAAAACAATCTGGTTATGTCTTGCCTGATCAATGCAATGGATACAGAAATAGGTCAAAATTTTCTGTTTTATGATACTGTATATGAGATTTTGAAGGCAGCAAAGGAAACATACTCTGACAGTGACAATACTGCAGATCTGTTTGACATCAAGGGAGCTCTACATGATCTAAGGCAAGGTGAGATGACTGTGACTCACTACTATAACACTCTTAGTCGTTTTTGGCAGCAATTGGATGTGTTTGAGACCATGGATTGGGAGTGTTCAGGGGATGCTAGTCGATACAAAAGGATTATTGAAAAAGAAAGGGTCTTTAAGTTCCTTTTGGGATTGGACAAATCCCTAGATGAAGTGAGCGGGAGAATCCTTGGAACCAAGCCTCTCCCTACTATTCGAGAAGCTTTCTCAGAGGTTAGAAGGGAGGAAAGCAGGAAGAAGCTGATGGTGGGAACAAGGCCATCTTCCAATATTCCGGAAGGATCAGTACTCATCTCCCAAAGCTCCACAAACAGTCAAGAAGGGATTGCCTTTGTCTCCCGAGGATCTACCTATGATACGAAGTAGAGGAAAGGAAGATCATGGTGTGATCATTGCCGCAGACCTGGTCACACCAAAGAAACATGTTGGAAAATACACGGGAAGCCCGCTGACTGGAAGTCGAGCAAGGAGAAGGAGGCTCGAGCATTTGTCGCAGATTCTGATGGGAAAGAAAGAAGTACCAACGGTTCTGCTCTCTTCAGCAAAGAACAAGTGGAGTGGCTGCAAAAGATGTTCAACCAAGGATCATCCACTAACCCTGTTATCTCTACCAGATCTGTTGCTCAGAAAGGTAACTTCCTAACTGTCTTACACACAAAATCAGAAGATTCATCAGGTTGGATCATCGATTCGAGTGCCTCCGACAACATGACAGGTGATATATCATTACTCCATGATTGTAGTCCCTGCTATGAGAATTACAAAGTAAGAATTGCTGATGGGTCTTCTTCCACCGTGACTGGTATTGGAAGAGTGATTATTTCTGAGACTTAACTCTTAACCAAGTTCTTTTGGTTCCAAGATCTCATGCAATTTAGTGTCAATCAGCCAGCTTACCCAAGACCTAAATTGTGTGGCTAAATTTTCTTCCACTCATTGTCTGTTTCAGGATTTGGCTTCGGGGATGATGATTGGCAATGCTAAGGAAAGCAAAGGACTCTACTGGTTTAGGGCAGCAGGAAAACAGGATTCTCAAGCACATCATGTTTCTTTCTCTACTCCTGATCCTAGGTTAAAATTGTCTTTAGATTCAAATAAAGAAAGTACAATCATGTTATGGCATTATCGCCTAGGACATCCAAATTTTATGTACTTAGCAAAGATGTTTCTAGCACTATTTAATAAAAATCCCAAATTTTTCCAATGTAAGATTTGTCAATTTTCTAAACATTGCCGTAACTCTTATCCATCCCAAAATTACAAACCATCAAAACATTTTTCCATTATTCACGGTGACATTTGGGGACCCTCTCGTATTCACAATATCTCTGGGGTTAGATGGTTTGTTAGCTTTGTTGATGACCATACTCGAGTTACGTGGGTATTTCTCATGAAGGAAAAATCAGAGGCGGGGTCTATTTTCAAATCCTTTCATTCCAGGATTCAAACACAATTTCAAACAAAAGATCCAAGTGTTTAGAACAGACAATGCCAGGGAGTACTTTAATGTCATACTTGGAAATTACCTTCTAGAAAATG
>QLOD02000001.1:30308639-30374899 GCA_003260245.2 Sideroxylon spinosum | reverse complement strand
CTTGATCCTTCCGGGACATTCTAGACCCTTCTTGATTCTTCTGGTATTTTCTAGAACCTCCTAGATTTTTCCGGAATCTTCTAGATTTTTCTTAGAATCACCTAGATTCCCCTAATCTCTCCTTTTTAAGAATTATTATGTTATGATTCTTTACACTTTTTAATATTTGACATTTGAAGGGGTCCTACTTTTTGATTAGCTAGTTCATAAATATTTATACTATTGTTCTATGTTATAACTTCTATATAACCAAGAATAGGTTGGTGCATCACATAGTCGATACCATATGTTTGAGTAAAACCCTTGGCAACAAGTCTTGCCTTGTATCGTTCAACTGTACCATTAGATGTTTAACCATGAAAACCCATTTGCACCCTATTGGTCTTTTTTCTCTCGGAAGAGATTCTTTTTCAAAGCTATCATCTCCTCTACTATAGCTCCCTTCCACTTAGGTATCATAACTGCATCCTGCCAACTCTGTGGAATAGAAATAGGAGAAAGAGACGAAACAAGGGCATGATATGAAGGATACAAACGATCATAAGAGACAAATTGGGAGATGGGATGTTGAGTACATGATCTAACACCTTTCCGAAGAGCAATAGGAAGATCAATAGAATTAAAGAGGGTAGGTTCAAAGGAAGAAGAGTCCTTACAAGATGAGTCAGCTGGGGAGTACGGAACTGAAGTAGGCGATTGTAATTGGCATGGTGGTATCACACAGGAGGAATTTCCTTTTTCCCTACGAGCATAGGTCTTTAAGTGACCCGTGTAGCTGGTGGGGACGTGTCTCCTCATCACTACCAATGTCATATGTTGCTCGTTCAGGAGATATTGGTTCCTCTCCAGACTTTTCGTTCTTCCTATCGCCATTTCCCTCACCATGATAGTAGAACAATTTCTTCCCCTCACTAGAAAGCATCTCTTCCACCTGTCTATGCTCCCTCCGAGGAGATGGAATGGAGGGAAAGAAAAAAGACTCGGTTTCACAAAAAGTAACATCCATAGAGACCAAAAACTTTCTAGATGAAGGATTATAACATTTATAGCCCTTCTGGGTAGGGAAGTACCCCATAAAAACACACTTATGAGTCTTATGACCAAACTTGGCACCAGAAGTATGTGGAGCATGCACAAAACGCACACAACCATGTCATAACTAACAATTTTTGAGACTTAAAATTTCTTAAGGGCAACGGCCTCCTCAGGTTGAGTAACAGGACTTTCAATGAACTCAGACATCCCTCTGGCTTCAATTGCCAGAGTGAAGGAGCGAGCCCAAATCAAATAATTGGTACCATCCAATTTAATGCCACATATATCCAATGAAACATTCTCCAACTGCCTGTCATATGGACTAACATATCGATATTATCAGAAACTTCATCTGAAACGACCTTTGAACTTCCAGACATCTCGAAATACTTTCAGGAGAGATATCTCAATCTAAACAGTCAAACCAAAATAGGAGCAAAAACAGCCCTCCTTGGAGGAAAAAAAATGTTTACCAAAGCCAAAAAAAAAAAAAAAAAAAGCCAAACAGACCACAATGCAACGTGAACAGTGCCCGCGCCATGAACAGTGCCGTGAATAGTACGCGATGAACAGTACCTATGAACAGTGCGCGATGAAGAAGATTGATAAATCAATTAGGGCGAAGATCACCCGCTCTGATACCATATAAAGTTTGATTGTACGGCAAAAGATTAGGTTTTTTTCTCATTATGTGAAATATATACAAGAGAAGAAAAGGAAAAATTACAATATGCCCCTAACTATAAACTAATTAGATAAGTGAATGTAAATAACCTACTAATTATACATAAATTACAGTTATACCCATAACTTAACATAGACAACCTTATTCTTCCCATCATGGGACACAAATTAAATGGCACCAACATCTAATGGGCCAAGTTTGTGTAGATGTTCATCTCTGGAAAAGGCAAGGAAGAGTACATCATTGCTACCTCCAAACAACCAGAGAAGGAAGATCCCTCGTTTCGAAAATGAACTCTGAAAATAACATGGTGATGTCATGGCTGATCAACACGACGGAGAATGAAATTGGTCAAAACTTCATGTTCTTTGATTCAGCAAAGGAGATACGGGATGTTGCTAAGGAGACCTATTCGAATATTGACGACACAATTTTGTTGTTGGAGATTAAGAGCAGTCTACTAGATCTGTGCTAAGGTGATACTTCGATTACCCGATACTATTATACCCTTACTCGTTTGCGGCAACAATTAGATGTGTTTGAAGAAGTTGATTGGGATTGTTCTAGAGATGCCACAAGGTATAGAAAAATTCTGGAAAGGGACCGGGTGTAAAAATTCCTACTTGGCTTCAACAAAAATTTAAATAAAGTTCGAAGAAGAATATTTGGAACGGGACCCTTACCTTCCATTCAAGAAGCATTCTTTGAAGTTCAAAGAGAAGAAACTAATGACGGGAGAATCAAGTACTACAGTTTGGAAATCAGAGTAAAAAGAATTGGGAGAGATGATTCTCTTCCCTCTCGATCATTATATTTATAATGCCATGTTGCAATTGAAAGAGGAAATGAAATCAATCATCAATAAATCAAAGAGACAATTACGCTCAATCACCAATTACTAAATATTCTAGAATATTCTGACACTCCCCCTCAAGCTGGATCATAGCAATCAAACATGCCAAGTTTGACGCAAAACTGTTGGAACAAAGACTGAACCAAAGGTTTGATGAGTATATCAGCCAGTTGAGAGTCTGTGTGTATAAATAGAGTAGTGAGATCCTTTTTAAGAAGGAAATCCCTTGTGAAATGATAATTCACCTTTATATGCATCGTTCGTTCATGAAGTACCGGTTATTGACAATAAAGATAGCAACTTGATTGTCGTAATACATTGACATTAAGTTTAAAATATTAATGCCAAAATCATGAAGAAGAGAAAGAACCCAAAGCATTTCTAAAGTAGTATGAGCCATGGTGCGATACTGAGCTTTAGCACTAGAACGGACCACAACATTCTGCTTCTTACTTTGCCAATTCACAAGATTACAACCAATAAAGGTGTAATACTCAGAGTTGGACCTCTTGTTATGATGATTGCCGGCCCAATCTACATCACCATATCCAACAATGTCTAATGTGGGGGAAGGTTGATAAAGTAATCATCTGCTTGGAGAACTCTTCAAATACCTTAAAATACAACAACAGCATCAAAATGTGGTTGCCGAAGAGTATGCATAAATTGACTAACCACTCCAACAAGATATGTAATATCAGGTCGTGGTACAGTGTGATAAAACTTTACCACAAGATATCGATATCGACCAACATCGGGAAAGAGATTACCGCTTTTAGTGTCAAGCTGAGCAAAGGAGTCGATGGGTGTGTTAGCAGGTCGAGATCTTGAGAGTCCAGTTTCAGAGAGCAAGTCCAAGGGTCCATTTGGCGCAGCAAAATTTCCTGAAAATCACTAAAAACTTCTAAAAATCTCTAAAATTCTCTGTTACACGTTTATATTTTCTTACTCTTTCAACTTTAAAAAAAAGTTCAATATCTTTAAAAAAAATATGTAACTGGAATCCTAAAAATTTTTTTTAGGATGTCAATGCGAACTTCTAAGCTATCAAATGATACCCACTTTGCCTATTTTTGTATATTTTTTGTATACTAATCCGACGGAAAATATCAACCCATTCCAACAGTTTTATAATGTCCAAACTCGTCTTGACGTGAATGGGGAACTGTTCCGAAGGTTTCTCAACAACTCTATGTCGTCCAAACGAAAGGGATCCAACCATCCCGATGATCTACTAGAAAATTTAGGATCTGATGCATATATTTCAGATAAATCCATGAATAACGAATAGAGAACCAAAATACGATCGATTTTTCAGCAAGTGGTTACCAAAAATAGTTGTAAAACAGTCGTAAAACACATTCTTAACCATTTACGATGAGTTAGGAAAGAGGAGAGAAAGCTCCATACCTGTGGATCCATCGTAGCCGTCGGAGCTTCAAACAAAGGAACACCAACAAAAAATTGTAGTTAGAAGGAGAGGAGAAGAAATAGTTTTCGATTTGAGCACGTGAAGAATGAACGGCGAAGTGGGTGTGTTCGATCTCGGGTCTTTGCCGGAAAAAATATCGTTTGGCAGGCATATTCTCATCCATTCTGTCTCTAGCGAATTTCAAACCATCGGGACAGTTGTAGACTGTTTCTCTATAAATTTTGTGGATTGGGTCATGCACAACAAACATCAAAACATTACCCAAATCACATTTTTTGCCGCACCAAACGGACCCCAAGATATACTTTCTTTGAGATAGAGATATACCCTTGGAGGAACGGGTTACTTGAATCCCTAAGAAATAACATAAAGCCCTAAGATCCTTGGTGTGAAATTACTTCCCCAAATGATCCTTCAATGCGGAAATACCTTTTTCATCATCCCCAAAAATAATAATATCATCAATATAGACAATCAGAATTATAGTACCAAAAGATGTCTATTGTATAAAAGTTGAGTGATCAAATGTAGACCTGCTGAAACCATCCTCTAGAAGAACATTACTAAACCAATCAAACCATGTTTGTGGGAACTGTTTCAGGCCATATAGAGCTTGATGCAAGCGACAAACAAGATGCCTACTACCTGAAGTAACATACCTAGGTGGCTGGTCAATGTAGACTTCCTCTTAAAATTCAAAATGTAAAAATGAATTTTTAATATCAAGTTGAAATAAAGGCCAACACTTACTCACTACCACTGCTAGGGGGATATGAACGGAGTTAAGACAAGCAACCGGTGAGAAGGTTTCTAAATAACCAACTCCATATGTCTGTGTGTATCCCTTAGCGACCAAACGAGCCTTAAGTCGCTCAGTAGTTTGTCTGGTAAATACTTAATGATATACACCCATTGACACCCCATTGTTTTCTTTCCAGGTAGAAGAGATGTAAGCTCCCATGTATGATTATGATGCAATGCACACACCTTCTCATCCATATACTAGTCCGGTGATAGTAAAGCTTGTTTATAAATGGTAATAATAGAAATAGAAGACATGGCATAGACAAAATTTTGTAGACAGAGTAACATACGACGATAAGAAACGAAGTTAGTAATAGGATGTTTTGTACAAGGGCGTTTACCTTGTCGTAGAGCAATAGGAGATCATCAATGACAGAGGACTCAGGCTCAGGAAAAGTAGTAGTAAGATCCTTAGAAACATTAGTAACTCAAGTGGTTTAGAAACCACAGATGTAATGTCAATAGGAGCTGGTGGAGTGGTAGGTTCAGGTCAAGGACGATGTTGATATACTTTCAAAGGAGGTAGACTAGGAGTAGGCAAATGAGGAAGGCTAGGTACAGGACTCAGAGTTAGAAGGACAGGATTATCCAAGAGAAGACTCGTTGTCAACTCCCCCTCTCAAGAGGAAGGAGAAAGCTCCCCCTCTCGAGAAAAATAGGAGGTAGACTCAAAGAAAGTAACATCAGCACTCGCAAAGGTCCGTCTTGAGGGCGGATGATAACAAAGGTATCCTTTTTGAGTGCGAGAATAGCCAAGAGAGATACATCGTCGAGCTCGAGGGAGTGTTTGTTCAAACCTGGGTCCAAGTTGTAAACAAAGGCCACACAACTAAAGGTACGAGGAGTAAAAGAGAATGACAGGGTTGAAGGATAAAGGAGAGAAAAAGATGACTTACTACCAAGAGTAGCGGAGGGAACACGATTAATAAGATGATAGGCACTTAAAACATCTCCAAAACTGTTTGGGAACATTCATATTGAATCGCAAGGTACGAGCAACATTTAACAAATAAGATGTTTGCGTTTAGTAACACCATTTTGTTGAGACATGTGAACACAAGTAGTCTAATGAATAATACCGCGCTCAACACAAAAATGATCTATGGCAGATTTGGTGTATTCCAAGGCGTTATCAGAGCAAAGGATTTTTATGCGTTTGCCAAATTGAGTAAGGACTTCATTATAAAAACGTAAAAAAGTAGTTGGTAAGTCAGAATGATTTTTCATTAAAAACAGCCTTGTCATACGAGAATAGTCATCTACGAATATTACAAACTACCAATATTCATTAAAAGTAAAGGTTCGGGAAGGACCCCAAATGTTAGTATGGACTACATCAAAAGGTTCAGTTTGACAACGACCACTATGACTAGGAAAGGCATTATGGTGATGCTTGTCTAGTTAACAAGCCTCACACTTGAGACAGATTCTAAACTGGGAACTGTTAACTTGAGCCAAGCCAAAGAGGGATGACCCTAGCGATAGTGCCATTGAAAAGGGGAAACAGTTGTACTAAAGATAAAACGTGAAATAGAAAAGTTGTTAGGATCAAGATAATAAAGTCCATTCCGCTCACATCCTGAACCAATCGTCATCTGCATTGTGAGATCTTGAAAGACACAAGAAAAGGGAGTTAGTAAGCTGATTAATAGATAATAAGTTGAAGGAAAATTTTAGAACATAAAGACTTGAGGGTAAGGATAAGGAAGGGGAGGGCTGAAGTAGGCCTTTACCAACAAGAAGTCGACAAGGCTCATCAGCTAAGGTAATACAATGTGTAGTTTTAGCCAAATTAGTGAATAAAGACGAGTCACCTGAGACATGGGCACTAGCTTTGGAGTCAATGATCCATTGAGGAGCAGATGAAGCAGAAAAACAAGTAGTATGACCAGAGTGAGACAGAGTGACAATGGAACAAGAAGAGCGAGAGATGCAAAGCGCCTGTACAATATTATCTAACTCTCAATAGAAAATGGACTTTGTGCACCTGTATGAGATGTTGGAGGATCATTGGAAGTGCTGGGATTAGAGTCCGTGGGTTTAGTAGTAACATGATGGGTATGTTTAGGAAGGCCATATTTCTTCCAATAGTATGGTTCTGTGTGGTTGGTGCCACCACAATGTTCACATTTCTTTGTACCACGTCGGGAGCCTCTACCATTGCCACGAGCACTCCCACGGGTATTGCAGCCACTACGTGATCCACCTCGAGAATTACAAAGAAATGTGAACATTGTGATGGCATAATGAGCTTCTCATATGCTTTAAATGTCTTAGACACATTGCTTTGTTGGGAGAAGGAATCGGCAAGAGTGTCCCAGATTGCCTTTGAAGTATCAGACAAAGACACTATATGCAAAACAGATGGCTCTAGACTGTGCCACAACCAACTCATAACAATAGCGTTTGCAGCATGCTATTGTCGATCAGTAGCAAATTTAGGATCAGGAGGTGAACCTGTAATAAAATGGTCCATTTGACGACCAATGAGAAAAATCCGAACGGCATGAGATCATGTCAAATAATTTGTTGCATTCAATTTCTCATTAGAAGTTGATTTGGGAAGACTGTCAAAAGGGATGATCGGTACTGTTGAAACTGGAACCAAAGCCAAGTCAATAGGGGATTAATTAGGATCAACAACCATATTGAAAGAAATGTCAAATAACAGATAACAACCATTAGAATATATGAAATATATAGAGCTGTAAATACCCATTAGAATATATGAAACATAAGAATTAAATACCCATTCAAATTTATGAAATATAAGAATTTCTTCCCTTGTTTTTCCTCAATAACAACTCCATAGGCTAAGAGTGCTTAATTCCTAATTATTGCAGCATATTCTGTATCCAGTTTAACTCACAAGGTGTGACCTATGGCTCTATTCTCAAATTCTGCAGTTGATCAAGTTACCGTTGTCTACTTTTTGCTCTTCCGTGACGCTAGATTACCTCCAACGAAGATATAATAATCAGTAGTGGAGGTATGTCTGATGGAGATCTTATCCAATCTTCTAGGAGCTCCTTTCAAATATTTCAAAATTCGAATAATAGCATCCCAGTGACTAGTATGATGTGATTCCAGAAAGTAACTGATCACACTCATTTGGAATGAAAATCTCATCTTATCACCATTGGGTAGTTGAGGGGGGAACAATTATCCTTGAGAGCTCTCTTCGTGGAGCCATCTATGACCATGCGCTCTTCATTGTTGCCTTCTGCCACCTGAAGTGGAAGGTGATCAGGATTGAAAAATTGCTTGATCTTGGGGGTTTTGCTAAGAGTTCGTGGCCTTTCATTTTCAAACTCTGGGTGGGTTGTTGTGTTAGGTACGAAAACTTCACATGTCGTTGTCTCTTCGTGCTTTTCGTGTTGCAATATCATCATCACATTGCGTTGTCTGTCCTGATGGCGGGGGAGTGGATCTTTAACACATCCCATGGGGTGACCTCCCATGGGGTGACCTCTAACTTGCTCTCCCTAACCATCTTGTGAAAGAAAGTCCGAAATGCCCAACAACCCTTGTTGCGGTGCCTTATGGTGCGATGGTATCTACAGAAACCTGGTTGTTCTTCTTCTTATCTTATTGTTGGGGAGGGGCTAGTACGCCATTTGTGACCCATGCATTTGGAAGGGCTCTTAGATTGGATAAATGGGCCAAAAATGGAGGCATTGGTGGATACCTATTCAAAGTTTATACTCATCCCCGTTCCTCTGATACGACGAATGCATTGAGGAAGCTCTTGCATCAAATACAGAGTGATTGCAACAATGTGGATGCCGTCTATCGCTTGAAGTTGGTTATTCTCTTTGGGGAAAATGAATGGTGGGGAAGGAAAGTTGCCATGCTACTCCTGTTACTGTCTCACTTGGATTTTTGGTGGCAAGGCACATGCTAGAGAAATCGTGAAAATGATGATTCACCAAATAAACTTTATCCTGGGCACCCATCCCCTTAATGCATATCTTCACGAGTTGGTCCTCTTAAAATGGGTCTTGGATATCAACCGCCTTCTCACAGAACCGTTTGACATAAGTAAGGTCTTCGCCAAACCTTTGCGATTCCCATATTAAATGGAGGGTGGTGAGCCTTTCTTCCGGCTGGGGGGAATTAGAATGTTTCTCCTATTGTGCACAATGGGATTGATTTCTGAGTTGGTTAGGGCTGGCAGAATGGCTAAAGGTGCCACCATCGAAGGAAGTGGCAGGAGGTAAATTTGCCCTCATTGCATGGCCAAAATGGCTTACATCATGGCTTACTAAACATGCTGAGCCTTCGCTTATGATTGTTGGCAAGGTAATACTTGCTCCACGATGACTTAGAGCTGGTTTAGAAAGGAAGCTAGAGTTGGTTGCGTTGTTGTGGGCTGTTGCCCTCCTCCGTTTGGGGAGCTAATCTTGGCACAGTTGTGGGCATCAGTGTTCATCATGCTGGCAGTCTTTTTGTGGGGTGCCACGGATGATGTTCAGTATTGGTTCCCCAATGGAGTATAATATGGGTGGTCGGAGTGAGGCTAGATGCTTCGATTGCGTCTAGGAGTAGTGTTGTATGATGTCAATGGTGGGGTAACACCGGAAGCAGATGAGGTGAGAGTTGGAATAGCTTGGAGCGATGGAGAGAGGTGACTATGGAGTTGTAGGGGAGTGTGTAACAACTAGGTAAAGTATCACTTGGTCAGGGTATTTATTGGGGGTATGTCTGGACAAGAAGGCTGGTTTATACGCGCTAAGGACAATGGTCCCGAGGCCA
This sequence comes from Sideroxylon spinosum, assembly GCA_003260245.2. Lineage (NCBI taxonomy): Eukaryota > Viridiplantae > Streptophyta > Magnoliopsida > Ericales > Sapotaceae > Sideroxylon > Sideroxylon spinosum. The sequence goes on along the minus strand of QLOD02000001.1, from coordinate 30,365,335 downwards.
TGTGATTGACTCTAGAGTGCCTAACACATTCGTCGGTGAAGGTACTCTCGACCAGGCAGTGGTAACATCTCTGCATGGTCGGCCAGTATGAGGATCGTGGCCACATAGGCAGAGGGCAGGTGTGTGGTACGCAGTTGGTTTTGTCAAATACCGATGCTCTCTGCTTGGGCTAGTTGAGAGTGTTTTGACAGATTCCTCAATTCTAACTACTAAGCTGCCTGTTCTTAGATGGTCCCACGAGTGAATATGTGCTATTGAGCCCTTTGGCTACGTAGCCTTTAGGCCTCACTCTTGACCCTTGCGAGCTGGATAAATCCTTGGGTGCTCAACCTTGGGAGTCTCCTAGGACCCCATGGCGGGGTCTGGAATGCCCCTTGACCTCAAATGTTCCTAGTAGGGAAAAAAGGTATTAAATACCCACGCCAAGGGTGTGGCCGCGAGGGTGTTAGGGGTGACGCCACCTTTCCATGGCAAAGGATGGTGAGGGGGCATCCTCTTGTAGCAGGGGTAGCTGTAGACCGTAAACTCTTTATGCTGTATTTAACATGGTTCAGTAGTCTTAAGTTGTCGTTTAATCATTTCATATTTGCCCTAGTAGTGTCTATTTGAATATTTTTTCAAAGTTGAGATGCTACCACTTGTTATTTAAAATTCTAGTTCTCTTAATTTCATATTTTGTTGGACTACAACTCTAAACCTTTTCATAGTGTAGGCTAATGATCGTGAGCTCCACTTCTCTATGGTTGATGGTGATTTTAAAAAGTTTGAAGGCAAGTGGTCCTTGAAATTCGAGAAAAGGTAATGAGCATACTCTTGGTGGCAATATGGTTTCAAATCTCTACTTTCAAAGATACATTGCATTTTTATCTCCATTTCTTTTTTTTTTTTTTCATATTTGTGTGTGTGTGTGTGGTTTTGGTGTCAGGATTTGTTTCTACTTAATTGATATTGGACGATGCATTATACTGGAATAATCTGGAAGATAGAGATTAAAGCCCAAGAAAACTAAAGTTTTACTTTTCATTTATGAGTATGATTTCCATTTAGCCCCATTATATTTAGTTACGGTTATTAGAGTCTCGAGATCACGAGTGTTTTGGATACCAATAGGCTTGAACATTGCATACTATTTAACAAAGAACCATTAATCACTGGACTAGTTCAACTTCCTGTGGCGATAATATTTGCTCGTGCATAGGAAATGAAATATTCTTCATTCTAAATTACATATGACACAAGATATTTCCTTTTCCATTGCAATTGTAATTTGTCTATTTCATTTTAGGATTTTCCTTTTTGGTGGGCAAGCTTGAATTTTGATTTATAGAAGTTCTAGGGTTTTGTTCAATGGTTTGAGACACCCATTGGGTTGTCTTGCGTTGTATTTATAATATCAGAAGATGTGTATAATATGGAAGGAAAATCAAACTAGGAAAAGGGAAGAAAAAGTAGTACAAGTTAGAGAGGGGCATACCTTTGTTACAAAATGTGTGCAAAAAGAACAAGAATGTTACTTTATGTACATAAGCCTAAGACTGTTATAATGTAGCATACAATATTTTTTTATGTTACTATAAATTACTAGGGGTGCAAATCACTTTTAAGAATGTAATTTGCAAATTTGTAATGTGTTATGCCTTCAGTCAATGCTGGTCCAACTACTGCTATTTGGACTCAGATGGAAGCAGTTAAAATTATTCCCTTCAAACAAGTTTATAAAAGATCTACACGTGGCAAGAAGAGAAGCAATGCTAAAAAAGTTGTTGATGATTAGACTTGCTGTTGTGGAACAATTCAAAGTTATTAGAATTCAAGTTTGTTATTTGATTTTCTAGATTATTAGGAAGTTGTTAGGGTCAGATTATTAGGAAGCTGCCAGGATTCAAAATTAGTTTTCTCTTCAATTTTCCAGATTATTAGGAAGCTGTTATCTGAATTCGAATTTCAAACTCAAATGTATTCCTATTTAAAGGTTGAGAAGGGAATAAAGATTACAAGTTGAGCTTCCAAATTTACTTCCTTAAAATCTAGAGATCGGAGGATTCTCTCTAGGGAGCCCTCACTGCTTACACAATAGGTAAGAAGGGCAGAAGGGCTTCCAAGTTTGATTTATCGGCGGACTTCCAGGTGTAGAGCCCCTTGACTAGGTCTCGGGCAAGAGCTGCTAGCGATTTGATATCAGAACCAGTTGTCATGTCAGACCCTCGTACCTTCCAGCAGCAGTTTTAGGCTTTTTGGCTATGTACCGGGAGGATCGAGCAAGGGAAAGAACTGAAAGAGAAGGGGAGAAGTTAGCCAATGAAGCCTGATAAAATGAGATGACTGTCAACTAGAAGAACTGTTCAGAAACTTTGCTGCCAGCAGAGTTGAAGTGAGGAGATATGGGACGAATCATAATCACAGGGTGCCCCAAGAGCCAAGGGCTGAAACCCCAGAGAGGGGAAATTTTGTGCCATGGTACACCAAACTAGATTTCCCTCACTACGATGGAACCTTAGATCAACTAGGTTGGTTGAACTGAAGTGAGCATTATTTTCCATCACCAGAAGGCAGCCTTGAAAGACAAAGTTGGTCTGGCCTCTTTTCACTTGGAGGGTGACCCCCAGCTTTGGTTTATCACATTAGAAAGGGACCGTCCCCAATTGATTTGGGAAGACTTCGAAACCAACTGTAACTTACGCTTTGGACCACCGGTCTGAAGTAATAAGTTGGGGGAGCTGTCCAAACTACATCAAATGGGCTCGGTGGATGATCATAATGAAGGTTTGAGCAATTGGTAACCCTTGCCTCTTCCCTAACTCAAGAGCAAGAGGTGGAAATTTTTATAACCGGCTTGAAGGAATCAATTGCAGTGGAAGTTGAACTCCAACGACCTATAGATTTGACCAAAGCAATGAGCTTGGCGTGATTGCATGAACGAAGAATTAATCACCAAAGAGAAGGGCCTTTTGAATAGCGTAAGAATTCAATAAGTAGTTCCTCCAAAATTCCTTATGTAAGACTTCTGAACAGGGCTGAAATGAAATAGAGAAGGGCCCAAGGACTTTGCTTTAATTGTGATGAATTATACAAGCTTGGGTATCAATGCAAACAACTATTTTGGGCTCGAGGGGGTGGCGATGATGCTCCAGAAATTGATGAGGAGCCTAAAAGTTCCTTTCACACCATCACTGGGGCACTCAAATTGCAGACTATGCATCTGCAACGATTCATTGGAAGGGTGCCTCTAACAATTTTGATCTATTCGGGTAGCACCCATGGTTTCATCGATGAAGCCTTAGTCGAACGACTAAAATCCCAAAAGAAGGCAAAGCCGAATTGGAGGTGACAATAGCAAACGGGGAGAAATTACACTGTTTTGGAGTGTGTCATGCGGCAAATTATAGCTGGGTAAATCAGTTCTTTTCACTTGATTTATTTTTGTTACCCTTGTTTGGCTTTAGTGTAAGGTTACCCTTGTAAAGATTGCAAGGTTATACCAAGAGAGAGCTTGACTTCCCAACATAGGTTGTTGATCATAGATGTGCAGCTCCAAAGGTAGACTAGAAAAAAGAATTTGTATAGATGCTCAAGTACTAAATGGTGGAACTTGAAAGGTAATAAGCAATTAGCATTTAGGGAATGAGTACTAAAGGAAGATTTTTGGAGGGCAAATGAGAGTGCAAATAATATGTGGGATAAGGTAGCAAAGTGTATTAGGAAGGTAGGGAAAGAAGTCTTAGGAGAATCCAAAAGGGGTGCTCTGACACAGAAAGAGGCATGATGGTAGAGTGAGGTTATCCAAGATAAGATAAAAGTTAAAAGAAAGCGTTTTAAATCTTGACAAAAAAATCGAGATGAAGCGAACTTGAAGAGGTATAAAGAAACAAAAAGAGAAACCAAAAAAGCTGTTAGTGAGACTAAGACAAAGGCATATGAGGAGTTATATAGACGACTCGATACTAAGGAAGGCGAAAGAGAGATATTCAAGTTTGCTAAAACCAGAGATAGGAGGACTAAAGACTTAAACCAAGTAAAATGCATTAAGGATGAGGATGAAAAGGTGTTAGTAAAGGAAGAGGAGATAAAGGAGCATTGGAAGAGCTACTTCTACAAGTTATTTGACGAAAGCAGTTGTAGTGACATACAATTGGGGCCGCTTACTAGTTCTAGGGAAGAAGTGAATCACAGTAGGGAGGAAGTAAAGAAGTACTGAAAAAGATGAAGAATGGAAAAGCGGTTGGGTCAGATGGTATCCCTATTGAGGTTTGCAGGTGCTTGGGAGAGGATGGCATAATTTGGTTGACAAAACTTTTTAATGTGGTACTGAAGAGCATGAAGCTGCCTGATGTATGGAGGAAAAGTATTCTTATACTCATATACAAGAAGAAAGGAGATATTCAGATCTGTGCAAACTACCACGGGATTAAATTGATGAGCCATACGATGAAATTATGGGAGAGAGTTATTGAGAGAAGATTAAAGAGGACAACAAACGTTTCAAAGAATCAATTTGGTTTCATGCTTAGGAGATCAACTATGGAGGTTATCTTTCTTTTGAGGAGGTTAAAGAATAGTATAGAGAAGGTCAAAAAGATTTACACATGGTGTTCATTGATTTGGAAAAAGCCTATGACCGGATTCTTAGGGAGATCCTGTGGAGAATATTGGAAGAGAAAGGAGTGTGTGTCGTATATATTGAGTCAATAAAGGATGTATGATAGAGCCATGACATTTGTATGGACGACTGGCGGAGAGACTAAGAAAGTTCCTATCATAATTGGTCTACACCAAGGCTCAGAGTTAAGCCCGTACTTGTTTGCCTTAGTTATGGATGAGATTACAAGGCATATTCAGGATGAGGTGTCGTTGTGTGTGCTACTTGCAGATGACATTGTTTTAGTAGATGAGACGAGAGGAGTGAATGCTAAGTTAGAATTGTAGTAGGAAACGTTAGAAACAAAAGGATTTAGGATAAGTAGATGTAAAACGGAATATATGGAATACAAGTTTAGCCAAAGTAGGACAACTAGGGGCATAGAAGTAAGTTTCGGCACACAAAAGATTGTAGAGAAAGAAAATTTCAGGTACCTTGGATCTATGATATTATAGGACGAAAGGATTGATATTGATGTAAGGTATAGGATTCAGGTCGGGTGGACCAAAGGAGGAGTGCTTCGGGGGTCTTGTGTGGTCGGAAAGTCCCGTTTAAGATGGAAGGAAGGTATTATAAGGTGGTGGTAAGACCAACGTTGTTACATAGAGCAGAGTGTTGGGCAAAAAAACATAATCATGTTTAGAAGATAACAGTTGTGGAGATAAGAATGATATGATAGATGTGTGGGATCACAAGAAGAGATAAGATTAGGAACGAGGAGATTAGGGGGCAAGGTAGAAATAGCACCGATTGAAGATAAAATGAGAGAAAATCGTTTAAGATGGTTCGGTCATGTTAGAAGGCATCCAATGGAGGCAAACGGTTAAAATGTGTGAAAGTATGGAGATCGCCAGGAGTAGGAGAGGGAGAGGGAGACCTAAGAGAAGTTGGAAAGAAATTATTAAACATGACCTTGCCTCTATGGATCTAACGAAGGAGATGGCCTTAAACAGATTTAATTGGTATCGTCAAATCTATATAGCTGACTCTACCCAGTGGTAAAAGGCTTAGTTTAATTTGGTTTAGTATTGTTATAATACCAGCTATCATTCTTGAAAACATCTCCTTTCGAGGTAGTTTCGGCCGGCCTTGCCATAAACTACTCTCCTACTTTCCTGGGTAATCTCCATTGGCTGCAGTAGATGTTGAATTGCAGGATAGAAATCTCCTATTGGCTGATGTCTGGGCTTGCTTGTTACAAGCTCAACAACGGAAAGATTATTATGATCTTCATCATCGCAAGGTTCAATTTCAAGTAGCTGACCTGGTTCTTTTGAAGCTGCAGCCCTACAGGCAATTATCCTTGGCCAATCACAGCAAATGGAAATTAAGTCCTAAGGTTTATGAGCTGTTCCCAGTGGATGCAAAGGTTGGAATGGTAGCTTACCGCCTCACACTACCTCCCCAAAGCCGGATTATCCAGTCTTCCATGTTTGTTGTCTTAAAAAATATCATGGGATGTTGCCGTAGTTCCTTTGTTGTCTACCATTTATAAGGGTATTGTTCAATCTATACTCCTAAAGCCCTCCTGGATTCCGGAATGGTCTCCAATGTTCAGCAGTTACATTGGGATGGTCTTTCTCCTGCCAAGGCTTCTTGGGAGCCTGTCCAACAATTGCTCAACCACCATCCTCCCTCTGCAGATGAGGTCATGCGCTTTCTTCAGGGGGTGGCCAATGTTATGCCTTCAGTCGATTCTGGTCCAGCTACTGCTGCTGGGACTCAGATGGAAGCAGTTAAAATTATTCCCTTCAACCAAGTTTATGAAAGATTTACATATGGCAAGAAGAGAAGCGATGCTGAAGAAGTTATTGACGATTAGATTTGCTGCTGTTGAGCAATTCACAGCCATTAGAATTCATGTTCGTTATTTGATTTTCCAGATTACTAGGAAGTTGTTAGGATCAGATTATTAGGAAGTTGTTAGGATTTAAAATTAGTTTTCCTCTTTAATTTTCCAGATTATTGGGAAGCTGTTATCTGAATTTGAATTTCAAAATCAAGTGTATTCCTATTTAAAGATTGAGAAGGAATAAAGAATACAAGATGAGTTTCCAAATTTACTTCCTTAAAATCTAGAGATCAGAGGGTTCTCTCCAAGGAGCCCTCACTGCTTACAAAATAGGTAAGAAAGGCAGGAGGACTTCCAAGTTTGATTAATCAGCGGACTTCCAGGTGTAGGGCCCTTTGACTAGGTCCCGAGCAAGAGCTGCTAACATAATGACGGTTCCATTCTTCAGTGCTGATAAGAACTTTTATCTCAAAACTTTGTGATGACGAGGGTGATGTTTATTTCCATTCAGTTATGCCCAAACAGAACCTTACTTTATCAGAAAATGGTTTCCATTGGGTCAAGCAAGGAAAATGAGGACCTTGATGGTCAGTTAATACAACTGTATTGAACAAACAGAGAACAAGGGATGGGGGTTTATGGGTGTACCATGAGGGGTATGTATGGTCCATACTGTTGGACCTATAAAGAGGAAATGGGAGGCAAAGAGGCTTCACAAGTGCATTGCTTTTTGCCTGATTGTATGTTTGTTTAGAGATTGAAAAAAAAAAAAAAAATGGTGTTCTTTTGCGATTTACATGATTACGGCTGGTTGCCTCAGTTAACAACTTCCATTTTCTGTGATCAATTTTTTTTAATCATGGGATTTCTCCTTACCTTACCCTTTACTTTTCCCCTCTTTTTAATAAATGTTTCAGTATGCTATTCCCTTTAGAGAAAAACAATGCACTGTTGTTTCCCCTCTCTTTAATAAACTTTTTCAGTATGCTATTGCCTCTAGAGAAAAAACAATGCACTGTTGGGATGGATTATTTTGAACTGGCTGTCATCAATACATTTGGTATAGGAAGAAAAACCTTCAATTATTTTTTAGTTGTTCAGGCAAAGTGAGTGGAGAGAACACTAGAGGTAATGTATCAGCCATTTTAGCTGCTTCTACCGTGTGACAATGTTGCTTTACTCCAACCTATAATATTAACTTGACTTCCAAATCACTCCTCATCCCAGTGACTATCTGATAGAGGAAATCCATTTCATTTCTCTCTTTGGCAACTAATTCAACAGAAAGCTCTTTAAAAACTGTTTCTTTTTGTGTACTCTTTTTATCTCTCCCCTACAAAGTTGAGCATTATAGTTGATACATTTTGGAATGATATGTGCTTTGATTCTGCATAGGGTCAATGGCACTTATAAGTGCCATGACTAGTGAAACCTAGGATAATACCTATAAAAGTTTTTGCTATGACTTCTAAAAGAAGAGATGCATGGTCATGATGAGCTGATTGCTGAAAATAGTTGACTTTTAAGTTCTCCCTACTATCTGTAAACCAGTTAATTTTGCTTATGGCTCATATGAATTAAACACATAAGTGAATTTTCTTAAAAATGCTTGTTTGAATGTATCAAGTCTCGAAAGAGTATCTACCAAAGTACTTAAAGATGCATATACTACACGCAGCAAGGAACAAAATATTTTTTCAAATTTTTTTCATTTCTCAAGAGACCAGAAAGTAACACTAATGAATAATATTTCAATTGTTTCTATTGGAACATTAATAGACACCAACCCACGATGTATCATTCAAAATACTGTGTCGTTTTATATTGTTGCACTACATCCAAAACATTTCTGAAAAATTCCAAAAATGATTCTATTTGTGTGTCAGAATATTTTAGACTTAATTGAGCATGATTACAGCTGATTTTATTAGGATTATATCATGATTGTAATTTTCTTTTTTGTCTATAACCCAGTATTATAAATATTATGATAGAGAGGGAGGCTAATAAAGCTCTCTAATTTTTTCTCTTATTTCACCTGGTATGAGAGCAATAAAAAAATAGAAAACGTCCAACGGAAGCACCAGTTAAAAGGTGTGAAAGTATGGAGATTGCCAAGTGTAAGAGAGAGAGAGACCCAAGAGAAGTTGGGGAGAAACTATTAAACATGATCTTACTTACATGGATCAAACGGAGGACATAGTCTTAAACAGATTTGATTGGTGTGGTCAAATCTATATAGCTAACTCCACCTAATGGGAAAAAAGCTTGGTTTGGTTTGGTTTGGTTTGGTTTGGTTTAGAGGAGGTTGTTCGCATCGTTGAAATACTTGCGGCTATCGGCATTGGTCGTTGCCTCTCTAAAAAGGATCGTATCCTTCTAGTGATTACAATCATAGTCTATTGATCCCTTCTGGTGGCCAGACGCGCTTCCACATCCTGGTGATAGCATCTGAGAGTAGATCTCACTTAATTTTGGCTGTAAAGAGGGTGCCGACACTTCCTAGTCTTTCCTTCGGCAACTTTTGGTGGTGGTCGCCCGTTGTGGGAGGACCTCTTATTGCCGCCGTCGTGATGCATAGATGATTGTTGTCGTCGATTGCTCACTTTTCGCTCTCCATTGTCATTAAATCTAGCTCAACAGACTCTCAATGGATGCTCTTCATCACTCTCAATCGTAGCTCATTTTCAATTGTCGACTTTGCTCACTTTTGGTTGACAATCAGTGACCTCCTCTATAGACACCCCAATTTTGCCCCCTTACTTAAAAATCACAATATTTTAATTGAATGGTGCTTTACTGATTAAAATATTTTAATCGTAGGAAGTTAAAAGAAATAAAGAAGAATTGAGAGAATGAGTTAGTATTTATACTAATAGATTACAATTAATTTAGGAAATACAATTAATTGTAAACTGAATCAAATCCCTCAAATCCTCATAACTCATAACAAAAAATTCCAAAGATTCTAACACTCCTCTCAAATTGAAGCATATAACAACCCCCTCTACTGTGTTAGCTAACTTAGCAGGAGGGCCAGGAGCCCTCCCTTTCATTACAAGATTGAACTCTAAGAGAAACGACATTTCTTACTCCCGAGCCTGGGAAAAAAGCCTCCAAGATATTGAAGGTACTATGAAGAAATAGTAGTGACAAGCCAGAAGATATTTTCTCTTCTTCGGAATAACCGAATATGCTTGCGAACCCACACCACTCTCCAAGGAAAGCATGGAAAGAGGTGGGCCCGAAAGGGCTCATTCGACCAGCCATTGAACTAGCTCCCATATGCTCAGTTTGGTAGACAATTTTTGAAATGGAGTTTGAGCTAAGGATTTTGCGAGAATATCCCCAACTGAGAATCAAAGCGTATAAATAGAGTAATGATGTTGCATTTAAGCGAGAGATCCCTGATAAAGTGGTAGTCAACTTCAATGTGCTTGTTTCGTTCATGAAAAACAAGATTATTAGCAATGAATATTATAGCTTGATTGTCATAGAACATACATATACACATATATATATTATAATAGTTAATGAAATATACTTCAAATCTTCAACACATAAACACATTGATTGGAGTCGTCTAATCTATATAGCCGACCCCACCTAGTGGGAAAAAGCTTGGTTTGATTTGGTTTGGTTTCTTCAACACATAAACACAACCAACATCGCAAAGTGTTTAACATACCATATATGTAAAAGATATGCATTAAATCCCTACGTCAGTTGCTGAGAAAGAAAAAATTGAAGAACAATGAATAACTAGAAACTTTGGAAAAGCTGAAAACTTGGTACAATCAATCTACAAACCCTGAACATCGGAACAACAATTCAAACGTGTTCAGAATAACTCTAGTGCTAAGAGGAATCGAAGCAAGGTTAAGGTTTCATGAACTTGCCAAGCTTGGCTCCTTCCCTCGGTTTACTACTTTGAATCCCAAAAGTGTATAAGTATAGGCATATCTATGTATATATAGATGAATGGTGCTTCGTGACAAAGGAAAGAAAAGCTATAAGGCCATTGATGATGGATGACAATCTTATTACCCTAGACCCCATATGTGTATGTGACAAAGACGGAAAGAAGCCATTTTAGCCGAAAACTGGAGAACTGACCTTATAGGTTACTAATGTGGCACTCCAGGTGCCCGAGCTAGGCCATGCGCTTGAACCCTTTTCTCTTCCAAAAATTTTTTGTTAAACCCACCTCAGAATTGAGCATTTGAGTTCACTAATGCACCATATTAAATACATTAATATACCTTTAAAACATAATCATATGCATTAAGAATAAAATATTAGATAACAAAACACGGGTCTTTACATTTTTTATCATTGAATAACTAATTGTAATCGTTTAAGCCAAAATTGAAATAATAGATGTGATATAAAACGTCTCTAAATTTAAAGTGATTGAGATATTAGTTAACTAATTTGTCCACACCTTTAATCTCTCCTCAATTTTCACTCACATTATGTCAAAGGGAAGTCTTGTAGCCATTTAAAGCCATTAGCGGGCCATTAAAACCAACGGATTCTATGTCTTGTACAATTGTAACAGTTTTGTAAATCTTTGATTCTTTCCTTAAATTAGGATATACTAGATGTCGGCTAATTATAGACAGTTCTTTATATAGTAGTTTTGGTGCTTTAAAGGCTGCAAATTAGGCTCTAAAGGCTATAGCATGTACATTTTCTATATAAGAGGAATTCTCCAACAAGAGAAGACAATTTTCTCAAAAACTCTGATTTTGTCATGGTATCAGAGTCCCAATTTTGAAAACCTTTGTTCAGTTCTTCGTTCTTGGTTATTCTCAATCAGTTCCCTCAGCTTCATGTCTTTAGACAAGTCTGATGCCTTCTGATTCGTTTTAATGGCAAAAACTACTCAACCTGGGAGTTCCACTTCAAATTTTTCATCAAAGGCAAGGATCTATGGGGCCATTTGAGCAGGTTTTTCATCAAAGGCAAGGATCTATGGGGGGCCATTTGAGCAGTAAACCTGCTCCTGATAGAGATTGAGACTTGGATTTGTACGCCAAATGGGAAGTCAAGGATGCCCAAGTCATGACGTGGATTCTCGAAACTGTTGAATCCAACCTCGTCTTGAAACTCCGACCCTCAAAACTTGCTTGTGAGATGTGGCCTTACCTCTAGAAGGTATACAGTCAGAGCAACAATGCCCGTCAGTTCAAGCTTGAACTTGATTTGGCCACTCTCCAACAAGATCGTCACATTATCTCTAATTTTTACTCTATCTTCATGAATCTTTGGGCTGAACATACTGACATAATTTATGCTAATTTATCTCTCGAGGGTCTTAGTTCTTTCAATCAATCCATGAAACTACCAAAAGATCTCAGTTTCTTATGAAACTGAGATTTGAATTTGAAGGCATCCAATTTAATCTAATAAATTGAGAGCCTATCCCTTCCCTAGATGCTTGTCTCAATGACTTGTTTCGTGAGGAGCAATGCTTCCTCACTCAAACCACCATGGAAGAACATCACTCCACCTCTTCTCAGATTCCAGTGGCTTTTGCAGCACGAGGCAAGCCACGAGGTCGGGACATGAGCACTGTCCAGTGCTTCAGTTCCAAAAAATTTGGCCATATTGCTGCTAACTGTCCTAATAAGTTTTGCAACTAGTGCAAAAAGGATGGGCACAACTACCAAGGTATGTCCTACTCGTTCCCCTAAGAAATCTAAAACAACATATAATGCCACAGTTGGATTTTCCAATGCTGGTAGTTTGTGGATAGAGCACCTCTGACACAAAAGTGCTCTTGTTTCCATTCCACCCGTGACTCCGGAAATGATCCAACAAATGACTGTTTCTGGATTCTATGCTTTAAGACTCTCAGGTAAACCCTTCTCTACATCTTCTCCTTAGCTCTTTGATACCGTTGCTTCCAATTAGATGACAAACAGTGCCAAATCCCTTACCATAAATATTTTGGAAATCTTGAGATTCATACTGTCAATGGCGGTTCTTTACCTATCACAGCCATTGGTGATGTTTGTCCTTCTTTAACCAATGTCTTTGTCTCTCCTGCCCGTATGACTAATCGTGTTTCTATTGGTCAATTGGTTGAAAATGATTGGAAAGTGGAATTCTCTAAATCTGGTTGTATTGTGCAGGATCAACAATCTGAGAAGATGATTGCAAGGGACCCTAAATTGGGACGCCTTTTTCCATTTGCTTTACCTTTGTCTTTTTTTCATTACATTTTGTCACTTAGTAACTCTATTCATGTTAATTGCCAAGCTTGGCATAAACGTTTAGGACATCTAAACTCTAATGTACTTCATAATTTGCTCAATTTTGGTTTACATGGGAATAACGAGTCACCATCTTTTAATGCTGTACAATTTTATTGCAATACTTGCAGGCTTGGTAAAAGCAAAACACTGCCATTTACCATTCACACACTGAATATTGTCTAGCCATTTGATTTGATCCATAGTAATGTGTGGGGTATGGCGCTGTTCTCATGCTAATTACAAGTACTTCGTCACTTTCATTGATGACTGTAGACAATCCACATGGATTTACTTCTTGAGATCTAAAGGAGAAGTATTTTTTGTTTTTAAGCTTTTCCATGCACAAATTTAGACCCAATTTTCGGCCAATATCAAAATTCCACGTTTTGAAAACGGGGGTGGGTACATGTCTAATTGTTTCAGGAATTTTTGCAAACTCATGGCATCTCTCACAAAGGTCTTGCCCTTCCACCCCTCAGCAAGATGGGGTGGCTGAAAGGAAGAAACATCATGATATAGGATTGAATAGAAGAAGAAAGAATTAGAGAAGAAGAAGAAGTAGAAGAAGAAGAAGAAGGAGGAGGAGGGGAGAGAGGATAGCAGCTGTAAAAAAGAAATAGCCGTCAAAATATCATAAAATCAATCGTCTGTTAAAACCTTAATTAGGGTTTAAATAAAAAAGTGCATGGGCAAAAATAAAGGCCTAAAATAAATAACCTATTACTAAAAATTGGCCAAAACAAATGAGTCCAAAATAATAAGTAAGATAAAATCAATTCGCTAAACTAAATATTAATAATTAGTCCATAAGACTAATGGTTGGGCCTCTTTGATCCGACGTCCATAAACACGTCCATATCGCCTACTGGTGTCTGCACCAACTCTCCCGGGGTGGAAAGAACTGAGCTCTGACGAGGTGGCGGTGGAAAGACTCTCATAAAACTCCAAGAGGCATGGATCAAGCTGCTACAGTGTTGGTAGGAATCCAAGTGCAATAGGAACCAGGAACCTTCGAACCACGCCATCCTTGGTGAGATCAACTTGCTCATCTAAAATAGCATTAATTTTATCATTATGTGTAGGGTTTGGTGTAATTGTTAAAGGAGTCCAACAACATATAAGAATAGGGGCCTCAATCTCAAAACCTAGGTGTTAAGGTGAGGGATATCCATCTCTTACATGGAGGGAGTAACTTTTATCACGGGCCGATGTGGAACATCTAACAGCCCCTCTCACGTTGGCCTACATGGACGTACGCTCAACGTGGACAATGGTGAGACCCAATTTTGAAAGCCCACTCTAATACCATGTTAAAGAAGCCTAACAACATTTAAGAATAGAGGCCTCAATCTCAAAACCTAGGTGTTAATGTGAGGAACGTCCATCTCTTATATGGGAGGAGTGACTTTTAACATGGTATCAGAGCGGGTTTTCAAAATTGGGCCTCACTATTGTCCACATTGAGCTTATGTCCATGCGGGCCAACTTGAGGGGCCTGTTAGATGTCTCACCTCGGCCGTGATAAAAGTTACTCCCTCCCTCACCTTAATACCTAGGTTTTGAGGTTGAGGCCCCTATTCTTATATGTTGTGGAGCTCCTTTAATAGTAATGATGAATATCATTGTGTATAGGGACTGGTGGTTATGATGAAGTCGTACGTATCAAGTCGGGATGGTAGTTAATGGATGGGGCATCAGATGGTGCATCGGGGGGTTGAATATGTCTTTTGTAAGCAACAAGGTCCTCAACATTAAAGATGAGGCTAAAATCAAAGTGTGAGGGAATATTAATAACATATGATTTGTTCCAACCCGTTTTAAGATTGTAAGAGGACCAGCACTACGAGCTTGCAATTTCGAAACAGACCCAGGTGGAAAGCGTTCTGGCCTTATTCTAATCATCACATAATCACCAACATTAAAAGCAACATGTCTTTTATGTAAATCAGCTTTAAGTTTATATGTTGCATTCATTGACTCGAAGCGCTTATTGATATCAACATGCAAGTCTCCAATATGTTGCGCAGACGGATGAGTCGACTCAAACACTCTAGCAACTGGAGACATGGGAACTAGGTCTAAAGGCTTCCTAGGCTTATAACCATGCACAACTTCAAAAAGGTTCATTCCTATCGACCTATTCACAGAGTTATTACACGCAAATTGAGCAGTAGGAAGGATTAAATCCCAATTCCTATGATGGTCTTGAACTAAGCACCTCAAGAGATTCCCTAAACTATGGCTAACAACTTCTGTTTGGCCATAAGTTTGAGGATGATACCAAACCAAATCAATCATTTTCTCACTACGTGGGATCGGTTACATGAATATGATGACGCTAATCAAATCTATTTAGGGCCATATCATCCGCTGATCCATAGAGGTAAGGTCATTTTAATAATTTCTTTCCAATTTCTCTTAGGTCTCCCTCTCCCTCTCCCTCTCCTGCTCTTAACAATCTCCATGATTTCACACCTTTTAAACGGTACCTCCATTGGACACCTTCTAAAATAGCCGAACCATCTTAAATGATTTTCTCTCATTTTATCTTCAATCGGTGCTATTCCTACTTTGTCCCTAATCTTCTCCTTCCTAATCCTATCTCTCCTTGTGATCCCACACATCCATCTTATCATTCTTATATCCGCAACTGCCATCTTCTGAACATGATTATGTTTTACTGCCTAACACTCTGATCTATATAACAACGCTAGTCTTACTGCCATCTTATAATACATTCCTTTCACCTTAAGTGGGACTTTGCAATCACACAAGATCCCCGAAGCACTCCTCTATTTGGTCCATCTGGCCTGAATCCTATGCCTTAAATTAGTATCAATCCCTCCATTCTGTTGCACTATAGATCCAAGGTACCTAAAGTCTTCTTTTTCTACAATCTTTTGTGTGCCCAAACTTACTTATATGCCTCCAATTGTCCAACTTTGGCTAAACTTGCATTCCATATATTCTGTTTTATATCTACTTATCCTAAACCCTTTTGTCTCTAATGTTCCCTACCACAATTCTAACTTAGCATTCACTCATTCTCTCGTCTCATCTACAAAAACAATGTCATCTGCAAATAGCATACACAACGGGACCTCATCCTGAATATGCCTTGTAATCTCATCCATAATTAGGGTAAACAAGTACGGGCATAACGCTGAACCTTAGTGTAGAGCAATCGTGATAGGAAATTCTTTAGTCTCTCCGTCAATCGTCCATATAGATATCACGGCTCTATCATACATGTCCTTTATTGCCTCAATATATGCAACACACACTCCTTTCTTTTCCAATGCTCTCCATAGAATCTCCTCGGAATCTGGTCATAGACTTTCTCCAAATCAATGAACGCCGTGTGTAAATCTTTTTGACCTTCTCTATACTGTTCTGTTAACCTCCTCAGGAGAAAGATAACGTCCATGGTTGGTCTCCCAGGCTTGAAACCAAATCTGTAACGTTTGTTGTTCTTCTTAATCTTATCTCAATAACTCTCTCCCATAATTTTAACGTATAGCTCATCAATTTAATCCCACGGTAGTTCGTACAGTTCTGAATATCTCCTTTATTCTTGTATAAGAGTATAAGGATACTTTTCCTTCCATGCATCTGGCATCTTCTTGCTCTTAGTATTACATTAAAAAGTTTTGTCAATCAAATTATGCCATCCTCCCCCAAGCACCTCCAAACCTCAATAGGGATACCATTTGGTCCAATCGCTTTCTCATTTCATCATCTTTTTCAGTATTTATTTTACTTCCTCCCTACTTATTCTCCTATAGAATATATGATTTCCTTCTTCCCTAGAAGTGGTAAGCGGCTCCAATTGTATGTTACTATTAGTGCTTTCGTTAAATAACTTGTAGAAGTAGCTCTTTCAGTGCTCCTTTATCTCCTCTCCTCTTCCTTTACTAATACTTTTTTATCTTCATCCTTAATACATTTAACTTGGTTTAAGTCTTTGGTCCACCTATCTCTGGCTTTAGCAAGCTTGAATATCTTTCTTTCGCCTTTCTTAGTATCGAGTCGCCTATATAACTCCTGATATGCCTTTGCCTTAGCCTCACTGACTGTCTTTGTGGTTTCTCTTTTTGCTTTTTTATACCTCTCTAAGTTTGCTTTATTTTTTGCAAAGATTTAAAACGCTCTCTTTTAACTCTTATCTTGGATAGTCTCGCTCCACCATCATACCTCTTTCAATGCCGGAGCACCCCCATTGGATTCTCCTAAGAGTTCTTACCCTACCCTCCTAATACACTCTGCTACCTTATCCCTCATATTATTTGCACTCTCGTGTATTCTCGTTTACCCCCCAAACGTCTTCATCTAGTACTCTTTCGCTTATTGCTAATTACTTATCACCTTTCAAGTTCCACCATTTGGTCCTTGAACACCTATACGGTTTGAGGGTGATACACTGTGGAAAATTTGAGTTTTGTACCATCTACATGCCAAAGAGTTTTCCAAAAATAGCTAGTGAAACGAACATCCCTATCAGTCACTATGGTTTTAGGTAGACCATACAATTTGACTATCTCCGAGAAATATAATTTGGCAACTCTAAAAGTATCAGACGTTTTATACAGGAAATGAAATGAGCCATTTTAGAAAAACGATCTACCACCACAAGATTAGAATCATGTTTCTTATGTACACGTGGAAGACCTAAAACAAAGTTCATACTACTGCATAAACTAGGGACAAGAAGGAGATTATAAAGACCAGTATTCTGTTTCCTATGTTTAGCTAACTGACAAGTATGACATTGACTCACTATTCTACCAACATCGTTCTTCAAACTTGGCCAATAAAACCGACGTTCAACTTCCACAATGGTCTTGTCATGCCCAAAATGTCATGAAAGACCTCCAGCATTAACGTTACACACTAGGAAATCCCGTACTAAAGTCCTCGGGATGCAATGTTTATTAGCCTTGAACATAAGTCCATCTTGAAGAATGAATTCGTCATAAACTTCTGAATTTTCATTCTGTAGGTTTAGAAAAACCTTGCCAAAATCAGTACAGGACTCATACGCATCTTTAAGCCTATCACCTTAACACTCATGACAGACAGTAAGGACGCACGATGACTAAGGGCATTAGCTATCTTATTATCAATTCTTGATTTATGTTTTAGGACAAAAGAATAGGCCTGTAAGTATTCAATCCCGCGATCATGCCTATGATTAAGCTTTTTTTGGGAACTTATATAACGCAAGGCTTCGTGGTCAGAATAAAGGACAAACTCTTTTGGGAGTAAGTAATGGTGCAAGTACCGTAAGGCTTGTACTACTGCATAAAACTCCCTGTCCTAGGTGGAATACTTTTGTTTAGCCTTAGCCAACTTCTCGCTAAAGTAAGCGATGGGGTGACGCTCTTAACTGAGTACTTCTCCAATATCTACTCCTGATGCGTCGCATTCTACCTCAAAAACTCTCGAAAAATCGGGGAGACACAATATGGAGGACTTGGTCATTCTTTTCTTGATGTTTCAAAGGTCCTTGCAGCATTCTTTGTCCACTTAAACTTTCCTTGTTTCATACTATTAATGTACGTAGGAAGTTATGGATGTGTATTCATGCATTGTATTTATGTACCTAGGAAGTTGTAACTAGTCTAGGTTCTTTGTTTTCTATTTATTGTAATTGTACAGTTTTGTGTATATATACAAAAACTGATAACCCATTTGGGGTATCAAGAACCTTCAAACTCTATGTCTTTGCATGGTATTAGAGTATCTATCCTGAGCTTGTGTGTGTGTCATTAGTGTTAGTCTTCTGTGTGTGTCAACACCAGAAAAGTTGGTGTCAACACAGTGTTAACGTTGGAAGCCGGAGAAGACCTCTCGGCACTGTTAAAAGGACAAAACTCTCTTCTCGTTTGCTGGTTCACAGCGTGAAGGAGCTCAGAAGTATCGCCGGAGTGGAGAATCGTTTGCTGGTTCAAAGCGTGAAAGAGCTCAGAAGTGTCGCCGGAGCGGAGAATCGCCGCCGCCGGAATCCTCCCTACTTGCCGTCACGTGCCTCCCGTTCGTTTGCATGTGGGCCTCACGCGCCACCCCTGTGACGCACGTGTGAGCTCGTGTCTCATTGAAAACCTGTCGGACCACCTGCAACACCCTCGTCGTGCTCTGACGACTCCTCCGGCACCACTAGTTGCTGTTTTCAAACCTTTTCTCTTCTCCCTCATCTCGCATCACTATTCCTGAACTGTGTTCTGACCTCTACTCTCTGGTTGGTGTTCTTGGTTATTTCCAACATCTTCTAACATCTATATTGACTAGAAAATGAACGGTAGTTCCGTTCCTACCCACCACAAATGGCATATATAGTCTCTTTAGATTCTTGTACTAGGAAGCATCCACAGATTGTAACTCTTTCTAAAGAAGAGTATTTAAGATTTCTACAGTATCAGAAAGCTCAACAGACATCTCGTCTTTCCACATTCTTTGCTCAACAAGGTAAGTCCATTTCATGTCTCTTCACTCACTCTCCTTCCAAGTGAATTATAGACTCTGGAGCTTCCAATCACGTGTGTGGAACATCTTCATTATTTTCTGATATTCAACATTCCACCTCTCTCCCAGCAGTTACATTGGCCAATGGGTCAACTAACGCAGCCAATGGTATTGGTGAAGTCGTTCCTTCTCCTTCTCTTTCTCTAGCGTCAGTATTCTATATTTCTCCTTTTCCTCTTAATCTTATAGCTGTTAGTCAACTTACCAAGCACTATAATTGTTCAGTGACCTTCCTTGTTAATTCTGTTGTTATTCAGGATATGATGACAAAGGAGAAGATTGGTGGAGGGCATGAAGCTAAAGGAATATACTATTTTGATACCAAGTTACCTAAAGCCTGCCCTGCAATAGCTTCCCCCTCAGAAGTTCATTGTTGTATTGGTCATCCATCTCTGAATAAAATGCATGGTTCCTAGTTTGCATCATTTACGGTCATTAAATTGTAAGTCCTGTCAGTTGGAAAAACATCATCGTTTGCCTTTTCCTTCCCGAGTAAATAACAAATCATCGAGCGCTTTTTCATTAGTTCATTCAGATGTTTGGGGTCCTAGTCGAGTTACTTCAAAATTGGGATTTCGGTATTTTGTCACCTTTATGGATGAATTTTCAAGAATGACATGGCTTTATTTAATGAAAGATCGTTCCGAGCTGTTTTTTATTTTTCAAGCTTTCTTGTGATATGCCAACCTATTCTTGGTTACATAGAAGTTATAACATAAAACAATAGTATGAGTATTTATGAACTAGCAAATTAAAAAGTAGGATCCCTTCAAATATGAAATACTAAAAAGTGTAAAGAATCATAAAATATAATTCTTAAAAATGAAAGATTTAAGGGAATCTAGATGATTCCTAAAAAAAAAAAATAAGTATAGTCTAGAAAATTTCGGAAAAATCTAGAAGGTTCTAAAAAATACTAGAAGGATTAATAAGGGTGTAGAATGTCCCGGAAGGATCAAAGGGGGGTCTAGAAGGACGTAGAACATTTTGGAAGATCTTAGAAGGTTGGGGAAGATTTTAGAATGCCATAAAGGAATCTAGGCACTTGCGGAATTGCTCTTGAAACCTAGAAGGATCTAGGAGATTAGGAAATGGTAGAATATTCTAGGGAATCGCTCCTAAAGGAAAGTCACATGCTTATATTCTATAGCTCCTTGGATGCCTATAAATAGGGCATTTGGGAATTGGTTTGAGCATACAAACTGTAAAGGAAACCTCCCACATCCAAGTGAGGAGAAAGAGGGAAAGAAAGTGAGAAGAAGGAAGAACACTTCATCCAAGGAAAAAGGAAGAAAGGTATTAGGCACATCTCACTTACTTTGGGTAACAAACAACACTTAGAAAGCATAACATCTGGGTTTAAGGTGAGTGGTTTGGCGTGCTACATATTTTCGAAAAAATCTTTCGTAAATATTTTTACGTATGCTTGTTATCTACTTCCTTACAAAAGCGTTTTACTAAATGCTAAACACTAGTGGGTTATGATTCGAATCACATTGATGAATTCTTTCATAAAGTATTGTGAATCAATCACTTATTTATATGATGAGACCGTGTGATGCTAAATGGGACCATGATTGTAAGTCCAGGGGAGTTATTCTTCTGTGTGCAAGTGACCCTGGCTGCTAGGGAACAGACTTGGGGGAGGCTGTGGTGACCCTAGCGCTCAACGGTAGAAAGAATAGTTCCTGTGGTGACCTTCACCGGATCATCTTAGGGAAACAGTTCTCGGGCGCCAACCCGTGGTGATCCCTAAGTACGCTGTTGGATCCAACCTTGAGATGTTCTGGCATTCGGCATGGTTCCCATTTAGCGTACGAGTGTCACAATATTGTTTCTGAGTTATTGGTTTTGCTTATGATTACCTATCATAGGCCATACAAATTTTCTGTTGCTAGTTATTTTATATTCCATGTATGTAAATTACTATGTGTGCCTTACCACTCACTGGGCTTCAAGCTCATTGCGCTAGATTATGTTTTTTTTTTTTAGGTGAATGATCAGGAGTGTCGCTAGCAGACTCTGGAGACTGTTCTAAACTTGATAGTGCCGTGGCCTCCATATGACATTTTGTGTACCTATCTCATATAGATAAGTACATATGTATGCATGAACTTTATCTATGGACGCTCGGTATGTATGAGCGGTAATCCTTTTTGTACCGTATATGTAAACTTGTACCGTATATAAAAGAAAATTTGTATCAGTACTTTCTCCTATTAGTGATATCAATAATAGGCTTATATGTTCCATGGGTTAAATTCCATGGTTCATGGCCGGTCATACCCGAGAAGGGGGGTGTGACATTTTTGTGCTGAAATTAAAACTTTATTTAATATATCTGTGCAAGTTCTTCACAGTGATAATGTAAAGGAATTTTTTCCAAACCTTTTGCTGATTTCATGACTTCTTTTGGTATGCTCCATCAATCTTTTTGTTCTAGTACTCCACAACAAAATGGAGTCGTTGAACGAAAGAATTTGCACCTTATTGAAACAACGTGGTGTCTACTGTTCCAAATGAATGTTTCCAAAATCTTTTGGAGTGATGCTGTTTTAACTGCATGTTATTTAATCAATCGGATGCCCTCTTTTGTGCTTAAAGAATTAACCCCTCTTCAATATTGTTCCCTAATAAACTTTTGTTTTCTCTTCCACCTCGCATTTTTTGGAGCGTTGCATTTGTCCATCAGCTTGCACCTAGGATTGATAAATTGAATGCTCGTGCTCATAAATGCATCTTTCTGAGATGTTCTAGATTACAAAAGTGGTACCGTTGTTATATTCCATCTCTTAACCGATTCTTTATTTGTGCAGATATCACTTTCTTTGAGTCTATCCCATTTTTCTCTCAGTCTCAATCTTAGTCTATCCTAGATGAGAGTCTTCGTTTCCCTGTTATTCCAGTTGAGTCTAGTCACCTTACTCCTTTGAATCCTTCTAGTTGTCTGTCTCGTCGGCGGCAAGAAGTAATTGCTCTACCTCCTGCTTCCAGTGCTCCACCGTCTGATTCTCGTATGTCGCCAGCTCCGATAAGTGATTTAGGTGTTCCTATTACTTTTCGGAAGGGTATACCTTCTTGCACTTCTCATCCCATTTCTTATTTTGTATCTTATGATGTATTATCACTCTCCTATCATTCATTTGTTACATCTTTACACTCTGTTTCTATTCCTAACATTATTTCTAAAGCACTTTCTCACCCTGGGTGGCATTCTGCCATGAATGATGAGATGTCAACTCTTCGGGCTAATGATACTTGGGATCTTGTTACTCTTCTGCTTGGAAAGTCTGTGACCAGCTGCCGCTGGATATATACCGTCAAGTTTTATCCAGACTGTAAAGTGGACTGGTTAAAAGCACGCCTAGTTACCAAAGGGTATACCTAAGTTTATGGTTTGGACTTCTCTGAGACTTTTTCTCCTGTTGCGAAGGTTACCTCTGTTCGTCTTCTTATCTCTATAGTTGTAGTTTATCATTGGCCTTTACATCAACTGGATGTGAAAAATGCATTCTTGCACGGTAATCTTGCTGAGGAAGTCTATATGGGGCAACCTCTTCGGTTTGTTGCTCAGTGGGAGTCTGGATGAGTGTGCAAACTAAAGAAATCACTATATGGCCTGAAACAGTCTCTCGAACATGGTTTGGTCGATTACTGAATTTTACTATAAGTATGATCAGTCAGTTCTTAGAATCTCCTTGTACTAGTCATTAGGATGGCATTGTTCAGATTCTGAGATACCTTAAAAATGCACTTGGTAAAGGTTTACTGTACAAAGATAATCAACACACTTTGATTCAAGGGTACACTAGTGCAGACTGGGCTGGATCACCGTCAAGTAGACGATCTACAACTGGGTATTGTGTCTTTGTAGGAGATAATTTGGTATCATGGAAGAGTAAAAAACAGACAGTAATAGCACGGTCAAGTGCTGAGTCAGAATATAGAGCCATAGCACATATATCTTGTGAGTTGATTTGGATACAACACATGTTAAAGGAATTGGGAGTTCATCATACACAACCCATGGAATTATTATGTGATAATCAGGCCGTAATTCATATTGCCTCTAATCCAGTATTTCATGAGAGGACTAAACATACTGAAGTTGATTGTCATTTTGTAAAAGCGAAGATTCTACAAAATGTGATCAAAACTAATCATGTAAAGTCTGAAGACCAACTTGCAGATTTGTTTACAAAGCTCTTGGAGACCCTAGAGTAAGGTTTATTTGTAACAAGCTTGGAATATATGACATATATGCTCTAGCTTGAGGGGGAGTGTTAATGTACCTAGGAAGTTATGGATGTGTATTCATGTATCGTATTTATGTACCTAGGAAGTTGTAACTAGTCTAGGTTCTTTGTTTTATATTTATTATAATTGTACAGTTTTGTGTATATATATAAAAACTGACAACCCATTTGGGGGTGTCAAGAACCTTCAAACTCTATGTCTTTATACATACATTTCGTTAAAGGGGCCATAATGGTGCTGACCCCTTCGACGAATCGGCTATAAAAAATAGCTAACCCATGGAAACTTCACACATCATGAAGAGTTTTCGGTTCAGGCTAATCTAGAACTGCTTTAACCTTTGAGGGGTTAGCCGAAATTCCTTCAGAGGACACCACAAATCCTATGAACTCAACCTTATTAGTAAAGAATAAACATTTTTTCAAGTTGGCATAAAGGATTTCTTTCCTAAGTATGGAACAAACTTGAGTAAGGTGGTCTGTATTTTGATCCCTACGTTCACTATAAATAAGGATATTGTCAAAATAAACCACCAAAAACTTTCCCATGAATGGCTTAAGTGCCTAAGTCATTACTCTCATGAAGGTACTAGGGGCATTTGAAAGCCCGAAAGGCATGACTAACCACTCATAAAGGTCATCTTTGGTTTTGAAAGTAGTATTCCATTCATCCTCCGGCCGAATTATAATCTGATGGTATCCACTTTTCAAATCAATTTTGGAAAATACCGTGGCACCTGCCTTCATATCTAACATATCGTCTAGCCGAGGAATAGGAAAACAATACTTCACAGTTATTTTGTTTACTGCCTTGCTGTCAACACATTCTCCAAGAAACATCTTTCTTTGGAGTCAAGAGGGCTGGAACAGCACAGGGACTCATGCTCTCTCTAAGAAATCCCTTTTTGCGAAGTTCATTAACTTGTTGTTGTAATTTAGCATGCTCAGTAGGATTCATCATATAATGTGACAAGTTAGGAAGTATAGCTCCTGGAATTAAATCGATTGCGTGTTGGATGTCACGCAATGGGGGTAAACAGTCTGGGAGATCCTTAGGAAAAATATCATGAAACTCCTCAAGTATCCCACTTGCTTCTCCTGATGTGGCTTGCGGAGAGTCCACAGGAAATTCGTTGACTACCAAGGCAAACGATACATTCTTTCCCACCCATATCACGAATAAGTTCTTTAGGGCTAATAAAGTTCAACCCCTTTCTAGTCATTATTTCTTTTCCTTTGTTGGAATTAGCCTGTTTCGGAGGAATAGGTTCGAGATGAAATTTCTTGCCAGTAAACATAAAGGAGCATGAATTGGAATGGCCATAAAGGGTGACATCTAAATCAAACAATCATGGGCTTCCCAAAATGATATGTGCGACATCCATAAAAATCACATCACATCAAATTTTCTTTACAATCAAGGAATTGAACAGGCATCGACAACGTGCTTTTACCGTTATGGATGAAGCATCTACCCAGGAAACATTATATGAGTGAGGGTGAGGAACAGCTTGAAGTCCTAGACGGGCAACTATACTTGAAGATACAACATTATGCTACTACTATTGTTCACTATGACCTTATAACCTTTATCATTGATCTTTGTTTAGGTGTGGAAAATGGCATGACGACGCTAGTCTTCCGTCTCTTGGGTTTACGTAAGGACACACCGAACTACAACCACTTGAGGATTGCTAGATGTGAGTTCTCACTTTCCTACACTAGGGGAAATAGTCCTAAGACATCCCACTAAACATTTCCTCACTCTTCAACCACATCTTGGAACTTCTCCATGTTGGGTTCATACACTTGCTCCTCTACTAACTCATCACCCTTAACTCTCTCATCATCTCTAATAACTAGAGCTTGGGAGGGACAACTAGTAGACACATGCCCAAAACCATGACACTTAAAACATCGGACTTCAGAGTTAGTTCTAGGACCCTCGGGTAATTTATCCTTATTCTTATTGTCTTTCAAAACTTGGGTATTAGGAGGTGGTCCCAAAACAGACGGTAATGTTTGATAAGGAAGGGCAGTTATTAAGGGGTGACTGTCATTACGCTTTGTAAATTGGGGTTTAGCTACTAGTTCATAGTTCTGGATTAGAGTGTAGGCCTCGTCTAAAGTGGTGACCCTTCTAAGTACAACCTCTTTACGCAACTCATCACTAAGACCATGCCTAAACTGGCTCAAAGGAACGGCCTCATCTTCCTGAACATTACACCTCATCATGAGTTCATTAAATTGGGTTATGTAATCTTTCACTGGCTTATTACCTTGTCGGATATCGTTCCCTTGATCTAGCAAATTGTCATGATATGACAAAGGCAAATACTTACGCTTAAGTCTCACTTTCATCTCCTCCCAATCTACAATCGGGGGTTCATGACGACTAGCAAGCAAATTCTCTATACTTTCCCAATACAATTGGGCACTCATTGTCAGTTTCATTTTGGCAAACCGAAACTTTCTCTCTTCAGAAAACTGGTACCACTCAAAGAAGTGGTCCAGATCTTTTAACCATTTGATAAACACTCAAGGATCTAGACGGCCAGCACAGGTTTTCTATTCGGATTTCTAGGTCTAGTGTTTTCCTCAATTATGTCCATCCTAGTGTTAAGTCTTTCAATGGCTTCAGTGAGGGCTGCTAATTGGTTTTGTAATTGGTTGTCGGCCATAATGCTAGAGGATGTCAGGGTGCAATCACTACGTAATTGCATACAAAGGTTCTATGATTAAAATTGTTGATATCAATAACAATTTGGCAAATTACTGCTAACCTTAGCTAATTATATCTAAAAGACCCATATACCCTCGTTGTTGATTAAACTATAGGACAACACATATCTCCATGCTTTCACACCTTTTAACCGGTGCCTCCATTGGACATCTTCTAACATGGTCGAACCATCTTAAACAATTTTCTCTCGTTTTATCTTTAATTGGTGCTATTCCTACTTGGCCCCTAATCCCCTTGTTCCTAATCCTATCTCTCCTTATGATCCCACACATCCATCTTAGCATTCTCATCTCCGCAACTGCCATCTTCTAAATAGGATTATGCTTTACTGCCCATTACTCTGATCCATACAATAAGGCTGGCCTTACGGTCACTTTATAATACTTGCCTTTCACATTGAGGGGGACTTTTCGATCACACAAGACCCCCGAAGTACTCCTCCATTTGGTCCACCCGACCTGAATCCAATGCCTTACATCATTATCAATCCCTCCATCCTGTTGCACCATAGATCCAAGGTACCTAGAGTTTTCTTGATTCAAGGTACCTAAAGTTTTCTTTCTCTACAATCTAGAGTATAGTTAATAACATCAAAAATATAATGAAATGAAGTTACCGTTCGAATTGGGAATCGGGACTGCACTAGTGGTTTGGAATCCACCAAAAAAGGACTGAGAAGTGGTCTACAGTATTCTGGATTTAGTTGGAGTTTGCCGAAAAAATCGTCGGAGGTCGCCGGAGGTAGGTGACGCCGTTAGTGGGGTTCACTAGAGGTAAATATTGCTTGAATTATATGAAAACGTACTCGAAAAGCTTGATGGCGTGTAGGGGTTGTGGTTGCTGTTTGTTTTTTCTTTTTTGGAGATTACGTTGGCTGTTCACTGGTGATGGAGGCTGAAAAAGTTTATAAAATCTTCGCTCTGATACCAAAGTTGATGTAGGATTGAATAGAAGAAAAAAGATTTAGAGAAGAAGAAGAAGGACGAGGAGGACGAGGAGGAGGTGAGAGAGGACAGCAACTGTAGGGAAGAAATAGCTGTCAAAATATCATTCAATCGATCAATCAATCGTCTATTAAACCTAATTAGGGTTTAAATAGAATGTTCATGAGCCTAACATAAAGACCTAAAATAAATAAACCTATTACTAAAAATTGCCCAAAACAAATGGGTCCAAAATAATAAATAAGATAAAACCAATTAGCTAAACTAAATATTAATAATTAGCCTATAAGATTAATGGTTGGGCCTCTTTGGACGTCCATATCGCCTATTGGTGTCTGTATCACATCATCTTCTCGATGTTGTACACACCCTCTTATTAGAGTCATCTATGCCTTCTCGGTTCTGGTGTGAAGCTCTATCCATGGCTGTCCACCTCATCAACGGATTGCCTTCTCCCTCAGTGGACCATGTATATCCTTTCACCAGGTTATTTGGTCATCCTCCAAATTATTCTAACCTTCGTACATTTGGTTGTGTGTGTCATGTTCATCTTCCTGCACATGAACGCATAAAACTCACGGCTCAGTCAGGCAAAAGTGCTTTTCTAGGACGTTCTGTTCACCAAAAAGGTTATCTTTGCTATGGTCCAATTCTGCATCATATTCTAGTTTTTGAAAATGTAATTTTTCTGGATAACCAATATTTTTTCACTACTCAGTATGATCCCCATTCCTCTTCATTTTCTGTCCCACCCTTGTTTACTAAGCCTCCTGCAAATCTAGCAACTCCTAGGCCTCTCCTAGTGTACTAGAGACGATTCTACTACACATCAAATCAGTTTTTAGCACCCCCCAAGCCCCCTCCAGCTCATCCCCCGAATGGTGATCCTATTTCAGCAACTACACCAGTCCTTCCCAGGCGTGGTACTTGGGTTCATCAACCCCAAATAGGTTTGGTTTCACCCCTCCTTTACCCTTGATCGCCACCTTGTCTTCTATTCCTATTTCCTCACGTTATAAATAGGTAGTGGAGCATGAGTGTTGGCGGAAAGCTATTGAAATAGAACTTCTCACACTTGAAGAAAACCAGACCTGGGATGTTGTTCCATGTCCTTAATCTGTGAAACTCATTGGGAGTAAGTGGGTGTTTTCCATTAAGCTTCGTTCTGATGGTTCCTTGGACAATTACAAGACTCAATTGGTGGTTCTTGGCAACGAGCAAGAGTATGGCCTAGACTACGATGAGACATTTGCTCTAGTGACCAAGATGATCACCGTCCGAACAATCCTAGCCATTGCCGCCTCTCAATCCGAGCCATTATATCAAATGGATGTTAAGAATGCATTTCTGCCAGGTGATCTTAAGGAGGAAGTATGCATGAAACTTCTCTCTAGTATGCCTACTTCCTCACCTAATGATGTTTGCAAACTAAAACATTCTCTGTATGGTTTGAAGCAGGGGCCAAGAGCATTGTTTGAAAAATTTCGAACCACCCTCCTTGGATTTCTTTCACTCAGAGTGAGTATGACTCCTCTCTTTTCCTACAAAGGACTTATAATTGTATAGTTGTGCTTTTTGTTTACGTGGTTGACATTATTGTCATCGATTCAGCTATGGTGGCCATCTCCATGATTCAAAAATTGTTGCATTCTAGTTTCCCACGTGAAAGACCTTGGCTAGCTCAACTATTTTTTGGGGTTAGAGGTGCTTCGTCAACCTCAAGGTGTGTTCTTGAATCAAAACAAATATATTTAGGATCTTGTTCGTTTAGCAAGACTCACAGACACTACTTCTATGGACACCCCCATGGAAATTAATGTGAAATAGGCGTGATGAAGGGGAGCTCCTTGACGACCCCACTCTCTATTGAAAGCTGGTTGGTAGTCTTATCTATCTAACCATCACCCAACTGGACATCTCTCCACACTCGTAACAAGTTCATGCAAGCACCTCTGCTTAACCATCTAGCTACTGTTTGCCGCATCATTCGGTACATCCTTGGCACAGCTAATCATGGTTTATTATTCCCTAATGGTTCATCACTCTAGCTACAAGCCTACTGTGACACTAATTAGGCGGGTTGCCCGAACACCAAGAAATCTACTATCGGATGGTATATGTTCCCTGGTAATGCTCTTATTCCTTGGAAATGCAAGAAGTTGGATTGCGTCTCCAAGTCATCCACTGAGGCTAAGTACTGTGACACTGATTGGACGGGCTGTCCGGACACCAAGAAATCTACTATCGGATGGTGTATGTTCCTTGGTGATGCTCTTATCTCTTGGAAATGCAAGAAGTTGGATTGCGTCGCCAAGTCATCCACTGAGGCCAAGTAATGTGCCATGTCCGTTGCCTGTTCCGAGATCATTTGGCTACATAGTCGCCTTACAAAGCTTGCTTTCTCCCAAGTTCAACCTATTCCAAATTGTTACAAACCCTGTCTATCACTAGCACATAAAGCACATAGAGGTTGACTGTCACTTCATCTAGGATGCCCTTGACCGTAAGGTTATTGCCCTTCCACACATTGCCACTACCCTATAGCTTGCGGATATCTTCACCAAATGCATGACACGTCAGCGTCGTCGTTTCCTTATCAACAAATTGACGCTTGTGGATTTACTAGCATCAATTTGAGGGAGGATGTCAAAGGATAGTCTTCTAGCCATTTAACGCCATTAGCTGGCCATTCAAAGCTAGCACAATCTAGCCATTTAAAGCCACTAGCTGGCCATTTGAAACTAGCGGATTCTATGTCTTGTACAGCTGTAATAGTATTTGTAAATCTTTGATTCTTTCCTTAAATTAGGATATACTCGCTGCAGGCTGATTATAGACGGTTCTGTGTATAGTAGTTTTGTTGCTTTAAAGGCTGTAAATTAGGCTCGAAGGACTGTAAATCAGCATGTACATTTTCTTGTAAGGGGAATTCTCTAACAAACCAAACCAAACTAAGCCTTTTCCCACTAGATGGGATCGGTTATATGGATTTGACAACGCCAATCAAATCTGTTGAGGGCCATGTCCTCCGTTAAATCTATAGCTCCAACTTCTCTTAGGTCTTCCTCTCCCTCTCCTACTCTTGGCAATCTCTATGCTTTCACACCTTCTAACTGGTACATCTGTTGGACGTCTTCTAACATGGCCGAACCATCTTAAACGATTTTCTCTCATTTTATCTTCGATTGGTGCTATTCCTTCTTTGCCCCTAATCTCGTTATTCCTAATCCTATCTCTCCTTGTGATCCCATACATCCATCTTAGCATTCTCATATCCGCAACTGCCATCTTCTGAATATGATTATGCTTTACAGCCTAATATTCTGATCCATACAATAACGCTGGTCTTACCGCCACTTTATAATACATTCCATTCATTTTGAGGAGGACTTTTCGATCACACAAGACCCCCGAAACACTCCTCCATTTAGTCCACCCTGCTTGAATCCTATGCCTTACATCATTATCAATCCCTCCATCATTTTGCACCATAGATCCAACAAGAGAAGACAATTTTCTAAGAACTTTCTAAGTTTGTCACATTAAACATTAACATTTTATAAAATGAAATCAATTCACACTTCAAGAAATCAAAATTATGCAAAAGAATATGATGCAAGGTTCGCGCAAGGGTGCATAGAGTACACAGGCACCAAATCAATTCGATCTCTTTAGGTTTGGTCAGTTTGATTATGAATTTCAAAAGTGTCCAAAATGAGCAGAGCTCAAGCTTTGAAATATCTATTTATCGTCTTTTATCGAGTGGAAGATCAAAATTTTATTTTGGTAGATTTTAATTGTTAGCACATAAACATATCAAAAAAGTTTTGTGATTGAACTCTAACTCAATTCCTTATTCAAAACAAATGGAGTCGGTTGTATTCGTATCTATCAAGGGTTATGTTTTCCGTGAGTTTATTTAATATCAGGTCTTTCCTCACAATTTCAATATATACAACCTTAGGTCTATTTTTTTATCCTTTTTACACTCTCTATTTGGATCCAATCATGTTTCTTTATTGGTGCTTCTAGGTTTATGTTGGACATGTCCAAACATATTAAACAACTTTATCTGAACTTATCTTCTACTAGCGATACGTCAAAATTTTTTTCTAGATGTATTCATTTCATACCTTATATTTTTGAATTACCACGCTTCCATATTAACATTTACATTACCACCGCCCTTATTTTTTGAGATTGTTTTGTTTTAATGGCCCCACACTCTATATCATTAACCATTATTAGCTTTAAAACTGTCCTATAACATTTTCCTTTCAGCTTGATAGATATTCTATTATTACAAAAAATACCAATACACTTCTTCATTTTAACCACCCTACTCGAATCCTATGAATAACATTGTCTCCAATACCTCCTATTGCATAGATAATTGATCAAAAATACCGAAAATGATCAATTTTTGTCACTTCTTGATCTTGAATTTTTTCCTTTGCCCTCATTTGTAGTTTTAATTTTACTAAAATTGCATATGTATGTATTCTACTTTGGTCCTACTTGCACTAAAATCTATGGAATCTAAAGTGTGTCTCCAATGTTCGAGCTTATGATTAACTCTAGAGCTAGTTTCATTTATCAATTCAATATTGTCTATAGGCAACGTACACCAAGGGATCGTGTCTTGAATATAATTGATAAACTCATCCATAACCAAAGTGAGACAATTAAGAGTTTTGAGGTGGAACTTGGTGAAAACTAATTTGTAATTGAAAAATTTTTTGTGTTCCCACCAATATTTCACACACCAGTAACCAGTTCCCACACATGTTGATTACTTTTAATATGTTTCATAGCTACTCCCCCCCTTCCCATTCAATGTCCAGTGTAAAATTTCTATTGGCATCCTATGCTTTCTTTAAATCAGTAAAGATCATTTAGAGATCTTTATTGTCTTTTTGTTTTTGTATTTTTCTATCAATATTCTTATCAAAAAAATAGCTTCCGTAGTCAGTTTATTAGTGATAAAACCAAATTGGTTCCATGATACTTTTGTCACATACCTTAGTTAGCCTTATCATTTTTTCCCAAAGTTTTGTTGTGTGGCTCATAAATTCAATGGGTCGATAATTGTTACAGTCTTGGATATTTCTCCATTATTATAGATAGGCACTAAGATACTTTTCCTCCATTTTTAAACAACTCCTACTAAACAATTTTGTCAATCAGGTTATACCAACATCCCCTAGGCACTTCCAAGCTTCAATTGGAATATCATCCAAACATATAAATTTTCCTATCTTCTTTTTTGGTGTAGTCTCCCTCTTTTCAAGTGTTGATTGGGTCACTAAGGTCTTCCAACTTCTTATTACAACTCTTAAATAACTTATCAAAATAACTTTTCCTCCACTCATTAATATCCTTTTCTTTTATCATAACTCTTTGATTCTCAATGATGTGGGATCACATTTGACTCGACCCCGTTAGACTGCACGTCCTTGTGTAGGAAACTAAACCTTCGGGGCACATTGATCAGACAAAATTTGACTCTAATACCAGATGATACGAACCTGACCTAACTCTACTTCAAAGCTAGCTCGTAAGGGGGGATTGCCAAACTCTTATATATAACACCAAAGACCACCCTCGCTAACCGATCTGGGATCACATCATGTGTGCTAAACTATTAGCCACCGTCTCACCTAAAACTTCAGTTGTTAGAGAGAGAGCCACTTTATTATTTATATTTATGTTTTTATATTCTCAACATGCCCCTCAAGTATTGATAGACTTGCATTTTTTTGAAAGAGTTGAACACATGCAATTATTGACTATCGAGTCGACAGTAAGGTTTGAGGTCAAGACCTTTTCTTGTTTTGATACCATATTAAATTATTCACTATTTCGTTTAAAAGTTCACCCATAGAGAGAGGTCCGATTTAGGATTCATTTCATTAATTTTATACTCTCTCAACAGTTTGAAAATTGAATGATAAATTAATTAAACAGCTTGTTATCTTGATATATATTTTGTTGTATGATGGCATGTTTTCTTGTGTTGTGATGAAAATATTAGAATTATTCTTTCATTACAGATCCTACTAAAGACACAAGTGATGTATAATGAGCTAATAAGAATAATTCCAGTTTAGTTTAAAAAAAAAGTTTATTTCATCCCTTAAAATTCATGCGACCTAACTTTCAGTATTTGGGCGAACCCACAGTGGTTATTGGTGTTGTAGAGTACTTATCTTATTTACCTTATTCATGAATATAGACAATTTCATTATCTTACTTGCTGTAGGCATTGTTACGCTTTCCTAATTCTGCAATGGTTATTATGCATCACAGGTCATCAACAACAATTTTGTCATATGAAGTTAATGTGATACCTAGGTTCAATTTCCCAGCCATATTTTTGGAGAGGATTATCAGGTCTGATCTTCCTGTGAATCTTCAAGCCTTGGCTTTGAGAGCTCAGAGAAGTTTAAAAGGGAACCAGAATGCATCAACAACAGAAAGTTCCTCGGGTACAGCATCTATGGCTTTGCCTATTTCCCCTGGGGTAGACACGGACAATATTGTTTCTGAGAAGAATAAACTTTCTCCTGGAAAGTTAATGGAGAGTTTTTCCAGCTCCACTCTTGGTCAACTATTCTCATCTCCTTGTGAATTGAGCAGCAACTGGGGAGTATTCGGGAAAGTTTGCAAACTTGATAAGCCTTGCATGGTAGATGAAGTTCATCTTCGTAGATTTGATGGCCTACTGGTAACATGTTGACTCTAAGCTAATCTCACTATGCCTCCCTTTCCTTGGTAAGCCACGTTTGTTGTAGCACTCTTCCTGATGAAATGGTTTTGGACTGAAGGAAAATGGTGGTGTGCATCGCTGTGTTGTTGCTAGCATAACAGTGAAAGCTCCTGTTCGTGAAGTATGGAACATTTTGACTGCTTACGAGCGACTTCCCAAGTAAGTGTCATTTTATTTTGTATGTACTAGAAACTCGTTATTTTTGTTTCTAAGCCTTAGTATGGCATATGGAGCATGAATATCACTGCAGTTTTTTGGTATGCTTTGGTAAAAAAAAAAGGGGATTGGAGAGAGGGTAATTGGGATTATGTTCATAACTATTAGCTCACTGGGGCAAGAGATACTGAGTTATAATATTGTTTGTGCCAAAATTCTCCGATGCAAACAACGCATGCTCTTTCACGGTTTTTGATTGGATTGATTGCGCAGGCATGCTAGAGTCCCAAGGACTCAAATGATGAGGATAAGGCAGTGTGGGTGGCCACTGTCTTGCAGTCGCAAGGACTTCACATTTACTAATATTATCTACATTAGGCCGATGATATGACATCGGCCTATGAGACTACGGATATAGTGAAAAATCAGATTCGAACTTATGGATATAATTCTAATGGATATGAGTACTGAGACGGTGACCCATTAAAAGATTTGAGTATCACAGCAATAAGATGGATTATCATAATACCGTTGATACTTAGAATAATATGGATTATATTAGAATTGATACTCAAAATAAGATGGATAAGGTGGAAAAGGATCGCAATCATAATCAGATTCAGAATCTGAGCATTATACCATACGGGGAGGCATTATGCCACTTTTAGAGATGACAATGAGTACGAAGATGAGAATTGAATAACTCCTAAAGGAGATGCCATTTTATTTCATTAAGATAAAGACAAGAGAAAGGGAAGTACAATGGAAATTGAAATACTGAAATCAAAAGTACAATTGAATTAAACTAAAAAGTTAAAGACGATAAAGGTTTGATTTAAGGTCGAGGGACCCGTTCTTTGGTTACATGCTTCGCTATTTAAATTTGATGGAAAGTAATCGCTATCTTCTTCCAGTAAATACTAGTAACTACCCACTTTATCCATAAAAAATAACTTCCCTAACGGGTGGTTATAACTTCTGTCGTGCGATAACTTCCATTATTTCTATCCATCTCCTCGCATATAGGTGCTAAAGATTCAAGTGAATCGGCCAAAGTCAGCCAAATATATTCACAGACCAATATCTTATTAATCTTATTAAACTGGCCAAAGTTAAAGGTAAATAGGCAAAATATCTTGACCAAATATTTTCACACAGTCGAATATTTTATGTCCAAAACAATTTCGAATAAACCAAATGTTGGGCAAATTTCTTCTTGGCCAATGAACATGAAGTAAATTTTATCGGCCGATTATGGAAATCCTGAGCAATTTAGGTCAATATTTTAGGACAAACATTGCCTCCTGAACTCTTTGAAAATGAACAATCTTTCATTTTTAATGAGTTGATTAAAATGGTCCCCCCCCTTTTTTTGCAAAGAGCGAATTCGTATGTATCGGTCTAAAAATAAATGTGTTCAAAAATAATATTTTGTTATTGCTACAAAAAACTTTGAAGTGGCATTCTAATAAAATTAATTCTTGGTTACTGCTACAAATCCAACGTGGCTGCAAATTTGCAAAGGTCTGATTATTTTTCAGCCTTTTATCAAAAAATATTTTCAGAAATTCTGAGTTGCCAAAAATTTTAAAATACTCAGGCATAGTCGAATTTAAGAAAGGGACTAGCCCCCCAAGTTTAAATTCGGGCAAAGCTATACGTGATAAAAATAGTTTCTCATTACTTATCGAAATAATGACTTACCCCCCAAGCTGATAAGATAGTATCTTTGGCCGAACCTTTTTTAGCCATATCTTGTTCTCCAGATAAAATTATATCTTCAGCCAAATCCTCTTTGGATTGGCCATATTCTTCAATAGCTTCACTAGATATGTATTAGCCGATAATCGGCCCTTTTACTTCTAGTGAGCTGGTTTGCCTGGCCAATGGAAGTTAATTTCTGACCTGGTTTGGCTGGTGGCTTGATGGACCAACTGTTGGTCTGTCCATTGATTGTTTCACAATTCATCATCCTGATCTTGTGTCCTCATTCTGCTAAACCGATCCTTGAATCCAAAAGTTACAAACACCTACATTCTATAAGTTGAAGGATAAGATGAAAAATCAGTGAGCTCAATTAGCCTCCTTGTCTAACATTGTATTTATAGTAAAGGATTACAACCAAGAAAGGAACTTACAATCAATCATAATCAACCAATCAATCAACCCTAATCATACTCAATCAAACAATCAAATATTCTGGAATATTCTAACATTCCCCCTCAAGTTGGAGCATAGAGATCAAACATGCCCAACTTGGGACAGAATCATTGGAATAGAGAGCGGAACAAAGGCTTGACGTGGATGTCACCCAACAGAGAATCTAAGCGTACAAACGGGGTTGTAATATCCTTCTTAATTAAGAGATCAACAATAAAATGACGATCCACCTGTATATGTTTGTTCATTCATGAAACGCAGAATTGTTGGCAATAAAGATGGCAGCTTAATTATCACAATACATCGACATTGGAGCTAAAATTTTAATGCTAGAATCCTGAAGTAGTGAACGAATCTCTGCAACAATATGAGCCAGGGCACGAGATTCAGTTTCAGCACTAGAACAAGCAGCTACTGTCCGCTTCTCACTATGCCAAATCACAAGATTACATCAACAAAGGTATAATATCAAGAAGTGGATTTCTTATCAAAACGACTGCTAGCTTAATCTACATCACTTTATCTTACTGCGTCCAGTGTGATGGAAGGTTGAGAGTAGTCCCTGACCTGGAGAACTCTTCAATTACCTCAAAATTCGACATGTAGCATCAAAATGTGGCCGACAAGGAGCATGTATAAACTGACTAACCACGCAACAACATATGTAATATCCGGTCGTGTCACAATGAGGTAAATTAACTTTCCCACAAGACGACGATACCGACCAACATCGAAAAATGGATACTCTTACAATCAAGACAAACAACAGAATTCATAGGGGTATCAGTAGCGTGTAATCCTAAGAGTCCAGTCTCAGAAAGAAAACCTAGTACATATTTCCTTTGAGATAAAGATATCCTGTGAGGACCGAGCAACCTCACTCCTTAAGAAATAACGTAAAGCTTTAAGATCCTCTATGTGAAATTGCTTTCCTATATGTTGCTTCACTTCATAAATGTCCTTTTCATCATCCCCAGAAATAATACTATCATCAACATGGACAATCAAAATAATAGTACCAATGGATGCATGATGTATGAACACCGAGTAATCAGATGTAGATCAGCTAAAACCATGATCCAAAATAATCTTACTAGATCGATCAAACCATGTATGTGGGGACTGCTTGAGACCATAAAAAGCTTGATGTAAATGACAAACAAGATGCTCAATGCCCAAAATAACGTACCCGGGTGGCTAGTCTATGTATACATCTTCCTGAAGCTCACTATGTAGAAAAATATTTTTAATATCTAGTGGAAAAAAAGGCCAAAACTTACTTACTGCCACTACTAGAAGAATATTGGCTAAGTTAAGGCAAGTAACTAGTGGGAAAGTCTCTAAATAGTCAACTCTATAGCTCTATGTATTTCCCCTAGCTACCAACCGAGATTTAAGTCACTCAATAGACCTATCTAGCAAATACTTGATAGTGTATACCCATCGACATCCCACTGTCTTCTTTTCTAATGATAGTAAAACCTTCTCATAAGAGGCATGAGCAGAAATAAAGGACAAGACACGAACAAAGGATTGTAGACGAGATAACATACGATGATAAAAGACAAAGTTAGCTATAGGATGTTTTGTACAAGTACGTCTACCTCATTGTAGGGCAATATACCTCATTGTAGGGCAATAGAACATCATCAGTGGAAGGTGTAGGCTCAGGAGAGGTAGTGTTATGATCTTCAGAGGTTTCAAGTGTCACACCCCTCCCTTCTCGGGTATGACTGGCCATGAACCATGGAATTTAACCCATGGAGCATGTAAGCCTATTATTGATATCACCAATAGGAGAAAGTTCTAATAAAAATATTCTCTTAGTATCAGGTACGAGTTTACATAGACGGTACAAGTTTACATATGCGGTACAAAAGGATTACCGCTCGTACATACTGAGCGTCCATAGATAAAGTTCGTGCATACATATGTACTTATCTATATGAGATGGGTACACAAATGTCCTATGGAGGCCACGGCACTATCAAGTTCGGGACAATCCCCAGAGTCCGCTAGCGATACTCCTGATCATTCACCTGAAAAAAACCATAGTCTAAAGCAATGAGCTTGAAGCCCAGTGAGTGGTAAGGCACACATAGTAATTTACATACATGGAATATAAAATAACTAGTAGCAGGAAATATGTATGGACTACGATAAGGAATCATAAACAAAACCAGTAACTCAGAAACAATATTATGACACTCATACGCTATATGGGAATCATACCGAATGCCAGAACATCTCAAGGTTGGATCCAACATCGTACTTAGGGATCACCACGGGTTGGCACCCGGGAACTATTTCCCTAAGACGATCCGGTGAAGGTCACCAGGACGCACCAGAAACTGTTCCTTCTACCGTTGAGCGCTAGGGTCACCACAGCCTCCCTCGGGTCTGTTCCCTAGCGGCCAGGGTCACTTGCACACAGAAGAATAATTTCCCTGGACTTACAATCATGGTCCCATTTGGCATCGCAAGGTCTCATCATATAAATAAGTGATTGATTCACAATGCTTTACGAAAGAATTCATCAAAGTGATTCGAATCGTATGCCACTAATGTTTATACATTTAGTAAAACGTTTTTATAAGGAAGTAGATAACAAGTATACGTAAAAATATTTACAAAAGATTTTTTTCGAAAATATGTAGCATGCCAAACCACTCACCTTAAAACCAGATGTTGTGCTTCTAAGTGTTGTTTGCTACCCAATGTAGGTGAGATGTACCTAGTGCCTTTCTTCCTTTGCTTTCTCCTTGGATGAAGTGTTCTTCCTTCTTCTCACTTTCTTTCCCACTTTCTCCTTTCTTAAATGTGGGAGGTTTCCTTTGCACTTTATATGCTCAAACTAATTCCCAAATGCCCTATGTATAGGCATCTAAGGAGCTCTCTGGAATATAAGCATGTGACTTTCTTTTAGGAGAGATTCCCTAGAATATTCTACCATTTCCTAATCTCCTAGATCCTTTTAGGTTTCAAGGGCAATTCCACAAGTGCATAGATTCCTTTATAGCAATCTAAAATCTTCCCCAACCTTCTAAGATCTTCCGGAATGTTCTAGGTCCTTCTAGACCCTTCTTGATTCTTCTAGTATTTTCTAGAACCTCCTAGATTTTTCCGGAATTTTCTAGATTGTTCTCTCTCTTTCTTTTTTTTTTTTTTTTTTTTTTTTTTGTGCAGAATCATCTAGATTCCCCTAATCTTTCCTTTTAGGAATTATATTTTATGATTCTTTACACTTTTTAGTATTTCACATTTAAAGGGATCCTACTTTTTAATTTGCTAGTTCATAAATATTCATACTATTGTTCTATGTTATAACTTCTATATAACCAAGAATAGGTTGGTGCATCACATCAAGAACATCTGTGTCAAGTAACTCAAGTGACTCAGAATCCACCGGTGCAGAGCTGATTAATGCTGGTGGAGCGGTAGGGTTAGGGCAAGAACAACGTTGATACACATCTAAAAGAGGTACCTATAATGGAGACAAACTAGGACTAGAAGTAGGAAGAACAGGATAGTAGTCGACTCCCCCTGTCGAGAGGAAGGAGAGACTTCCCCCTCACAAGGAAAATGGGAAGTATACTCAAAAAAGGTAACATCAACACTTTCAAAGATCCGTCGAAAAGGATGATGATGACAACAATAAATCTTTTGAGTGCGGAAATAGCCAAGAAAAATGCACCGTCTATTACGAGAGGAGAGTTTGTCCAAGCTTGGGTTGAGGTTACGAACAAACACCACACAACCAATGGTACGAGGAGTGAGAAAACAGGGAAGTTAAGGGATTAAAAAAAGAAATGGATGACTAATTACCAAGGGTAACAGATGGAACCTGAATAATGAGATAATAAGCAATCAAAACAGATTCACCCCAATACTATTTGGGAACATTCATGTTAAAACTCAAGGTACGAGCCACTTCTAACAAATGACAATATTTTTGTTCAGCAATACCATTTTGTTGGGAGGTGCGAACATAAGTAGTCTAATGAATAATTCTCCGTTTAACACAAAATGTATCTATGACAGATTTAGTATATTCCAAGACATTATCAGAACAAAGAATTTTGATGCATTTTTCAAATTCGGTAAGAATTTCATTGTAAAAATGCAAAACAGTAGCAGCCAACTCAGAACAACTTTCATTAGAATAGCCAAGTCATTTGGGAGTAGTCAAAATACCAATATCTATTAAAAGTTGAAACCCATGAAAGACCCCATATGTCCGTATGGACTACAAC
This sequence comes from Sideroxylon spinosum, assembly GCA_003260245.2. Classification (NCBI taxonomy): domain Eukaryota; kingdom Viridiplantae; phylum Streptophyta; class Magnoliopsida; order Ericales; family Sapotaceae; genus Sideroxylon; species Sideroxylon spinosum. The sequence goes on along the minus strand of QLOD02000001.1, from coordinate 30,324,841 downwards.
GAAAGGTTCAAATTGATGATTATTATGACTAGTAAAGGAACTATGATAATACTTGCCAAGCTGGTAGGCTTTACATTCAAGACTCGAAACAGACTCTAAACTAGGAACTGTCAACTTGAGTCGAGCCAAGGATGGATGACTCAAGTGACAGTGCCATTGAAAAGGAGAAATAGATGTACTGAAAACAAAATATGAAATTAAAAAACTGGTAGGATTCAGATAGTAAAGTCCATTCTGCTCACATCCCAAACCAATTGTCCTTTGCGTCCTGAGATCCTAAGATACACAAGAAGATAGAAAAAAGTTATAGAGCAGTTTAATGATTTACTGAGTTGACCAACAGACGGTACGTTAAAAGGAAACTTAGGAACATATAGACTCTAGAGTAGGGAAAAGGAGGGAGAAGGCTGAAGTCGTCCTTTGCCAGCAACAAATTGGCAAGGTCCATCAGCCAAGGTGATACAGTGTGTAGTCTGATTATCAGAAAATAAAGATGGGTTACCAGAGACATGAGCACTACCTTCGGGTCAATGATCCCCTCGAAAGTAAAAGCAGTAAAGTAAGCAATACTATCTGAATGAGCATGAGTGGCAGTGGAACTGGAGGAGCGAGAAATGCGGAGCTCCTGTACAATAGCATCTAACTCGGCTATAGAGAAAGGACTTTGTGAAACAGAATGGGATATAGGAGGTTCATTCAAGCTAGCAGCTCTAGTACCAGAATCAGAACCTATAGATTCCACAGCAACACGATAGGTTTGCTTGGGCAATCATATTTCTTTCAGCAATATGGCTCTGCGTGATTAGGTACCACCACAATGATCACATTTCTTTATACCTCGCCCAAAACTCGAGAACACAATGGGACGTACCACAAGAGCTACCTCATCTACCACCAACCAAAGCTACAAAATTAGAACCACAAGAGGGTGGAGGTGCTATCTGAGAATGATGACCTAATGACGAACATTGCAGTCGAGAGTATGCATTAGTCTTGGAAAGACTGGTCTCTCTAGCTAGGAGTTGATCCCTATAGCCGCAAAGATTATCATCAAGACCAGCCAAAAGTAGAATAGTCATGAGTCCTCCTATTGCTCTATCATATTAGTCTTGGTGTTTGAAAAGGGACAAAACTGTAATAAACGTTCACCAAGACCTTTGAGCGTGTTGCAATACTTAGAGAGAAGTCAACCATCTATCAAAAAGAGAGAGGCTTCAAAAATTTCAAAAACATTACTCCACTACGAGAAGTCAGCTAAAGAGTCCCAAATTGTCTTCGAAGTTTCACATAATGACACTGTGTGCAATATAGAGGGTTATTTCTCAACCAATTCATAACCACAGCATCTATGGCACATCATTGCTTATAAGTAACTGATTGAGAATCTGAAGACGTGCTAGTGGTGAAGTGGTTCATCTGTCGATCTATGAGAAAAATCCTTATGGCATGAGACCTTGTCAAGTAGTTCGTTCCATTCAATTTCTCACTAAAAATTGATTTAAAAAGACTGTCAAATGGAATGAGAGGTAGTATTGGAATGTTAGACTTTGCAAGACCATTGGCCATATTGAAACCTAAACACCGGTAATAATTAAAGTAAGCAAATCACAAACGAGCCTACAGACATACTATACCACCAGTAGCAGAGACCAAAAAAACCGAAGCAAGCACACAATTGGCAACATAGAACCGAGATCAAGAAACTTAGCAAGTAACGGTGACGAGCATCAACAGGCGACGAGATCAAGTCAGCGAACAACAAAGAAGCATGTAGTGATGTTGACGAGCAAAACTGAAGCCAACAGTGTCGTCAACGATCGACGAAGAGAGAAATGAAGGATGGTTAGCAACTGTAAATCGCATAACCTAGATTTCAACAATCAACAAGTAGGTCCAGGCCAGGCAAACATAAAACCAGCAGACTGAGCAATTGACGATGTTCGAGACAAGCGACCGAGCAACCGAAAATGTTCGAAAAAGAGAAGCAAGCAACTGAACAATCAAGCACCGACAACAACTAGGTCACGTATAGATCACGAGACAGCGGTAAGGAGAGCCTCCTACATTTAGACGACCACCACTAGAGATCATCGAAGGGATGGATAGAGCTCACGCATCGGCGCGTGAGATCTACTCTCGAAAGCTTCCACTGATGCGTGAGAGGACATATGATCACTGGATGAGTACCAGTGAGCAATGGTGGTTATCGCCTGAAGGAAGTGATCGTTGTTGAGAAGGATGACGACCGATGTTGATGGTCGACAGTGTGAACAGGTCGTGTTGGCTTTTTTTTTTTTTTTTGGGGGGGGTGTGTGTGTGTAAATAGTGCTCTATTACAATCAATCATATTCAACCAATCAATCAACCTTAATCATACCAATCAAACAATGAAATATTCTGGAATATTCTGACACTATACAAGTGCTTGCAAGCATTTCCACCAATCTATTTTTTTTGATATTGTTTTCTTGTGAAACTATTTTTTTTTTGTCAGGATAGTTCCAAATTTAGCCATTTGTAAGGTTGTATCACGTGACAACAACAAAGTTCGGATACTGCAGGTACTACAAAATTCCATTATATTTAATATTTGTGATTGCTTGCTTAAGAGTTTTTATCTACTCCATTGAAAATATGAAAAACATGTTACTATGCATTGTTATTTTTTTGTTTACTTTGTGATAGGCTATGTTACCCTAATGAAGGCGAAAGTCAATAAACCAAAACCAAGCCTTGCAAATAATAATTTTAAGGGGTCAACAATTTACCTTTTTTTGAGGGGGGGGGAGCAGCTAAATTATGTTAGATTCATGATGGTTCAACTCATTCCTTGAGGCCTCAAAAGAAAAATGGTTTCACAACATGCACAAATACAAGTAAATATAATATGATGGGATATCAGTAGTCTGTCTTTCTATATTCCATGTTAGAATGTTAACTGCCCTTGTCTAAAGCATAAGCTGTTATAGTGTGTAACTTCAGTTAATTAGATCCTGAACACTACGAGAGATGGATTGTTGAGAGTTATGCAGGATTTATGCCAACACAGGCTTTGTTAATGCTTTCTACTCTAGTGAGATTTCTTTCTCCTTGTTGATGGAAGCCATGTTTATGGACAAAACAATGGTTTCTTATGCTCTCTCATGAGCATTGTGACTCTAATCCACTATTTGTTGGAGCTGTTTGTTGGAGTTATTACGTGGTGATAACGCCGTGCTACATTGAATTCTTTGATTTTATAATATTAAGATGCCAAAAGATTCAATTCGATTGATCGTATATAGTTCTAGGAGGTATTTAAGAAGCTGTTAGAACTACAAGGTATTTTCGATAAATTCGTCATGTATCAAATCCATATATATGTTAAATTCTTTGGGAAGTCATGAACTACATCATGTTTATACCATATCCTTGGATATGATGGCCACATGTCACTTCATTGGAAAATGCTTTGGTTAAATATGTGTGTGTGATGGTTAGCAAGTGAATCAATAAAAAATAATCGAAACAAACCAAACCAAACCAAACCAAGTTTTTTCCCAATAGGTGGGGTCGGTTATATGGATTTGATGACGTCAATCAAATCTGGTGAGGGTCATATCCTTTCTTAGATCCATGTAAGTAAGGTCATGTTTAATAATTTCTTTTTAACTTCTCTTGGGTCTCCTTCTCCCTCTCCTATTCCTGTCAATCTCCATACTTTTCATAACTTTAAACTGGTACCTTCGTTGGACGCTTTCTAATATGGCCGAACTATCTTAATCGATTTTCTCTTATTTTATCTTCCATCGGTGCTATTCCTATTTTACCTCTAATCTCCTCATTCTCAATCCTATCTCTCCTTGTGATTCCGTACATCCATCTTAGCATTCTCATCTCCGCAACTACTATTTTCTAAACATGATTATGCTTTATTACCCAACACTCCAACGCTGGTCTTACTGCCATCTTATAATACCTTTCTTTCATCTTAAGGGAGATTTTTTGATTATACAAGACCCCCCAAAGCACTCCTCCACTTGATCCACCCGACCTAAATCCTATGACTTACATCAATATCAATCCATTCATCCTATTGCACCATAGATTCAAAGTACCTAAAGTTTTCTTTGTCTACAATCTTTTGTGTGCCTAAACTTACTTTTATGCTATCAGTTATCCTACTTTGACTAAACTTGCATTCCATATATTCTATCTTGCATCCAATTAGCTTAAACCGTTGTCTCTAGCGTTTCTCGTCACAATTCTAGCTTAGCGTTCACTCATTATCTTGTCTCATCTACTAAAACAATGTCATCTGCAAATAGCATACACCACAGCAGCTCATCCTGAATATATTTTATAATCTCATCCATAACTAGGAGAAACAAATACGGGCTTAACGCTGAGCCTTGGTGTAGACCAATCGTGATACGAAACTCCTTAGTCTCTTCGTCAGTCGTCTGTATAGATGTCACAGGCTTAACCTGGTCATAGGCTTTTCCAAATTAATGAACACCATATGTAAATCTTTTTGACCTTCTCGATATTGTTCCATTAACCTTCTCAGGAAAAAAATAGCCTCCCTGGTTGAACTCCCAAGTATGAAATCAAATTGATTCTCTAAAACGTTTGTTGTCCTTCTTAGTCTTTTCTCAATAACTCTCTCCCATAATTTTATCGTATTGCTCATCAATTTAATCCCGCGGTAGTTCGTATAGTTGTGAATATCTCATTTGTTCTTGTATATAGGTATAAGAATACTTTTCCTCCATGCATCAGGCATATTCTTGCTCTTTAGTAGTACATTAAAAAGTTTTGTCAACCAACCTATGCCATTCTCCCCCAATCACCTCCAAAACTCAATAAGGATACCATCTGACCCAGCTTCTTTCCCATTCTTCATCCTTTTCAATACTTCTTTTACTTTTTTCCTATTGATTTTCTTATAGAACATATGATTCAATTTTTCATTAAATAACTTTTAGAAGTAGCTATTCCAACGCTCTTTTATCTCCTCTTCCTTTACTAATACCTTTTCATCCTCAACCTTAATGCAATAGTTGAAAAGAATAAAGGAATGATTGCGAGAGTTAAATCCTCACCTCTCTTTGTATTGTATTTATACTTGTAGATTACAACCAAATTAAGAAATACTGGGATTAGGAAATACCAAATTTAGGAAATACAATCAATCGCAATCACAGCCCATGACTGTTTAGAATATTCTAAGGATTCTAATACTCCCGCTCAAACTGGAGCATAGAGATCAAACATGCCCAATTTGGTAGACAACTTTTGAAATGACGATCGAGCTAAGGTTTAGTGAGAATGTCTTCCAATTGAGAATCAGCGGAGTGGCAATATCACCCTTAAGTAAGAGATCCCGAATGAAGTGGCAGTCAACTTCAATATGCTTGGTTCGTTTATGAAAGATAGGATTGTTAGCAATGAATATCGCAGCCTGATTGTCACTAAACATAGACATCGAAGCTAGAACTAAAACACCAAAGTCCAGAAGAAGAGAACGTACCCAGAGCATCTCAGACGCAGTATGAGCCATGACACGATACTCTGCCTCTGCACTAGAACGAGCAACAACCGTCTGTTTCTTACTACGCAAATTTAGAAGGTTACCGCTAACAAAGGTGCAATATACAGAAGTAGACCTCCGATCTAAACAACTGCCAGCCCAGTCTGCATCGCTATATCTAGTCACGTCTATGATTTTAGAGGCTCGATAGGGTAAACCTCACCAGGTGAATTCTTTACATATCTAAAAATGCGACAAACAGCATCAAAGTGAGATTGACGAGGGGCATGCATAAACTAACTACACTAACTGCATATGTAATGTCAGGTCGTGTCACGGTAAGATAAATCAGCTTACCCACAAGTCAACGATATCTTCTAATATTAGAGGAGTTCACCACTCTCAGAGTCTAAATGAATAGAAGGATCCATAGGAGTATCAGCAGGGCGAGATCCCAATAAACCAGTTTCAGATAGTAAATCCAATGCATATTTTCTTTGGGATAGAGGAATACCCTGTGAAGAGCGAGCAATCTCAATCCCTAAGAAATAGCGTAATACTCCAAGATCTGTTATTTTGAATTGCTTCCCCAAATAACTTTTTAGTGCAGAAATACCTCGTTGTCATCACCTGAGATAATGATATCATCCACATAAATAATCAGAACAATAATACCAAGGGATGATTGATGCACAATTACTGAGTGATCCGAGATGGACCGTCGAAAACCATAGTTGAGGAGCAGAACTGAACCGATCAAACCATGCCCGTGGAGATTGTTTGAGTCCATACAGAGCCTTGTGCAAGTGACAAACAAGGTGTTCACTACCCGTAGCAGCATATCCAAGGGGCTGATTCATATATACTTCCTCTTGAAGTTCACCATGCAAAAACGCATTTTTAACATCTAATTGAAATAAGGGGGCCATGACTTACTTATTGCAACAGCCAATAGAATACGAACTGAATTAAGACGAGCCACTAGTGAAAAGGTCTCTAAATAATCAACACCATAAGTCTGGGTGTATCCTTTAGCAACCAACCGAGCTTTAAATCTTTCAATAGATCTATCTGGCAAATATTTCACTGTGTAGACCCAATGACATCCTATTGTTTTCTTTCCAGGTGGAAGAGAGATAAGCTCCCATGTATGATTATGCTGTAATGCTTGTATCTCTTCATCTATTGCTTTCTTCCAGTCAGGAGATAATAATGCCCGCTTGTCAGATGTAGGAGTAGAAACAGAAGACAAAGCACAAAGAAAGGACTAGAAATGAGGCGATACAGGATGATATGAAACAAATGTAGCAATAGGATGTTGCGTACACACACGTTTACCTTTCCTTAGAGTAATGGGAAGATCATCAATTTCAAGAGGCTCGGTTTCAATCGACGTGTTGTAGTAGGTGCCTCAAGAGGCTCAGGATCCACAGGATCAGAAGTAATCGATGTAGGACGAGTACGACGCTGATATACCTTTAAAGGTGGTGGCACACTAGAAACACTAGGAACTGGAAGTTCAGCAAAGGGAATATGTGTAGTATAAGATGACTCCCCCTCACGAGAAAAATAAGTGGTGGACTCAAAAAATGTAACGTCAGCACTAACAAAATACTTACGAGTAAGAGGATGATAACACCGATAACCCTTCTGAGTGCGAGAGTACCCGAGAAAGACACAACGACGAGCATGAGGAGAAAGCTTGTCTAAACCAGGGTCCAAATTATGAACAAAAGCAACACAACCAAAGGTACGAAGTGGAATAGAAAAATAAGAAATAGAAGGATAGAGGAGAGAAAAGGAAGACTGATTACCAAGAAGAGGTGAATGAACCCGATTTATAAGATAACAAGCAGTCAGAACAGCATCCTCCCAGTATGGTTTTGAAAGGTTCATAGTGAAACGAAGGGTACGGGCAACGTCTAATAAATGACAGTGATTTCGTTCGACAACACCATTATGTTGTGAGGTATGAATGCAAGAAGTTTGACAAAGGATGCCTTGCTCAACACAAAACTTGGTCATGATAGATTGAGTGTATTCAAGAGCATTATTAGAGCGAAGAATTTTAATTTTTGTGTCAAATTGAGTGAGAATTTCATTATAGAATCATAAAACAATAGTAGGTAGTTCAGAACGTTGTTTCATCAAAAATAGCCAAGTCATACGAGAATAGTCATTAACAAAAATGACAAAATACCAAAATCCATTAATAAAAGCAGCTCTTGAAGGTCCCCAAATGTCCGTATGGACTACATCAAAAGGTTTAGACTGACGACTACTTTTATGACTCGAAAACTAACTACAGTGGTGCTTGCCAAATTGACAAGCCTCACATTCAAGACTTAAAATAGACTTTAAACTAGGAATAGCAAGCTTAAGACGAGCTAATGACGGATGATCCAAACGACAATGCTACTGTAAAGGTGACACGAATGCACTGAACGCTGAATGAGAAGAAATAAAGCTGGCAGGATCAAGGTAGTAGAGACCAGCGCGTTCACATCCGAAACCAATCGTCTTCTGTGTCCTGAGATCCTGAAAAACACAAGAAGAAGGAGAAAATGTTATAGAACAATTTAGAGACTTGGTTAATTGACTAACAGATAACAAATTGAATGGAAATTTAGGAACAAAAAGACTAGAGGGTAAGACTAAGGAGGGAGAAGAGTGAAGGCATCCCTTACCGGCCATAGGCCGGGAGGACCCATCGGCTAGGGTAATACTATGTGTGGTAGCAGTTAAGTTAGAAAATAAGGAATGATTACCCGAGATGTGTGCACTGGCACCAGAATCAATGACCCATGGAGAGGGAGATGGAGAAGTAAAGCAAGCAATACTACTTGACTGTGCTAAAGTAGCAGTAGACGAGCAAGAGATGCGAAGAGCCTGCACAATGGCCTCTAATTCAGCAGGAGTGAAAGGACCTTGAGAGGCAGTACCAGATGTTGCAGGATCACTCATAGCAGAAGTACTCTGTGTAGAAGAGTCAATACCAGTGGACTCAGTAGTGACGTGATAGGCTTGCTCAGGATGCCCATACTTCTTCCAACAATACGGTTTAGAATGATTAGTGCCCTCACAATTGTCGCATTTCTTGGTGCCGCGTCCAGAACCGCGACCACAACCACGGGAACCACCACGAAAACCACGAGACCCACCACGAGAACAACGGTCTCCAGAACCACCAACAAGAGCAGCAAAATCAGAACTACTAGTCCATGAAGGCCCTAAAGAAGAACGCTGAAGACAAGAGTAAGCATTGGCCATGGGGGGTATAGTCTCCCCTACCAGAAGTTGATCTCGATAACTGCGAAGATTATCATTAAGACCAGCAAGAAGTAAAACAGTGATGAGATCATCCCATTGTCGTATCATCCCAGCCTTTGTCTCTGGAAAGGGACGAAATTGTATAAGGTGATCACCTAATGCTTTAAGCTTACTGTAATATTCAGACAATGGGTTGAGCACCTTGGCGAAAGAAGAAAAGCTTCTCATATGCATCAAAGATCTCCGAAATATTACTCTTTTGAGAAAAAGAGTCGGCTAACGAAGCTCATATTGCTTTGAAAGACCCACACAAAGCAATAGTACGAAATATTGAAGGCTCTAAACTATGCCATATCCAGCTCATAACAACAGCATCTGTAGCCCTCCATTGTGAAAAAGAGGGAGACTTCGAATCTAGTAGAATCTGTAATATAGTTTTCTAACTAGCGACCGATCAAAAATACACGAACAGCATAAGACCATGTCAAATAGTTTGTTCCATTCAACTTTTCACAAGAGATGGATTTACGGTGACTGTCAATTGGCACAATAGATGCAACAGGAGCCTCGATACCAGAAGTCTTATTCTCATGAGGAGGGAGAGCCATGATGGAAGATATAATACCACACAAATTTCGGAGATCAGTAACTAGAATACCAAAAGTTACCAAGCACCAGCACCAACGAACACAGTGCAACGATCAAACCACGATAATAACAAGTCAGCAAAGAAGGAGATTTACCGACGGGCAAACAACGATCAAAGATGGCCAAAGAATCCACACGAGATCCACACACAGCAGCGGATCAATGAACAGAGAGCACAACAAGGTAGCCGACTATGAAGAACTCAGACAGCATGTTAAGAACTTTCCAAATCGATCAATGAACCATGGAAAGGAATCAAGCAACGAGAGACGACCACCGTGGAGAGTCACCAGAGATCAGCTGGCCATGCACGCGCTGGCACGCGCCGGTCAAACGCAACAGTTGACCTTTGAGCGGGAAACCCTAGATCGGCGCGTGGAGGAGCGTCGATGGGAGTCGGCCGATAAAACTTCGGCGATAAGGGTCATCGGAGGAAGACGAACCCACCCAGTAGAGGTGGTGTCGCCGGCAGTCGCCGGAAAGGTCATTGGCATCGATAAACAGTGACGGCTAGGATTTTTTTTTTTTTTTTTTTTGAGCTCTGATACCAAGTTGAAAAGAATAAAGGAATGATTGAGAGAGTTAAATCCTCACCTCCCTTTATATTTTATTTATACTTATAGGAAATACTGGGATTAGGAAATACTGGGATTAGGAAATACCAAATTTAGGAAATACAATCAATCACAATCACAGCCCATGACTATTTAGAATATTCTAAGGATTCTAATAGCAATTAACTTGGTTTAAGTTCATGGTCCACCTATCTTTAGCTTTAGCAAGCTTGAATATCTCTCTTTCGCCTTCCTTAGTGTCAAGTCGCTTATATAGCTCCTCAAATGCATTTGTCTTGGCTTCGCTAACTATCTTTTTGGTTTCTCTTGTTGTTTCTTATACCTCTCCAAGTTTGCTTCTTTGATCCTTTTGCCAAGATTTAAAACACTCTCTTTTAACTCTTATCTTGTCTTGGATGACCTCGCTCCACCACCATGCCTCATTCTATGCCAGAGCATCCCATTTGGATTCTCCTAAGACTTCTTTCCTTACCCTCCTAATACACTCTGCTACTTTATCCCACATATTATTTGCACTCTCATTTACTGGCCAAATGTCTTCCTTTAGTATTCTTTCCCTTAATGCTAGTTACTTATCACCTTTCAAGTTCCACAATTTAGTTTTTGAGCATCTATATAATTTTCTTTTTCTAGTCCACCTTTGAAGTTGCACATCTATGATCAATAACCTATGTTGGGAAGTCAAGTTCTTCCCCGGTATAACCTTGCAATCTTTACAAGCTAAGCAATCTCTTTTCCTAATTAAAAAGAAGTTAATCTGTGTCCTTGAGGAGCCACTCTTATAAGTCACCAAATATTCCTCTCTTTTCCTAAAAAATGTGTTCATCACCATCAGATCATAAACCACTACAAACTCCAAAATATCCTTCCTTTCTTCACTTCTATTACCATATCCATATCCCCATGTATTCCTATGTATCCATATACGTCACGTCCTACATGACCGTTCAAACCTCCTCCTATGAAAACCATCTCTCGTTAGGGTATCTCTAGTTGCACTCTTTCCAAGTCTTCCCAAAACTTCTCTTTATGTCAATCTCCTAAGTCCACCTGGGGTGCATAAACACTAATTACTTTCATTATCTCTTCTCCTAAAACTAACTTAATTGCAATAATCCTATCTCTACAGCGTTTTACATTAACTACATCTTCCTTTAGGTCCTTGCTTACCACTACGCTGACCCCATTCCTTAATCTATTAAGTCTCGTATACCATAACTTATACCCAGTCTTCTCAATCTCTTTAGCTTTCTGTCTCACCCACCTTGTCTCTTGTAAGCAAGCAATTGCGATTCTTTTCCTTTCTATTGTATCCACCACTTCCATAAGTTTCCCAGTTAGGCTCCCAATGTTCCAAGTACATAATCTCAGCCTTCTATTTTGGACTAGCTTCCTTACCCCCTCACTTGTCCAAGAAAGTATGAGGACCCTTTCTTATTTAACACTGCATTCGGGTACTGATGCAGCGGTTCTTCCTTATTAATCACTGTACTCGGATCATACGGCGCATTGTTAAATAGGGGACGTCCCCACGAAATTTCATTAAGTCTCAAATCCATTAAGAAATCCTACTAAGTATTGTGTTGGCTGTCGACTACCTAACGTACAACTCTCCTTCTTTGTCTGAGCTTGGGACCGGCTATTTTAAAGATACATCAATATAGGTGGAGTTGAATCAGTAGAAAATACATGCATTAATTCTTATCTTTATTATGTGCTGTTTCAAGAAGTGGAAAAGTATGAACATTGGGGAGAGAGATGATGCATGCTGCCTCTTCTGCTCAACTTGAATAAATAATGTAATATAATGGACATCTGAGATGAAATAGAAACTCCAAGTTCAACTCATGTCTTGTAAGTGTCCAATTATTTCAGGTATTACTTCATATAAAGAACACGTGTATAGTAGGCATCTGGGATGAAAATAGGAACTCCAAGTTTAACTCATGTCTTGTTAAGTGTCCAACCATTTCAAGACTAACTTCATATAAAGAACACTTGTGGAAAACACACGAAGGCCAAAGAAGTCCAAAGCCAAACACTTCCCCCGAAAAGTACCTAACATTTACTGTGGTGGTGTTTGGTTTTTTGACTTTTGCAGTGTAAGGACATCATCATGTATATCAGTTATGTTGGAAACCAGCAAACTTTCATTGTTCTATCCCATTTTATTTTCCCTGCTTTAGAACCTAGGAAGCATTGATATGCACACGATATTAACACGGATACAAAGAATTTGAAAAAATAAGGATATGGACATAGGAGGGATATAGAAAAATATATAGTTTTTAATATATATTTATCACTTACCTATGTAATATTCATGAAAAAACTAATTCAATAATGCAATAAATGATTGTAAAGATAAAACATAACTAAGTGTGAGATAAAAAGAGTTTATGATTTGATAAGTTTTGCATATTCCAATCTAGGCTTATATAAGCATTGATATGCACATGATACTAACGGGGTTACAAAGAATTTGAAAAAATAAGGATATAGACATAGCAGGGATATTGAAAAATTAAGGATATAGACACAGCAGTGATATTGAAAAATATATAGTTTTTAATATATATTTATTACTTACATATGTAATATTCATGAAAAAACTAATTCAATAATTCAATAAATGATTGTAGAGATAAAACATAACAAAGTGTGAGATAAAAGAGTATGATTTGATAAGTTTCGCGTACTCCAATCTAGGCTTATATTAATCGAAAAGGAGGTGACTAACATCACTTTTGTTATAGCCATGTGACATTGAGATTGTAAGCCATCCGATCAAAATTAGACAGTTCACAATAAAAGTAAATTTAAAAGTTTTCATCCGAAATTTTTAAATCTACTTTTGCTGTGAACTATCCGATTTTGATCGAATAGCTGAAAACCCGATGTCACATGACTAACTTTAAAATTGATATTAGCCTGTCCAAGTCCATATTAATCATATATTTGAAGAAAAATGATGAAATAATGAGATAAGCCATGTGACATATCTTATATGTTTTTTGGTATGTCCAAGTATGTGTCTGATACAAATATGACATCCATTTTGGTGTGTCCATGCTTCGTAGTTTGGAACATTTATGTTATAATATGTTAAGTAACCAATTGTCTTAAAAGTTTAAACTGTTAGTTAATAGGCCCAATAATGTACATCAAGTTTTTTCAACATAAAAAATACTGTATTAATTTGCAAACCTTAATATAACTATATGTAACTAGAAATCAAGTGTGGGCTCTATTCTTTTGTTCACTGTGATATTTGTAAAATGACTTGATGCTTACAGGAGTTTTTATTTTTATCTTTCCAGGAAGGATGTAGAGGTTTATTGTATATGGTACTCCATGCTCGTGTTGTCTTAGATTTATGTGAACACCTTGAACAGGAGATCAGTTTTGAGCAGGTTGAAGGGGACTTTGATGCATTTCAGGGAAAATGGCTTCTGGAGCAACTGGGAAATCATCACACACTGTTGAAATACTCCGTGGAGTCAAAAATGCACCAGAATTCTTTCCTTTCTGAAGCTATTATGGAGGAGGTTTGTGAATTCTATGCTACACCACTTTGATATGTGCTTATACATATGCTAGTGGTCCTATAATTGTATCTTTACAAAAATAGTCATTTTTATAGTTCTATCAAATAGCTATATGCCTTGTTTGGCTCAACATACAATATTTCATAATTTCTTTTGATATAGAATTGCTAATTAATTCTGGTGTCTAGGTATCTTCATCTGCTAGAAATGCACTAGATTTATTAATTTGATGAAAATTTTATCTACATACATCCATGAACTGAACCCCTTCTTTGATTGGCAAGCAAGACAATAAAAGAGAAAATAAAAGTAAAATCGGTTTGATTCGAGAGCTAACCCTTCTCTCCCAATTAAGAACAATTCTTAAAATGAAATTTCTTTTCCATTCCCTTTTTCCTTACAATATTTCCCTATTTATAGACTAATACAACAACTAAGGTAACTAAATAACTAATTTGATATCCTTAATAACTAATTAATTTGGGTCTATAACAATTTCGTAATTAACAAACTTGATAATTGAGTACATAACAATTCCTTACGTTGGGCATTTACAGGGGTGTATGGTCCTATTGATCGATCTTTGAAGATAGATTTTGTGGAAGAGGTGGGTGCTGCCGTTTTTAGGTGGCCTGTTCCATGGTGTTTGGTTGGGGATTTTAACATGGTTAGAAGTATAGAGGAAAAATGGTGGATGTAAGAAGAGAACCAAACAAATGGAAGACTTCACCAATTTCATTGATGGTCTAAGTTGTGTTGACTTATCTTTAAGTTGTAGTCGATTTACTTGGAGTAACAAAACTAGTAAATCTAGACTTGATAGATTTCTGATCTCTACTGACTGGGAGGACTTATTCCCCATTGCTCATCAAATAGTTTTTCCTTGATTAGTATCCGATCATGCTCCATTATTATTAGATGGTGGAGGCATCAAAGGGGGTCCTAAACCTTTTCGTTTTGAGAACATTTGGATGCAGGTGGAAGGTTTTAGGGATCTGATTGCTGGTTGGTGTAAAGGCTATTATTTTTTAGGATTCGCAAGTTACAGAATGTTGAAGAAATTGAAGTGTCTTAAAGCTGATTTGAAGAAATGGAACGTTGAGGTGTTTGGTAGACTTGAGCATCAGAAATGCCAATTAGAGCATGATATCCAGCAATTGGAATCATTAGATGATGCTGGCAGCCTTCAGGAACAGGAGAAGGTTATTAAAGAGAGTAAGATTTTGGATCTTCAGAATATTTTTAAGATGGAGGAGATTAGTTGGAGGCAAAAATCTAGAGTGAAATGGCTCAAGGAGGGAGACAAAAACACAAAATACTTCCATAAGATTGCTTCTGCAAATCGTATAAACAATTAGATTGGAAAGCTGTGAATTAATGGAGAGATTACAGAGGATCAGCGGGCAATTAAATGCAGTATTTTGAAGTTTTATGAGACACTTTTCAAAGAAGACGTGGTTTGGAGGCCTAAGGTGGATGGGCTGGATTTTAATCATCTTAGTCATGATGAGGCTGCTGGTTTGGAGACTGCCTTTACTGAAAAGGAGATTCACCAAGCTCTTAAGGAGTTAAGTGGAGATAAGTCTCTTGGTCCTGATGGTTGGACTATAGCCTTTTTTCAGCATTACTGGGACATTATAAAAGAGGATATGATACATTTACTTGCTGAACTCCATCAAAGCTGCAGGTTTGTCAAAGGTTTGAATGCCTTTTTTATTGCTTTAATTCCTAAGAAAAGTGGTGCTGAAGATATCAAAGATTATCGACCTATTAGTCTTGTGGGAACCATTTATAAAATTATATCCAAAGTGCTAGCTACCAGATTAAAGAGGGTGATGTGCTCACTAATTTCTGAAACCCAGAATGCATTTGTGGGTGGAAGACAAATTCTTGATGCTGTTCTAGTTGCTAATGAAATTTTGGATCCAAAGCACAAGAGGAAAGAATCTGGATTAGTTTGTAAGTTGGATATTGAAAAGGCTTTTGATCATGTCAACTGGAATTTCTTAATTTATTTGATGGAAAGAATGGGTTTTGGCAGCCGATGGTGTCAGTGGATCTACTGGTGTATATCTACTGTTAGCTTTTCAATTTTAATGAACGGTACTCCTGAATGTTATTTTAACTCTTCTAGAGGGTTAAGGTAAGGGGATCCTCTTTCTTCTTTTCTTTTCATTCTAGTAATGGAGGTCTTTAGTCGAATGTTAAAGCGTGTTGAAATGGCTGGGCTTATTGAGGGATTTCCAGTTGGGGAAAATAGGCAGACTCAGTTAAGTGTTACTTATCTGCTCTTTGCCGATGATTCTATAATCTTTTGTGGAGCTGACCGACTGCAGTTAGGTCATTTGAGATGTGTCCTAGGTTTTGAAGCTGTTTCTGGGCTTAAGATAAACCTCGGTTAGTCTGAGCTCCTTCCTATCGGTTTCTCTCCTGGTTTGACAGATTTGGCAGCTATGTTGGGGTGCAAAACAGGTGAGTTTCCTTTAACTTACTTGGGAATGCCTTTGGATGCAAAGTTTAAATATAGACAGGTTTGGGAAAATGTCTTAGAAAGGTGCAGAAAAAGATTAGCTTCTTGGAAGCTTAACTATTTGGTGTAAAATTGAGTAGCAAAAGAAGGAATCAAAGAAGAAGAAGAAGAAGAAGAAG
>QLOD02000001.1:30290089-30308539 GCA_003260245.2 Sideroxylon spinosum | reverse complement strand
TGGGTGGAGTCACAATGCACACAATAATTCAATTAATTGCTAGATTAGAGAGTAGTTAATAATCACCAAGAATATAATGGAACAAAGTTACCCTTCGAATTGGGAGTCAGAAGTGCACTACTGCTCTGGAATCCACCAAAATGAATCGAGATGTGGCCTGGAGTATTCTGAACCTCGCCGGAAAGTCACCGGAGGTCGCCGGAGGTTGTCGGAGTCACCGGCGAGTTCGCCAGAGGTAGGTGATGCCACTGATGGAGTTTGCCGGAGATAAATATTGTTAAAATTGCGCAAAACGTATTCTTAAAACTTGATGGCGCGTAGAGGCTACGGCGGCGGCGGCGGCTGCGGCTGCTGTTTTTTTTTTTTTTTTTTTTAAGATCAGAACAGCCATGAGGGTTGAGAAAATTTGTAGGATCCTTTGCTCTGATACCAAAGTTAGTGTAGGATTGAGTAGCAAAAGAAGGAATCAAAGAAGAAGAAGAAGAAGAAGAAGGAGAAGAAGAAGAGAAGAACGAGGGGAGGGAAGAGCAGCCGTAGGAGAGAAAAGTAATCAGAAATTTTCAATCAATCAATCAATGTTCAACTAACTCTAATTAGGGTTTAAATAGAAAATATCATGGGCTTAACACAAAGGCCTAAAATAAAATAAACCTAATACTAAAATAGCCCAAACTAAATGGGTCCAAAATAATAAATAAAATAAAACCTAATTAAATAAACTAAATATTACAATCAATCTATAATAATAATGGTTGGGCCTCTTTGGTCCAACGTCGATAAACACGTCCATATCGGCCTACTGTAGTGGTGTCCGCACCACTATTTATCTAAAGGAGCTCGTGTAACCCTTATTAAAAGTGTTCTTTCAAGCCTTCCCACCTACTTTCTATCACTTTTTTCTGCTCCTATTTCTGTTGTGAAAGAGTTGGAGAAAATGCAAAGGAATTTTCTTTGGGGAAGAAGTGAGGAGGTTTTCAAGCATTCTTTAGTTGGTTGGACTACTGTTTGTAATTCCATTGAGGCAGGCGGTATTGGTATTAGAAAGGTTTATTTACACAATGAAGCTTTGCTAGGAAAATGGCTTTGGAGATTTTCCAAGGAAGATTCCTCTTTATGGAAAAATTTAATTGTATCAAAGTATGGGGAGAATAAAGGGGCATGGTCCTCTGCTACTTGTCCCAATTCTTTTGGGGTTAGTCTTTGGAAAGGAATTAGGAGGCTTTGGCCTAAATTCGATAGCTGTATTCATTGGCAGCCGGGAAGGAGGGATAGAATTCTGTTTTGGCAGCACAGATGGTTGGAAATTGGATGTCTTTCTGCCCTTTTTCCATCTATATATGTTCTTGCTGTTAGTAAGGAGGCTTTAGTTTCAGACTGCCATGTGGTTAATGGCTCTCAAAGGAGTTGGACAATCTTATTACGTCGTAATGTTAATGATTGGGAGCTTGAGAGCTACATGCAGCTTATGGAGTTACTAAATTCTGTTGAGTTGAGAGAATTAGAGGAGGATCTTTTGCTTAGGCAGCTTTCTAAGAACAAAGAGTTCAATGTGAAATCTTTCTACAGATTTTTACAGGGAGGAGAGAAGGACAATTTTCCTTGGTTTAGCCTTTAGAAAGCTGCGGCGCCTCCTAGAGTGGTTTTTTTTTGCTTGGTGTGCAGTTAGGGGTAATTTTTGACTATGGATAATCTAAAAATCAGAGATTATTTCATTGTAAACAGATGTGCATTGTGTTTCTGCAGAGAGAAATCGGTTGACCATATTTTTTTACACTGCTCTTGGACTGCTGAAGTTTGGGGATTGATTCTGTCCTTTTTTGGTGTCCCAAATCACTTTCGGGATTTTCTTTTGTCTTGGTGGGGGCAGCCTTTGGTTAATCAACGGAAAGCTACATGGAATTTGGTGCCTCTATGTCTTATTTGAATGGTTTGGAAGGAATGCAATAGAAGTATCTTTGAAGATAATGCAAGGAGTGGGTTTAACATTAAAAAGTTTATTTCTCTCTTGTTTGTATGGTTGGGTTAATTTGGGAAGGGAAGTTGAGTTAGGTTCTTATATGCATTTTCTGGATTCTTTGATTTGGACAGTGGGGTAGTTTTATTGGGATTGTATTGTTTATTGCATCTCCTTGATACCTATCTCTTTTATTTCCAATAAATTTTAATTTATCTTTTTCCAAAAAAAAAAAAAAACAATTCCTGCCCCCTTTAAATTCACCTTGTCCTCGAGGTGAAAATTTGCTAATGAAATTATTGAACACTGCTTAGTACACCAGTATGTAACATAAAGATTGCTAGGAATTCAGACCCTTCATTTTCCATCATTGGATTAGCTGACCTCCCCTAAACAATCACCATTATTTTCCATTCGCTTTATTCCGTTTATGCCGTTATAGCTGTTTCTCAATAAGCTAAATAGATCACAACCATTTGCCTATAGTAGACCTGCCAGACCATGAACACAAAGCAAAAATGGTGGTGGGGAAAAATGAGTAATCTTTTGAATCCCAATTGCAGACAATGATTCGCCAAATTATGACGAAGCTAACAACATCACTCTCTTACCGAATATCCAGAACTTCGTCCATCACTAGCACACCTTCCTCCACCTCAATAAGAGTCTTGAATATCGGCGCGACCTCAACGACTGGGTCTCCCAATTCACTACTACAACGCAACACCCACAATGTATCATGCCATTTGCTTTTCTGGGAGAAGCCCCGATGACCTTCGGAAAATGGTGGTGCTTTATCCTTCTGGCCGATGAAAGTAACAATCTTGAATAGAAATTCTTTTTTTCAGAATTTAAAATTTCTCTTCTGAACTAAATTTTGGGATAATGAGTATGAATCAAACACCGTGACTGAACTCCGAATTCTATTCCAGTGGTGTTGATCAATTGAGACCCATTGCATAATGTTTTTACTGTGTTCATATACATGTATTTGTATTTAATGTATAATGTACCTAGACTCTAGGAATATGGAAAGACATCCTTGTATATGTATCTATACCCTTATTGAAGATCTAATATACAAGTCAAGCTTTTCCCATTAATCATGTTCTATCACATGGTATCAGAGCAACGATCTCTATGATTATGTTTTGTGGTTAAATATTGTTGTTGTTCATCACTGTCATCAGAAGTCAGTAACGAGAGGAACCCGTCGTCTATGTCAAGCCTCCAACACCTCATTCAGATGCTGTTTTCAGCAAGTGAAGTAGCTCAGAGGAGTCGTCAGCATTAGGCGACCACCGTCGAACCATTTCCGTTAGTGGAAACATCCACACGCGTAGTCAAGCGCCGTTGGTTCTTCTGCATGTGGGCCTCACGCGTCACCTTCAAGCCTCTCGTGAAAGCGCGTGAGCCATCGACAGGCTACCAGACTTCCAGCTATGCACTCGCCTAGTCTTAGCGAACCTCCCATGCATACTCCTTTGCTGAATCTGAACTCTTTTCTCATCACATCTGTTTGACAGTTCATCTTCTTCTGTACTTGAGCTACTATTCACTGCTGAGTATTATTGTGGTTGAGATTATACTTTAGTCCAGTACCTCCATGAGAAATTCAAAGCATTAATTCTGAATCTTCGAGTCTGTTATCTGTCCACTGTTCATTGTTTTGTGTGTATCAAACACTAAGAACTAGAGAGTTCACATTCAAAACGAAAGGTCATCTTACAGTCACTGTTTGCTACTAAATTTCAAAGATTGAAGGAACTCCGCTACGCGAAGAATTTTCGCCACTGTTGCTAGCAATCATTGGAGTTGATTGTGAAACCCCAAATGGAACATATAGTCTCTTCATATTCGTCTACTAGCAAGCATACACAGACTGTAACTCTTCCTAGAGATAAGTATTTAAGATTCCTACAGTATCAAAAAGCTCAGTAGGCCTCTCGTCTTTCTTCTTCCTTTGCTCAACAAGATAATTCCATTTCATGTCTCTCCACTCACTCTCCTCCCTAGTGGATTATAGACTGGAGCTTCCAATCACATGTGTGGAACATCTTCATTGTTTTCTGGTATTCAATATTCTACCTCTCCGAGCAGTTACATTAGTTAATAGGTCAACTACTGCAGTCAATGGTGTTGGTAAAGTCGTTCATTCCCCTTCTCTTTCTCTAGTCTCAGTATTCTATGTTCCTTTTTTTTCCTTTTAATCTTATGTTTGTTAGTCAACTTACCAAGCACCAAAATTGTTTAGTGATCTTCTTTCCTAATTCTATTGTTATTCAGGACATGACGACAAAGGAGAAGATTGGTGGAGGACATAAAGTTGGAGGAGTTTACTAACTTGATACTGAGGTAACTAAAGCCTATTTTGCAGTAGCTTCTCCCTTAAACATTCATTGCCGTGTTGGTCATCCATCGTTAAATAGGCTAAAATGCATGGTTCCTAGTTTACATCATTTGCAATCTTTAAATTGTGAATCTTTTCGGTTGGGAAAACATTATCGTGTGCCTTTTGCTTCTCGAGTCAATAACAGATCTTCAAGTCCATTTTCATTAGTTCATTCTGATGTTTAGGGTCCAAGTCGAGTTACGTCAAAATTGGGATTTTGATATTTTGTCACCTTTGAGGATGATTTTTCAAGAATGACATGGCTTTGTTTGATGAAAGATCGTTCAGAACTGTTCTCTCTTTTTCAACATTTCTGTGCTGAAATTAAAACCTAGTTTAATGTATCTATCCAAATTCTTCGTAGTGATAATGCGAAAGAATACTTTTCCAAACCTTTTGCTGATTTTATGACCTCTTCTGGAATGATACATCAATTCTCTTGTTCTCGTACTCCACAACAAAATGGGTAGCTAAATGGAAGAATTTGCACCTTATTGAAATTGCTCAGTCTCTATTTTTCCAAATGAATGTTCCCAAAATCTTTTGAAGTGATGCTATCTTAACTGCATGTAATTTAATCAATCGCATGCCTTCTTCTGTACTCAAAGAATTTACCCCACACTCTGTGTTGTTCGCTAACAAATCCTTGTTTTCTCTTCCACCCCAAATTTTTGGATGTGTTTCATTTGTCCATCAACTTGAACCAGGGATTGATAAATTGAATGCCCGTGCTCATAAGTGTATCTTTTTGGGGTATTCTAGATTACAAAAGGGGTACCGATGTTATAGTCCATCTCTCAACTGATTCTTTGTTTGTGCAGATGTCACTTTCTTTGAGTCTATCCCATTTTTCCCTCAGTCTCAACCCCAGTCTATCCTTGATGAGAGTCTTCCTTTATAGTACATCTCTTAACTGATTCTTTGTTTGTGCAGATGTCACTTTTTTTGAGTCTATCCCATTTTTCCCTCAATCTCAACCCCAGTTTATCTTTGATGAGAGTCTTCCTTTCCCTATTATTTCAGTTGAGTCTAGTCATCATACTCCTTTGAGTCCATCTAGTCGTTTATCTCATCTTGACTTGCAGACCTACACTCGGCGTCGAGAAGTGATTGCTCCACCTCCTGCTTCCAGTGCTCCACCATCTGCTTTCCTATGCTGCCAGCTCCTGTAAGTAATTTAGATGTACCTATTGCTCTTCGGAAGGGTACACGGCCTTGCACTTCTCATCTTATTTCTTATTTTGTATCTTATGATGCATTATCACCATCTTATCGTTCATTTGTTACATTTTTACACTCTGTTTCTACTCCTAATACTGTCTCTGAAGCACTTTCTTACCGTGGATAGCATTCTGTGATGGAAGATGAGATATCTGCTCTTCGAGCTAATGATACTTGGGATCTTATTTCTCTTCCTTCTGAAAAGTCTGTGGTTGGTTGTCGTTGGATATACACTATTAAGGTTCGTCCTTATAGTACTGTGGAGAGGTTAAACGCATGCTTGGTTGCCAAAGGGTATACTCAAGTTTATGGTTTGGACTTCCCTGAGACTTTCTCTTCTGTTGCTAAACTTACCTATATTCGACTTATTATATCTCTAGCTATAGTTTGTCATTGGCCTCTCCACCAATTTGATGTGAAAAATGCCTTTTTGCATGGTGATCTTACTGAGAAAGTATATATGGAACAACCTCCCGAGTTCGTTGCTCAGGGGGAGTCTGGGTTGGTTTGCAAACTAAAGAAAGTATTATATGGCCTGAAACAATATTCTCGAACATGGTTTGGTCGATTCAGCACCGTTGTCACTGAATTTGGCTTAATCAGTGTGGAGTTGATCATTCAGTCTTTTACCATCATTCTTCTAAAGGACGGATTTGGCTCCTTGTGTATGTAGATGACATTGTTATCACGGGAGATGATTCCCAGGGTGTTAATGATCTGAAGATGTTCCTTCAAAGAAAGTTTAGCACTAAGGATTTGGGACTATTGAAATATTTCTTAGGAATTGAGATTGGCCAGTCACGTATGGGCATTTCTCTCCCTCAAAGAAAGTATGTTCTTGATTTGTTGACCGAGACTGGTGTGTTAGGTTCTAAGCCAGTAGATACTCCAATGGACCCAAACACTAAGTTGAGTGTTGATCAGGGAGAGTTGTTGCATGATCTTAGTCAGTATCAGAGAGTAGTTGGGAAACTAAACTACTTGACAGTCACCAGACCTGATATATCCTTTGCCACGAGTGGGATAAGTCAATTCCTTGATGCACCTCGGTCTAGTCATTGGGATGCAGTTGTTCATATTTTGAGGTATCTAAAAGGCGCACCAAGATGTGGTTTGTTATATAAAGATAATGGTCATACCCTTGTCTAAGGTTACACGGATGCAAATTGGGCTGGTTCTCCGTCAGATAGACGATCCACTACAGGATATTGTGTTTTTGTGGGAGGAAATCTAGTATCTTGGAAAAGTAAAAAGCAAACTTGGTAGCCAGGTCCAGTACAGAGTCAGAGTATAGAGCCATGGCACATGCTTCTTGTAACTTAATTTGGATACATCATATGTTAAAGGAGTTGGGAGTTTCTATGTTGCAACCCATGAAATTATTTTGTGACAATCAAGCTGCTATCCACATAGCTTCCAATCCAGTGTTCCATAAGCGAACCAAATATATTTAAGTTGACTGTCACTTTGTCAGGGAAAAGGTTCTACAGAATATCATCAAAACCAATCATGTAAAGTCTGAGGATCAGTTGGCAGATTTATTCACTAAGGCGTTAGGTGGAGCTAAAGTAAGGTTTATTGGTAACAAGTTCGGAACATATGATATATATACTCCAGCTTGAGGGCAAGTGTTAATGTACATGTATTTGTATTTAATGTATAGTGTATCTAGACTCTAGGAATATGGAAGACATCCTTGTACATGTATATATACCCCTATTGAGAATCTAATATACAAGCCAAGTTTTTCTCATTGATCATGTTCTATCATAGACTGATTGAAGCAACTACTAATTCTTGATTCGCAAACATGTTTTTTAAACTCTATCCTGAATTTCCCTAAAGACATGCATGTATTGAAACTTTTTATTGTGTTTTTTAAACTCCACCCTGAAATTCCCTAAAGACATGCATGTATTGAAACTTTTTATTGTATATTCCTCGTTGCATTCTTGAATTCTTTTGCATTCCTTCACTAGTAGTACCAAAAAGTCGATGACGAGAAAATTCATTTTCTTGATTTCATGAATTTTTTGGGTTTGAGAAAATCTACTTTCTCGATCATTTTCATTGTTACTATTCTGATATGCCATTTCTTTTGTAGCTTCTTCTTCTTCCCTCCTTCCTTCTTCGTGGTTTTTTTGGATTTTTTGGATTGCCTTTGTGTTTACTTGCACTTGAAGAAACAAATCTTCTAATTTTGGACTCATTTTCTCCATCATTTTCATCAGTTACTTCAGTAGTGAATTCATTTGTCGCTGATTTTGTAGAAACACGTCATGTTCTGTCTGCATCAATTTCCTCTTCATCATTGCTGAATCTTGAATATTTTTTTATTTTTTTTATTTTTGACCTCAAGAACACGGCTGCACCAGGAAAGTGCTCTGATACCAATTGAAGTGAACCCCTTCTTTGATTGACAAGTAAGAAAATAAAAGAGAAAATGGAAGTAAAATGGGTTTGATTTAAGAGCTAACCCTTTTCTCTCAATTAGGAATAATTCTCAAAATGAAATTTCTTTTCTATTCCCTTTTTTCTTACCATATTTCCCTATTTATAGACTAATACAACAACTACGGTAACTAACTAACTAATTTGATATCTAACTAACTAATTTGGGTCTATAACAATTTCCTAACTAACAAACTTGATAATTGGGTACGTAACAATATATCATTCTGTTAATCATTGTTGCAGTCATTCAGAACGTTGAAGGAACTATTGATGGTAAATTTTTAAAATTTTAGGTCATATATGAAGATCTCCCATCAAACTTATGTGCTATTAGAGATTATGTTGAAAAGCGGGAAGCAAAAAGCTCGATAGAGTCATGCGAACATGCTATGGATATTGAGCAAATCACTTCATCTAGAAACAATATAGATGCTGAAAGTAGCATGTTGTCTGCGCAAGATGGTGATTTCAAGGGTCTACAGCCTACCGGACAAAGACCAAGAGTTCCAGGCTTGCAAAGAGATATTGAAGTTCTTAAAGCAGAGCTTCTGTCCTTTATATCAGAGTATGGGCAGGAAGGATTTATGCCAATGAGAAAGCAACTTCGCAAGCATGGAAGGGTGGATATTGAGAAGGCAATCACACGCATGGGAGGATTTAGAAGGATTGCGTCACTGATGAATCTTTCTCTGGCTTATAAGCACCGTAAACCAAAGGGTTACTGGGATAACCTCGAGAATTTGCAAGAGGAGGTACGCTTCCACACTTAAGACACTGATCATTGGAGATCATTACAGTTTCTTTGTGATCTCTCTCATGTATTCTCCATCGAATCAAATCATTTTTTGCCAACTAGTGGCAGCCAAATGACGATTAATAAAAATAGTAGTTGTTGTAGTAGAAGATGTCTTAGGCCTTTAGCATTTTAATTTCAAGTAAGTATGCTGCTTTGTAACCATAATATATGATGTAGAGTTAACTAGTAATGAATACAAAGAAACTGATACTTTTCTGTCTTGCAGATAAGTGAGTTCCAGAGGAACTGGGGAATGGACCTATCATTTATGCCTAGTAGAAAGTCTTTCGAGCGTGCAGGTGTAGATAGTTTCCATCTCTGAATACTTCAGTGTGGCATTTTGCATAACAACTGCAGGCAGCATCATTTGCATTGGCATCTCTCATGGAAAATACTTAAAATAGGCTTAAAAAAAAAAAAAAAAAAAACAATCTACAAAAGTCCACAGATCGTGGGATTTGGGGAGCGTCAAATGCACAGGGTCTTCTCTTTGCAAGAATAGAGATGGTTTCCAGACATCTGCTATTTAGACTAGAATATATAATGCAAATAAAAAGTAGACTCTCGGAGTTGGTCTCTAAATATTCAGTTACTAAGCATGGGTTTTTATGAAGATAAATGGGAGACTGAATCCAATTCTACTTAAACCATTTGTTATATATTTACGAGTGTAATTTCCTATGAAGCCTATATTGACAGCTGTGTTTATTCAATTGATATTTACTTAATTTGGATACTTTTTTTAACAGGTCGCTACGATATTGCTCGTGCATTGGAGAAATGGGGGGGACTACATGAAGTTTCTCGTCTTCTATCACTCAAGGTGAGGCACCCTAACAGACAGGGAAACCCTTCTAGAGATAAGAAATTTGATTCATCTAACGATGTAAATGGAGAGGGGAAGACGACTCCTAAACCCCATGTTTCTCAAGATACCCAAAAGTGGCTCACAAAAGTTAAAGAATTGGACATTAATTGGGTTGAATGAGAAATTATATATGTATATTTTGGTTCTACATCCTTTGGTCACACACATAATTTCGTAGGCAAGAGTAGTAAGCAGGATTGATGACGACGTTGGTTTATTAGTAAACTATTAGTTACACATTAGAGCTTTTGATCAAACTTCTTTTTTGGACTTTTTTTATTTACAACAATCGAGTACTTGGTATTTTAATTTGTCGCAAGGCTGACTCTTTATTAGTAAATTTCTTATTTTGGTCACATGGCTTGTTAATAGGTAGTCACGTGACCTAGTTAATCGAACGTCATGGGAAAAATTAATATTAAAACAAATTAACATTTTATTGAACGATACAAGATACTGTATGGTTTAACTCCTCGCACTCATCACATTCCTTGATGCCATGGGAAGGGACTCCTTTCTTTTTTTATTTGATTGGATGATGGAACCTTCCTTCTCGCAGTCAGCTATGTAAACTCAGGTAGCAAAAGGTTCGAACAGGATGGAGGTTAGTCTTCCTCCTAACCATTAATTATTACAATTAAAAAATTAGCTCTTGGAAGTAAATTTAGTTAAAAGTTTAGAGGTGAAAATTACGATTCACCGTTAAATTGGTTTCTCTAGTATGATGGAATATGAGGGAATAAAATTCATCGGTATATGCAGTCAGTTGCATATATATAATTACTCAGAAAGAGAGAGCAATTTTGAGAGTGAATTTAGGTGACTCGGCGTGAGCAAACTTTGAAGCCCTTGGTTATAATATTGCAGCTGAATTTATATGCGGGTACTGCCGATGGTGAAAGTAAACTTCTCATAACAATAATCTTACTATTTGGATTCGAGGGGAAAAAAAAAAGGAGGAGGAATTTTTATGACGAAAACATTTAACCGTAAAAGGTTGCGAGTTTGTCATAAAAAGTTACTTCGACCCAGTTTTTTTGAATTTGATTTTCTAATAATTTATATATTATATTATATTAAATATATATACTAAAAACTAAGTTACACCACGTGACCACGTGACACCTAACTAGGTCTTATAATTGTGACATGTAGTATTTAGTTATAATTTTTTTAAAAACTTTTATGTGGAGTGTCATTATTCGTAATGTTACTTTTTCTCCATATAATCTAGGTAAGACATGCATCTTATGTTTTTTTCAAATAACTCAATAATTTTTCCCTCTCAAGGGGAGTTATTTTTCTTTCATAAGAAAAGCCCCCTTATTAGTAAGGGCGTCCAGTCAAATTGAGTTATAAAGTTTTTAAAAATACCCATTGATCAGAATGGCAAGAGTTTATTGAAATGTTTTAAAATTTTTAGCAACTAGTTGTTGAAATATTTTATTTATTTTGGTGAGGAAGTGTTGAAATTTTATGTGGTTAATTGTTAAAGTTTTTCAAGAATTGATTTTTGAAATTATTTTATTTTTTTTAGCAAGTACAAGTTAAAAGTTTTTAATTAGTTTAGTAATCAACTGCTGAATTATTTTGTTATTGTTGAAAATTTATTTCAACAAGTGATTGTCAATCTTGTTAGATTTTTTTCAGCAAGGAATTGTCGATATTGTTTATGTAGGATTTTTTAGAATATGGATTATGTGTAGTAAATATGAATGTCAAGAAAGTTGTTTTGTATAAAAGCATTTTTGTCTTAAGATGGAAAAAAAATTAACTAGGTTGCAGGAAAAAAACAGGGTTACGAAAAAAAGTATAAATGGGTTGGGTCGGTCTTGACCTGCCTCTTGACTCTTTCGGGTGAGATCGGATCGGGCCAGGATCACCAATCCTTACCCTCTAACGCTCTTCAGTTAAGCTAGTCTATTTTTTTAATACTTTTTATTTTTTTAAAGTAAATAAAATATAAAATAAAACCTAAAAAAACATATTGAAATAATTATTGATAAAAGTTAAAACTTATTAAGCAACAAGCAATTACATAATTAACAATAAATTCAAAATTACAAATGTAGAATATTTTATTAATTTAAATTAAATTAATTTTAGTAAATAAAAATAACAATTTATTATTAAATTATGTTATTTAATATACTTATTAAAACTAATTATTATCAAAAAAATAAATATGCTATGACATTAAATTAACTAATTTAAATATATTTTATTAACTTTAATTAAATTTGTAAATTTTTAATAAATTTAAATATTGTGTCAGAGTAAAACTAATTAATGTAAATAAAACTATATTATCAAATATGTTTTTTTGTATTATTTCAGAGGAAAAATGACAAATAAAAAAAAAAAAGTTGACAACAAAAACACTACAAAACCGACCTTTAGTGAAAGATTTTATGTACAAATAAAAAAAATTTAATGTAAACATTCTTAATTTTATTCTAACTTATTTTTATATAAAAATTAGCTTAAATTTTTTTATTTTTTATTTTTAGAGTCGTACACTTGTAATTTAAACAAACGGAGTCTGGAGGGGTTCTATGCTATGGAGAGAAGGGGTGTGTGGGCGGGGCAAGCTGCTTGGGCCTGGTCTTAACTGGATTGTAGACCAGGGCTGACCAACCCAACCCCTGACCTGACGAGTAGGGGCATGGGTCGAGGCGGGCCTTACGAACGAAACGGGGTGGGCTAGGTTGGGCCAAAAGCAGGTAATTTCAGGTTGGGTCTCAGGTTGACTCACCTCTTTTACATCTCAAATTGCAAATAAGGGTACCCTTTATTTATTATATAAGTCTACTATTTTAATTAATTAAGGAATTCTATTTATTTTATAAGTCTTTCAGATAAGAAAATCTAATTTATTTTTCATTCGAAATAATCAAATAATTATATTTATTAAACAAGTCTTTTCATTAATAATTTTATTTTTATTTCTATTCTGATTAATTTAAATTGTCTAACATGTAGCAATTTGAATATTTAAAGTAATTAAGTAAATGGACTTCTAAGTCTTAATAATACTGAATTATTAAAAATTTACCTATCTTAATAGATAATTAATAATAAATAGTAAATAGCTAAAGTAAAATTGTAATTAAAATATTATTATATATGCTTTGACTATAATTATTAATAATTGATTGAGTGTTTAAAATAAATTTAAAAATTAATATTCCTAGTGATACTCAAATAAAATAATAGTAACGACATAAAATTCCAAATATACTTAAGCATTGATAGTAATTAAAGTTATAATAGGGAGAATCATTTGTGTAATTAAAACACTATTATATATTTTTAAATATAATTATTAATAATTAGATTTGTAATAGTTTTGAGAATTAGTAAGTTAGTTAGCAGTGTCGGCCTCAGCAATTAAGTTGCCCAAGCTCAGTTTTGAAAATTTTACCTTAATATATAAGTCAAAACAAAAAAATAGAACTAAACTTGTAGTATACTTTTTTTAGCATTCATTATATCAAAAACTAACCCGGTTATGATATTCTATAATTAACACGATTCGATTCAAAGAAACACACTTCTCCTTACATTTTTTTGCAACGACACGCTGGAAACGCTTACAGCTTGTCGAAATCACAATTCGCACCTAAAGAAGAAGATTTGGGAGACCGAAAGGAAAAAAAAATGAAGACCTTCGTTGCACCTATAACGTTTGATTTTGTGAAAAAAAATTAGGGTTTTTTTTTATTTATTTCATTTTTTCGATCTTGTTGTTGTTTGCTTCTAGATTGCCTAATTGCTTAGTTGAGCTTAAGTTTTTTTTTTTGTCAAAAAAATTTTTTTGTTGCGCTTGACCTGAGGTGTTGTTTAACCGTAGGAGTTTGCTGGGCTCACCCGGGACCGGCCTTGTTAGTTAGTTAGTAAATTTTAATTATATAGGGAATGTTAAAAGTTTATAGGTTATGATATGTTTTTAAAATATGGGTTATAAGGAGTACATATAAATCATGCTCGGGAGTTTTTAAATGATGGATTGTGGAGTATTCTCATGAATTTGTTGAATACCTAAAAAACCATGAATATGTGTTTTATTCCTATTTTTTAAACACCTTAATTTCGGGTTTTTTTTAATTATTTTATAAAACTTTGGACAATAATATACTCGTTAAAATATTAAAATCTAAGCTTGACATTTCTTAACAAAACTCTAGTAATAAAATATATTTCATATTAATTTAATTTAATAAAAATAATTAAATTAGGTTAAATTAAATTAATTTTAATTAAATAATATATAGTTAGTTAAATTAAAATATTTTTAAATTATTAATTATTAAATTAATTAATGAATTATATTATTTATTGAAAATAACTTAATTAAATTAAATTAATTATATTATATTATTTTTTAAAAAATAATTTTTTATTTAATAAAATTTTTGAATAAAATAATTCATTTTAATATGGTACAACAAAAATGAATAAAGTGTTAAAATTGATAAAATATTTATAATAAAAAAAAGAGTGAAAATACTTTGTTATTTATTTTTTCTATATGATATTTTATTTTTTTAGAAACAAAAAAATAAAAATACGTTTAGCAAATACATTTTTATTGCCCGTTTACAAAACTCTATAAACATAAACAGAAAAATAATAATCATAAAGTTTATCAAACAATACCTTATATTCCTAACTTTACATTGTAATGACCTGAATGTTATATTTATTATATATTTTGGATAGTCTATAATTTGGATTTAACTTATTTGAACAAGTATTTTGAATATTATATATTTTGGATGATTTCTCATATGTATGTAACTTATTTGAATTACTATTTTTTTTACATCATTTTTGGAAGAATGTTTTATTTTTTGGGTTACTTTAGTATATATCATAATATATTATTTTATATGTACATTACTTACTGTTTAATGAATAAATAAAAATATATGTGTCATTATATATATTAATAAATATTTCAAAACTCATTTAAAAATAAACTCCCAATCATGGTTTCATTACTTTTAAGCCCATATTCTTAATTATCTCATAACTCATACTATATAAAGCACCTCAGAACTCATACTTTTAAAACATCCAAACATACCAAGTTAGTTGCTATTAAAACTAATAATATTGTTACTAAAATTTTTATTTTTTAAAATATTATAAGCAATGAAATATTATATAAAAAATTAATTTTGATGATGATGATGATGATGATAATAATAATAGTCTTTCAAATTATTTAATTTTGATTGTTAACAATTATTTTCATTTGATTAATTAATTTTTATGTAAATTGAATTCTTCATAGCTTAAAATCTTTATAAGTTAAAAATTTCTTAAGTTATCTATAAACCAAATTTGAATATAAGAGAAGACATTATATTTATTGTAGTCTATTCGATGAGAAAATATAATCTGATTTAGTAAATTATTATATTCATCTTATTTTTTACCATATAAATACCATAAATAAGGTCTTACGATATTTTATTTATCTTAAACATTTTCATATAGTTATCATACTTCAACCCTTATATTTATATTATTATTATTATTTTGTATCAAAATTATTTTTTTGTATTGTTTTGTATTGAAATTATATTTTTTTGTGTGCCAGATTTTAAAAACCTCTTGATTCTCTAGATATATTTTTTATTCTTTTCAATTTGTTCATTCAAATATACAAGATATAATTTTTTGCATTTTATTCTATTATTTCTTTAATGTGATTGTCAATTTGTTTAGCATTGAAGTTTCTTATTTATAAGTCATCAATTAGTTTTATTAATTATTATTTTTATTTTTATAATATAATCAAATCTAATATTAATTGATATATAAACTCAATTTTTAATATTAATATATTTTCATGATATTAAAATTAAAGTCGCACTCAAACAACTTCAAAATAAATAAATGAATATAATATTTATTATTTAGTAATGAACGTATTATTACTTATATAAACATATTAATATATATTATTAGTATACATATTTAATATGTTAACAATAATTTATTTATTATATAAATCTTTATTGTATAATTCCAATTCTATTATTCCTTAGCTCCTTCTACTATGATTAATGAAATAAAAAAAATAAAATAAGTAATTTTTATAAATAAAAACTAATGTAATAAATATTGTTGCTTGCATAAACCTATTAATATGTACTGGTGTAATATATTATTAAAAATATATTTGGTTTATAAATCATAATAAGACTTTTAAATTACAGTCCAATCTCAATGTTATTATTTTTTTTTTCTCATTTTGATTTGATAAGTGATATAAAAATAAAAATATTAATTTTTGTAAATAAATAATAATGTAATAAATTATTTTTTAACTTCTATTATATTACAAATCTAGTTATAATTTAGCATTTTATTATATCATAAATTACTTTTTACAAAAGAAAAAAATAATTTTATTCATTGAAAACTGACATATAGATGTTTTTATTTAAGTTGGATTAAATATACGTATGACATTTTTATCTAAATTGAATTCTCCATAAATTATTATCATGTAAATTAATTAGCTATTTTTAATCTATATTTTTTTAAGTAAATTGTGATTATTAAGTAAATAAAGAGTAAATAAGATAAAAGTACAAAATATATAGCTAAGTGATAATGATTATTTATTTATTATGTGAAATAACTAATTAATAAATAAATTATATTTTTATTTATTAATGAATGAATTAAAAATACTTTATTTAACCAGATTAATCCGAACTAAATACAATTTAGTTATTGTTTTTTAAATAATTATTAATTCAAAGTTTAATTGAAGATTAAAATAAAATATAATAGGAAAAATCTGTGAAACGCATTAGACTAATCATTAGTTGTACAAAATTATGAAGTATTTTACAAAATGTAAAATACTTGGAAGTTTTGTCTTACAAATATTATAAATATTTTGATGGAAAATTCTAAAAATTAAATTCTTACATTAATTAGATTAAGTCATCACTATTCATTGAGGAGATGAAAGATTATAAATAGGGATGATGCCCTCATTTGCAATCATCAAAGAAAAATAATAAAAAAAAAAATATTCTAAATTTCCCAAGTACTCTTTTGTGTTTCTACTCTTAAAAATGTCTTAAAATTCACTTATTTAAATAACGGATTAAAAGCATCTAAAGAACAATGGTTATTAATTAAATTAATTAATTAAAATAAATTATTTTAATTATATTACTTATTAAAAATAATTTAATTCAATAAAAATAAAATATATTAAATATAATTTAATTATATTATTTATCAAAAATAATTTTAGTTTAATAAAATATTTAAATAAAATAAGTGTTAAATTGAAAAAATATTTACCAAAAAAAAAAAGTGAGAATATTTTTTTATTTAAGTTTTCATTTTTTAAAACAAAAAAATAAATATATATTTCTATAAAAAATGCAGTAGATCTTCAAACAAGAAAGTGGGAAACTTAAAATTCCCTACAAATACAACCAAAAAATAAATAAATGCAAGAAAAGGAGGAACATGTTTTCACTGTTTCTTCTTACTGTTTTGTTCATAAAAACAAAAGTGAAACAAACATTATTTATATG
The DNA here is from genome assembly GCA_003260245.2 of Sideroxylon spinosum. Lineage (NCBI taxonomy): Eukaryota > Viridiplantae > Streptophyta > Magnoliopsida > Ericales > Sapotaceae > Sideroxylon > Sideroxylon spinosum. The sequence continues at coordinate 30,291,277 of QLOD02000001.1, read as the reverse complement.
TTAACACCTGTAGAGAGATAACATGACAACCATAAACTGCCCTTGGGTTAAATATATCGGGCAGACCTAGTCGACTACAGGTGAAAAGAACAACTGGAACTCCTTCAATTCAACATAATTACAAGGAAGAAACGAGATACTCGTCCAGTGGGTCTGTTTTTTTCATTTTTCATATCAAGCTTTTTTTCTTACCCCACCCAACAGCAATCATGTACAAAGCCACACAACCTCCTATTGTAGCGAAGGTAGTTCCCCAGAACTGTTTGGGTTGGCCGTTAAAGAGGGATATGCCAATGTTCATGCCAAACAACCCCACAACAACAATTCCTGCATTGAGTATCATATTTGCCGTACTTAGCATCACTCCCATCTGTAGCAACTGATTTTGCTTGTCATCAAGCATGATGTTAATAAAATCCTCCGTGTCGTCAACATATTCGCTCATCTGTGCACAAAAAAGAAGCCAAACGTTCTCACATAATTAATAATTATTTGAGGAAAAAGTCCAAATATATGTAGAGAGAGAGGAGAGGATAATCAATATGATAAAGGGCGGCATTGAAAATCAAAACGCTCTAGCATTTGACAACTAAAAGATAGTACGTGTTTGCTGCACACTACCATTCAAATGCGATGTCAATTTATTGAGAAACTGAGTTTCCCCATAGGATGCTTGACTAGCTAATTTATTTTAATCAAGTCATTCTTTCATCTTTCTATGGCTTGAACACTGGACTGGACAAAACTAAATCTAGCTCTCTACATAAACTTTCTTTTCCACTTGAGTTAGCCCCTCTAATCTAAAGAACAAAAAGATGCTAAGAACCAGTAAGACGATTGCATGTATAGTAATTAATGTAATTTTAAAATACAAGTTGAAAGATAAGGCTTGGCATATGTTTTTCAACATCAGACACTAAAAAAATAAAAAACAGGTACTACATTCTCCTGATGCTGGAATATAGAAAGTTCGAAACTGGTAAATCTATGAAAAAAATGCTTTTATTGGCCTTATGTGTCCTAGATTTCTAAGACAATGATGAGAAATTATCTGTATACTATTTTATTGGACTTTGAATTTATTGAAATTATTTGAATGTAGTCTTCCTCCTGAGAAGGTTAATGGAACAGTATAGAGAAGGTCAAAAAGATTTATACATGGTGTTTATCGATTTGGAAAAGGCATAT
>QLOD02000001.1:30239019-30283966 GCA_003260245.2 Sideroxylon spinosum | reverse complement strand
TCATGAACCCAATTGGGTGAGGTGGTTTTCCTCCAGTTGGAGGGTGTTTCCTCCAATCTTATTCAGTTTATAACAGTATCTTTTCTTGATTAGCTTTCCTCATGCAAAATAAGGCAATCTGTAATATAATCTTTTACCAGAATTAGCATTGAGTGGGCTTGCACGAGTTTGCTTGTTTCTGGATTACCATCGAGCAAACCAGTAGGTAAAACAATGCATGAACCTCTACCAATGAACCAACAGGGCATTCCTTGTACGAACCACTACTAATGAATCCGTAGGGCAATCTTTGTAAAAAGCACCACTGGATGAATCCAATGGAACGAACCACCACTGATAAATCAGTGGGGCAATCCTTGTATAAACCACCATTAGATGAATCCAATGGGGTGAACCAACACTGGTGAACCAGCGGGTCAATCCTTGTAAAAACCACCATTGAATGAATCCAATGGAGCGAACCACTACTAGTGAACCAGTGGGGCAATCCTTGTATGAACCACTACTGATGAATCAGTAGGACAATCCTTGCAAAAACCATCATTGGATGAATCCAATGGGGCGAACCACCACTGGTAAACCAGTTGGGCAATCCTTGTATAAACCACAATTGGATGAATCCAATGGGGCGAACCACCATTGGTAAACGAGTGCGGCAATCCTTGCAAAAACCTATTGGATGAATCTAATAGGGCGAACCACCACTGGTAAACCAGTAGGGCAATCTTTGTATAATGTATATGCCTCTGGTAAAGCTTTCCTTTGTCCCTATCTTGTGATGATGTTCTTCCATACAAAGCGGATGGCATCTGCATCTTTGACGTGGGCCAATGGTTCTGCCTCTACCCATTTGGTGAAGTAGTTTGTGCCGACCACCAACCATTTCTTGTTTCCAGTAGCAGTAGGGAATGGACCAATAATGTCAAGTCTCCATTGGGCAAATGGCCAAGGGCTGGTGAGTGGGGAGACTTCTTGTGCAGGCTGGTGAGGGATTGGAGTAAATATTCGGCACTTCTTGCATCCTCTAATGTAGGTTTGGGCATCTCGTTCCATCCTCGGCCACCAATAGCCTTGGGTGATTGCTCTATGGGCCAAGGATCTACCCCCCATGTGCTCCACATACACCTTCATGTAATTCGAAGAGGAAGTCTTGTACCTTTTCAGGATGAACACATAAGAGATAGCGGCTGGTGAATGATTTCTTATACAACTTGTGTCGTGAGATAACCAGAATCCTATGGCCTGAATCCTGAGTTTCCTCGCTTCTATCTTGTCCTCGGGGAGAGTCCCCTCTTTCAAATAAGCAATAATTGGATCCATCAATGCAAGCCACATGGTCACCTTTGGCAATGCTCGGCTTTCTAGCTCTTCCAAGAAGACAATGTCCGCCAACTTGCTCTTGGGGGTTGCAGCCAAAGTAGCTAAAGCATCCGCATGTGTGTTGTGATTTCTCCCGATCAGCTCGATTCTAATGACATTAAACCCTTTCAGTTTTTGTTTTGACAGCTCCGAATATCCAGCGATTCTTTCACTCCTTACAGCATATTCGCTGTTCAACTGATTGACCACCAGCTGGGAATCTATTTTTATATCCAAATTCTTGGCAAAGAGTTGCCGAGCAATAGTGAGTCCGGCCAATAAAGCCTCGTACTCTGCCTCATTGTTTGTAGCCTAGAAGCTAAGTTTGATAGCATACTCGATTGTCACTCCCTCTTGGGTTGTTAAGACTACACCCACCCTAGCTCCTCTTTAGGTCAAGAATCTATCAACTTCGATTTGCCATGATTGCGAGGCCGTTTCCCCGCCTGCCTCAATCTTTGAATTGACCTCCAGTAGCCACACCTCTTGGACCTGCTCGGGGACAAGATTAGTGAATTTTGCCACAAAATCCGCCAAGACTTGAGCCTTGATTGTAGTTCTTGGGATGAATTTTATATCAAACACGCCAAGGAAGATCGCCCATTTGGCTATTCTTCTAGTGATGTTCGCTTTTTTTAGTAATTGACCAATGAGTTGATCTGTAACCACCTCTATTGTGTGAGCGTGGAAATAGTGAGCAAGTTTCTTGGATGCCATCACTAAGGCTAAGGTGAACTTCTCCAGGAGGAGGTATCTGACCTCTACCCCCTGTAATGTTTTTGTTGGCGTAATAAATAGGCTTCTGCTTTCCATCTTCCATCGTCAATAATGCTGCACTTACCGCTTGCTCCGATATGGCTAAGTACAGCTGCAGAACATTCCTTAGTCGGGGGGTTGACAAGATTGGAGAAGTTGTTAGATATTCTTTCAACCTGCTAAGCACTTCATCAGCCTTTTCATCCCAGGTCACCTTATTAGCTCCCTTCAGTAAATCAAAAAGTGCTCGACACTTATCAGATGCATGATTAAAAATCAATTGAGCGCCGCCAGCATTCCTGTAAGTTTTTTGAACCTCTTTTTTAGTCCTCAGTGGCAATATAGCTTGGATGGCTTGTATCTGATCAGAATTGGCCTCTATCCCTCGCCTGGTTACCAAGTATCCTAAGAATTTTCCCGAGCTTACCCCGAAGGCACACTTTGCAGCATTGAGTTTCAACCTATATCTGTCCAATGTAGTGAACACATGTTGCAAATGCTGAATATGGGTTTCGGGCTCTTTGCTTTTTACAATCATATCATCAATATAGACCTCCATGATTTTGCCGAGGTCATCCTTGAACATCTTAGTCACCAATCTCTGATATGTTGCCCCAGTATTCTTCAAACCAAACGGCATGACCCGATAGCAATAGATCCCCTTTGGAGTAATGAAAAAGGTCTTTCCTTATCGAGCGAATACATTGGGATCAGATGATATCTCCTGTACGCATCCATAAAAGACATCAGTGAACTTCCCGCCGTGGAGTCCACCAGTTGGTCTATTTTGGGCAGAGGGAATGGAGCTTTCGGGCAAGCTTTATTCAAGTCTGTATAGTCAACACAAACTTCCCATTTCCTGTTCTTCTTCTTGACCATCATTGAATTGGCTAGCCATTCGGGATATGAAACTTCCCTGACGGCCCTGCCTTGAGTAACTTACCGACTTCTTCTATTACGGCTTCAGCATGCTAAAATGCAGACCTCCTGGCTCTTTGGATTACAGGCTTGACTTTTGAATTAAGATTTAACTTATAACACACAATTTCAGGAGAAATACCCAGCATTTCTTGTGGGGTCCAAGCGAAAATGCCGATGTTCTTCACTAGCATCTCCGTGAGTTCTAGCTTTTCCTCGGGCAGCAAGTTGGAGCCGATCAGGAAGTATATGTCATCATCAGATCGCCCAATACTGACTTTTTCCAAGTCCTCAACATCTTTGCTTGTGGGGTCGCCACCAACATCATCGATTTGGGGCGTACTTTTAGGCATCTCTGCAAGCTGGACTTGCTTGGGAGGTGTTTTGGATTTCAGGGCGGCGGTGAAGCATTTCTTTGATATGTCCTGGTCCCTTCTGATCTCGATCACCTCATCACCGTAAGGAAACTTGAGGACCTGGTGATAAGTTTGGCGACTTCATCCTCACAAAAAGTAATTCCTCAAGCGTTATTTCTTCGGGAGCGTTTACTTGGGGATTCTGAAACTTCATTGACCTCGGTCAGCATGCCTAAACTCTGCCCTATGCTCTGGGGGCGATTTTCCATGTGAATAACATGGATAACAGCCGGTTGCTAAATCTCTCGCCTTGGCCTCATCCTTGGTGGCAGTTGATCGTCACCTAGAATATCTTCTTCTTCGAGATTATCCCTTCTCTTGGTTCGATCTCTTGCCTGTGGTTGGGGAGCGTCTTCTGCACCCCTTGTCTTTGATCGATCAATGAACTCTTTCAGGTGGCTTTCTTTAACGAGATCTTCCAGAAAATACCTTAAGGAGAGGCATGCTCCAGCGCGGTGCCCCCTATCCAGGTGCTATGAGCAGAAGCCTTTGTGACTCTTCTTCCCGGGATAGTCGGCCACCTTCTTAGGCCACCGCAAATAAGGTTGGTAACAGATTTTAAAAAGTATCCTAAAGATTGGCTCCTTAAAAACTTTGTTTATGGCCTAGAATACTGACCTCTAGTGGTCAGCCTTCTCTCTTAGTTTTTCCTTTCCTTTCTGCTTCTTTAACGCCGAGGATTTCAATTCATTCTGCTCGGCCAGCTTTGTCTCGTCCTCAACCTTTGCACATTTCTCAATCTGGCACATGAGCTCGGACATGTTCATAGCTGGCTTCTTTGTCAATGAAAACCAGAGTTTATCTACTTTTTGCAACCCCAATTTGAACGAGGTTATAGCCAACTGTTCGGAGCATCCTTCCACCTCATTGTAAAGCTCCATATATCGCCTAGGATATTCCCTCAGGCTCTCATCATTCTTCTTCTTCATGGTGAAAAGGGCATCAGCAGTTTTTGGTTGCTTTGCATTAGCCAAACCGTGTAATGAGTTGTTCAGCAAGCTGGTCCCAATAGCCGATGCTTCCTAAGGGTAACTTGTGGAACCATTGAAGTGCTATGTCTCCCAAGCTCGACGGGAACACTCTGCACATTGATCCATTATCGAAGTTCCACAGGGTCATCGCCTGCATATAGTGGCGATAATTGGCCAGCGGATCCGATCTACCATCATAGATCATAGATTGTGTAATTTGAAACTTCTTCGGAGGTTCTGCTTCACAAATCTCCGGAGTAAATGGGGATGTGGAAATCCTTCCAAGTGCGCTCCTTGCCATCATCTGGGTTGTTTGATCAGGGGCGTTCCATTCAACGTGCTGCATCCTTCGGACTTCTTTGGCCCTGCTTGACTCATTCGCTCTCGAATGTAACATACTGTCACTGGAAGAACTTTCAACGGGATCTTGGTGTTTTCTTTGACTGTGTCGCCTCTTCTTGTTTTGGGTTTCTTTGGAGAGCTGCTTCGACCGTCTTTCCTTTTGTCTACTGTGTGAGCTTAAGTCGTTGGGCATGGGCCTGACGCATTCCGTCTGAGCTAAGATTGACAATAATTTTCCCACGTGCGATGCCACCATGCCTGGTCTGGAGGCGTCTCAGCCCCCGACTCTCTTCTTCTTCATCTTCCGAACCCTCTGAATCAGCATATAAAGTGTCAAAGCTCTTGTCTGAACCGTCGTTTGGATCATCAGCACTAGTACGGGTATCAGCCACTGACTTTCCTTTTGCTTTACTCAGTTCAAGGAGTGTCTCCTCCAACTTCGCCTGTTTCCCATCTGCCATCGCTTGTAACTCCTATCTTCGTTTAGTGATCTCCGGGTCTTCCACATGCTTCCTCCGGTTAGATTCTAGGCCCAGAGTTCGTATGGTGAGTGCAGCTCCCTTCTGCCTCAGTGGTGTCATTTCATATCTTACATGAGTTGACGGTGGTGGGATGGTAGAACCGCCAGAAGCCATAGTTAATGAGTTTTTTTTTTTTTTTTTGGTTGGATCACAGATTCTTTTTAAGCAATGTATAGGGAACAAAGTAACGTGCCCCACGGTGGGCGCCAAATGTTTGGCAATAAAAAGTATAGCTGAGCATACTCGCCATGTCCAAGACAATGCGGTCGCTCAAGCCTGAACGAAAATGAAGAAATCAAAAGGAAGGGCCGAGAAGGGTCCCCGACCACAATCCCTCCGATACTTAAGTCAGAAATGGCTTGAGAGAATCAGAAAGCAAATTGACAGTACTTCGTGAACAAGTAGAGAGCATACCTGAATTTGATGTGAAGTCCCCTATTTATAGTCTGAATTGTAGAAATAACTTATGATAAATTATTGGAAAAGGGCATCATTGTTTTCCTTTTTTAGAAAGCTTTTGGCTAAGTTCTAGGTATTAAATGCCCGTCACCTTACATTAATGGGCATCACTTAGCATAAAATGTGATATGACGTAAAGATACTGTGCAAGTGTCCCATCTGTCTATCACTTGTAAAGTTAACGTCTGACTAAGCATAATGAAATAGTAAAAATGAACTAAAACTATTATTCAAGCTATTTATGGTTGAGAACGAACTAATGCTATTGTTTTGTCAGTAGGACTAAGCATAACAAAATAGTAAAAAATGAACTAAAGCTATTATTCAAGCGTATTTGTAGTTGAGAAAGAACTATGCTATCGTTTTGGCAGTGCGGCCCATTATATGCGTTTTTCGAGTGGTAAGCACTCGCCCTAAAAGCATTGTGCTCGGGGATTTTCCCCATGTGTCGTTCATTTTTTTTGGTACCAACATAAGCTAACAACAACTTTATCTAGAGAATGACAGAATAAAAAAAATGGCATTATTGGTGGTGGAAAAATTTTCATGTTATTCAAGAAAGATTTCTTCAAGTTTCCTCGGAGATTGAACAAAACTGATCACCAATTTATGTCAATTAGCCAGTGTCAAAAACATTTTCAAAAATTGTAGGATTATATCTCACCTCTCAACCAGGTCTATTTCTAGTTTACTTTTCTTCCTTTTTCTCCTTTTGCTTTCTTTTTGCTCTATAATAGAAATATATTATCCAATATCCATAGCGGATTAGCAAACTCGCTCATTTAATTTCTATGAATTTCAAAAGGACAAGAATTGATAAGTTCGTCAAATTCTGGAATTTACGAGTTGAAACCAGTGTAAAAGGATTTGCAAAATTGACCTAGCAGTGCTACCAATACAAAGTTTTATCTTTTAGACAGGGAAATAAAGAGGAGCTTACATGGAATAGTTTTTGTAAGATTCCATCAACTTGTGCAAAATAAGCTTCTAAAAGCATCTCCAGCTCCTCAACGTTGGGCTCTGTAACAGTGTAACTCTTAGAGCTATGTTGAGACTTGGATTCTTCAGTGCTGGATATGAAGCATCATAATGAATATAGTATCTCAGGTTAGAACATTATTTTCACATGGATATTCAAGATTTTAATTCTAATTGTATTCATTATATTATATTGATGTTTATAACTTGTTTGTACTTTAAAAAATTGTTTGATTGCATTGGAGCACTATAAAATGTCCAATATAAAAGCATTAGTAATTGCATGCAGCCCACTGAAAAATCAAGACCAACTAATTACTCGGTCATTTTCTTAAACTCTACGACAGATGCTTATATCATCGGCAAAAGAAAATAAAGAGACTAGTCAGTTTCTTCTTTACATATATACACCCACGCGCATATTAAGTAGAGGGTGAGTTTTGACAAAATGGTAAAGTTGCTTACAATCTAGAGGAAAGTTCAATATTTAAAAACAGCCTCAGGTTCTTGGGTTAAGACTGCATATCCCTCCCCAAGGCCTGCATAGGTGAGAGCCCTGGGTTTAGGACCAACCTTTTATCATATAGGTTTTAGGTGAGTGTCTATTTCCACTGAAGCTTCCAAAACTATGGCCATGATTTCAATGACAACAGTTTTACAGGCCACTCCATAAGGAAGAGAAGCACATTCCCTTTAACATTGAGCTTGTATATTATAAAAATTGTTTTTTTTTTCTGCTACTGTTTTCTCACATTTAGGGAATGCCCAAACTTAAGGTGTTTCCCGTACTAACTGATCAAAGATGATGTATTAGCGAAATTAAACAAAATCGTCTGCTTGATTTCGAATTTCATTGGGCAATTCTTTGTACGCAGTGTATAGTTTAAAAAATGCACAGATCCCCGCCATGAGTTTCAGTGCTTTTTCTCCCAAAAGGACCTTAAAAAAATCAAAGAAACACAACATTCACCCAGTCCTACCTGCTGGCAAATTAAGACATTGGATTATACCAATTCAGGTTTAACCAGACCTTAGCAACAATCAAACGTTTTCTTTAAATAATCCTAGTTCAGTACACCCCATCGAATGCATTGTAAGTAACAAATATTAATTATTCTGAGGAAGTTAAAATTTATTGCTGGGAATTACCTTTCTTCATCATCATCTGGTGCCTCATATAATTCTTCTCTTGAGGATGTTAGTTCCACCGAATGACCCTGTAGCTTCTCTGTCAAATACATTTCAGCCATATCATTGTCATCATCCAACAAATGCTCAAGTTCATCCCTAACCTGAAAGAATAGAAGGAAAATGATTTTAAAAAGGAAAAAGATAAATAGCCCAAGAGGTCATGAATAAAGCATTTTTAGTGTGCGCAAATAGGACCTTCAAAACACAAATTGATTATTTTATTTTATTTTTCCTAAGTACAAATATGACAATAGGTGTGTATGCTACTAAGCCTTTAGAGTTCATTTCTGTCCCATTTGTCTGTAGTTGACATGCTGAATGTATGTGGATGTTCCAGGGGTGACAAAAGTTTACACAGCTCAGTGTCTAGAATAGACCTTATATGTAAAAGAGCGACCGGTGCAGGGGGCTCCTGACCGTGCAGGATCTGATTTTGCATTTCGATGCCATGATACATAGGTCAAAGATGGAGCAAACTCACTGCTGCAACAAGGCTGTTAATATATACATATATGCATGCACTTTGTGTATTTAATACTCATGTATTTAGGGGATATGTAACTAGTATAGGTTTCTTGGATAATATTTATTGTATGTGTACATTGTATGAGTATAAATACCAACCAGTGACAACCTATTTGGGTGTGTTAAACTCTTCAGTAAATTATTCTTAACTTTACGCAGTATGAGAGCATCAATTTTGAGACCTTGGGCCTGTGTCACTGTTTACTGTATCAGTCCTTCTTCAACGTTAACATCGGAAGAGTCTTCTCGTCACTGTCAGAGCAATAGAGCTCTTCTTGGTTGCTGGTTCAAAGAGTGAACCACCTGAGAGAAGTGGTCGGAGTCAAGCAACCCTAGTCGGAGAATCGCTACCGCCGGAGACCGCCTCATGTGCCATCACGCACCACCTTCCAAACAACGCGTGACTCACCGACAAGTTGTCAAACTACTTGAAGTGCACTCGCCACACTCCGATGACCTTCCAAACATCTTTCATTACTATTTTTGAACACTTTTCTTGCCACCCTCATTCACAATCACTATTCTCCGTTGTCTAGTGTCTAGAGCAAGCTCAGTTTTCTTATTTCACTGTTTGTTGCAAAATTTCAAAGGTTCAAGGGTCCATTCTGTCCTTTTACAAACGAAATGAAGTCCAATCTACTGTACATGTGTTGAAAGATCAAAAACTCAGAAGTTTCTGTTTGTCAGAATTCAATTACACGAAGAAGGGTTCGCCATCGACACTAACAATTATTGGGGTGTCACTGTTTAGTGCTTGCGACTTCTTCAAAATTTTCAAGAATAAGTCCTTCCTGACTCTTCTACTAGTAAACATCCACAGACTGTAACTCTTCCTAAAGAAGAGTATTCAAGACTCCTATCCAACAGCTCATCAAGCCTCTCGCCTTTCCTCTTCCTTTGCTCAATAAGATAATTTCATTACATGTCTCTCCACTTATTTTCCTCCCTCGTGGATTATAGACTCCGATGCTTCTAATCACATATGTGAAACACCTTCATTGTTATATTCTACCTCTCTCCCATTAGTTACATTAGTCAATGGATCAACTACTAAAGTCAATGATGCTCGTAAAGTCATTCCTTTTTTTTTTTTTCTCTAGTATCAGTATTCTATATTTCTTCTTTTCTTTTTAATCTTATATCTGTTAGTCAACTTACTAAATACCATAATTATTCAGTAACGTTCTTTCCTAGTTCTACTGTTATTCAAGATATGACGACGAGGAAGAAGATTGGTGGAGGGCATGAAGCTGGAGGAGTCTATTATCTTGATACCGAGGTACCTAGAGCTTGTTTTGCAATAGCTTCCCCTTTAGAAATTCATTGTCGTCTTGGTCATATATCTTTGAATAGGTTAAAATGCATGGTTCTTAGTTTACATCATTTACAGTCTTTAAATTGTGAATCATGTTAGTTCAGAAAACATCATCATGTGCCTTTTACTTCCCGAGTCAGTAACAGATCATCGAGTCCATTTTCATCAATTCATTCAGATATTTAGGTTGCTAGTCGAGTTACTTCAAAGTTGGGGTTTCGGTGTTTTGTCACCTTTGTGGATGATTTAGCTTTATTTGATGAAAGATAATACTAAGCTGTTTTCTATTTCAAGCTTTTTTTTTTTTTTTTTTTTTTGGATAAACATTTTTTAAGCTTTCTGTGCTGAAATTAAAACTCAGTTTAATGTATCTGCGTGAATTTTTCATAATGATAATGCAAAAGAATACTTTTCCAAACCTTTCACTGATTTCATGACCTCTTCTAGTATGCTCCATCAATCTTCTTATTCCCGTACTCTACAACAAAATGGGATTGCAAAACAAAAGAATTTGCATCTTATTGAAAAAGCTCGGTGTCTACTTTTTCAAATGAATGTTCCCAATATCTTTTGGAGTGATGCTGTTTTAACTACATGTTATTTAATCATTGCATACCCTCTTCTGTGCTCAAAGAATTAACCCCTCATTTTGTATTGTTCCTTAACAAACCTTTGTTTTCTCTTCCACCACGCATTTTTGGAAGCATTTCATTTGTCCATCAGCTTGCACCTGGAATCGATAAATTGGATGCCCATGCCCATAAGTGTATCTTTTTTGGGTATTCTATAATATAAAAGAGGTACTGTCGTTATAGTCCATCTCTTAGCCGATTTTTTGTTTGTGTAGTTTTCACTTTCTTTGAGTCTATCCCATTTTTCTCTCAGTCTCGACCCCAATCCATCCTTGATAAGTCTTCATTTCCCTATTATTCCAATTGAGTCTAGTCACCATACTCCTTTGAGTCCATCTAGTAATCTCGTCCTGATTTGAAGGTCTACACTCGGTGTCGAAAAGTGATTGCTATACCTCCTGCTTCTAGTGCTCCACCATCTGCTTCTTCTATGCCGCCAGATCCTATAAGTGATTTAAATGCTACTATTGCTCTTCGGAAGGGTACACGTTCTTACAATTCTCATCCTATTTCTCATTTTGTATCTTATGATGCATCATCACCCTCCTATCGTTCATTTATTACATCTTTACACTCTGTTACTATTCCTAAAACTGTCTCTGAAGCACTTTCTTACCCTAGATGGCATTCGACTATAGAAGATGAGGTATCGACTCTTCGAGCTAACGATACATAGGAACTTGTTTCTCTTCCTCCTGCTAAGTCTCTGGTTGGTTGTCGTTGGGTATATACTATCAAGGTTCACCCTGATGGTACTGTGGATAGGTTAAAGGTACGCTTGGTCGCAAAGGGGTATACTCAAGTTTACGGTTTGGACTTCTGTGAGACTTTTTCTCCTGTTGTTAAGTTTACCTCTATTCATCTTATTATCTCTTTAGTTGCAGTCTATCATTAGCCTCTCCACCAACTCGATGTGAAAAATGTTTTTTTGTATGATGATTTTGCTGAGGAAGTATATATTGATTAATCTCTTGGGTTCGTTGCTCAGGGGGAGTCTGGGTTGGTTTGCAAACTAAAGAAAGTATTATAGAGCCTGAAACAGTCTCCTCGGGCATGGTTTGGCCGATTCAACATTGTTGTCACTGAATTTGGCCTAGTTCAGTGTGGAGTTGATCATTCACTTTTTTACCATCATTCTTTAGATGGATGGATTTGGCTTCTTGTGTATGTAGATGACATTGCTATTACAGGAGATGATTCCCAAAGTATTGCTGATTTGAAGATGTTCTTTCAAAGCAAGTTTGGAACCAAGAATTTGGAACCATTGAAATACTTATTAAGAATTGAGATTGCCCAGTCACATAGTTCTTGATTTGTTGACTTGAGACAAATATGTTAGGTTCTAAACCTGTGGATATTCCAATGGACCCAAATACCAAGTTAGTTGCTAATCAGGGAGAGTTGTTGCATGATCCTAGTCAGCATCAGAGGTTAGTTGGGAAACCAAACTACTTGACAGTCACAGACCTGAGATATCCTTTGCCACGAGTGTGATCAGTCAGTTTCTAAAATCATCTCGTATTAATCATTGGAATGCTGTTGTCTGGCTTTTAAGATACCTAAAAGGTGCACCAGGTAATGGCTTATTATACAAAAATAATGGACACACTTTAGTTCTTGGGTATACCAATGCAGACTTGGCAGGGTCACCATTAGATAGACGATCAACGATTGGGTATTGTATCTTTGCTGGAGGAAATCTAGTATCCTAGAAGTGTAAAAAGTAAACCGTAATAGTACGGTCAAGTATTGAGTCAGAATATAGAGCCCTGGCACATACATCTTGTGAGTTGATCTAGATATAAAACATGTTAAAAGAGTTAGGAGTTTGTCATCCACAGAACATAGAATTACTATGTGATAATCAGGCTGCAATTTATATTACCTCTAATCCCGTATTCCATGAGAAGACTAAATATATTGAGGTCAATTGTCATTTTGTTAGGGAAAAGATTCTACAGAATGTAATAAATAATAGTCATGTGAAGTCTAAAGATCAACTTGCTGATTTGTTTACCAAAGCTCTTAGGGAATCTAGACTAAAGTTTATTTGTAACAAATTTGGAACATATGACATATATGCACCAGCTTGAAGAGAAGTGTTAATATATGTGCATGTACTTAGTGTATTTAATATTCATGTATTTAGAGGATATGTACCTCGTCTAGGTTCTTTATATAGTTTGTATTGTATGTGTACATTGTACAAGTATATACCAGGCAGTGACAACCCATTTGAGTGTGTCAATCTTTTCAGTAAATTATTCTCAACTTTACAAAGGCCAACCTTCAAAATGATCTCGGGTATCAAGCTTCACAATTTATTACATGAGAACTTATTTATCCCTTGTAAGCATATGAACGCATAGGAATTCAAAATTATCTACTATTGAAATAATACATGATTTGAGAGCAATTTGGGAAAATATGCAAGAGTTTGGAAACAACAAATAAATAAAATATTTTATTCGAAAAATCAATGTGTACCAAAAAATTTACAAAATCAGAAGAAAAATGCAAATTATTCCTTATATTCAGGAGATTTGTGAAAACAATAAGAATTTACAGATAGATTTGTATTCGTGCTTGTGATGAAAATATCACGATAAATTCTGAAGATTTTGAAAAAATCAAAGACTTTTGTTACTATGCCATAGAGAAAACATCTCAATAAAATAAAGCTAAACTCTACAATGTGTCTAAAGATGTCAATTAGCATATATCATCAGCCAAAGACAATTAAGTTGGACATTCATTTTTATAATAAATTTGGAATAACTTTCAACCACCAGTAGATTCACATTTAGTCCAATAAGTCCTTCCATCAAATTTTGACAACTACTAAGTTAAGAAGTTTAACAGAATTCATATTTGTCCTTTTTCATTCCTGTAAATTCCAAAATGAAAGGGAAATTTTCCTTCACTGGGAATTCTCTTAGACAATTGTCAATTCAAGTTCCAATCAAAATAGATTGGGGGATGGAGTGAACAGGCATAATTTATCATACTGCCATGAACACAAAGCATTTTATTATGCCCAGACGAGGGCAGTTTAATGGTAAGATCTCTACCAATTGAAGAGTTCAAACTCCTACGGCATAACTTGGATTTTGGTCGGGGTTAGGAGATCTGGAGGCCCAACTTTGGTGGGGATACCCCTAAATATATATATATATATATATATATTATAAAATTTTATAATATGTAATGAGTCCTTTGAAGAGTAACAGTTGGGACATTTTTAAAAGGAATATTTATTTACATTCAATATGACTTTGTGGATACCAGTGCTCAAACAGCATATTCACATTTACCTTTTGTACACGACCAGATATTGCTACCAGACGACTCTTTATCTGTCTAACACGCTCAAGGTTAAGTGTGCTGATTTTAGAAGTCAGTTCATCCAATGCTGGATATGCTTCTTGCTCCAATGTTTGAGTCTGATGCAGATGCAATTAAATCATATTTCATATTAAAATTTAAAAAATTATGGCAAAGAGGAGCTAATAATGCACAAATAAGATACTTGTAAGCAAAAAAGAAGAAGAAAGTTTAGATACAAATAATACAAACTGGTACTTGCTAATTCAGAGAATATTAAGTTCGTAAAGTGAGAAGTAAAACAAAGACTTGCTGTCGGATTTTCCTGAGATCTATTAAAATGTTCATTCGGCTTTCTAGTTCCTCATGCTATTATATGAATTCACTTAATCCTTTTCATTGAACTTGGTAAAGATGTCCAACATTCCAAAATTTATAAAAGCCAAATGCATCTACTTTTAAGATATTTTCCTCCCAGAAACAGAGCTTTCAAGTGGAGAGAAAAATTGGCAAGACCAAGGTGGCGTTTGGAGCCCCATTTTTTGCCATTGTTTTGCCAAAAGTTGCAGTCTCGAAATTGACAAAGGTTGTAAATGATCAGTAAAAGTTAAGAAAAGTTAGTAAAATTTGGGGATCCAAGCACACACCAAATAAAATTTCCAACCCCAACACCTCTTATCTGACCTATGGTTGCTTATGACTGGAGGGATAAGATGATATAGAATAAGTAATATTATGAGATAATACATGGAGTTGACTATAACATGAGAATAATTTTTTACATAGGATTGTTTTTTTGGCGTTGGGTTATTGGGATATGGAATAGGATAAGAGAAGTAATTTGACAGAAGATGAATTTGGACCTTTACTTTATGGAGGAAAAAGTCCAAATGCGCGAGATATTCATCCTCATCCGCCGTCGGGATGCAAAATCCCCCAACTTGGAGGACTGAGCATCCCATGGATAATACGTCCTGTCAACCAAACACGGGATGTAAGTGGGCCCCATGGATGACATGACATCTCCAATCCCTCAGCCATATCTAGTAAACAAACACAGCCTAAAGGCATTTGAGCAGACTAGTATCTTCTTACAAGTGAATTTAGCAGTTCCAGCATACTGAGGATCACAGACAATGTTCTCATACTCCAAATTAAGACTAAGAAAACCCACTCTAGAATCAAATGGACATGCAATAATCCCTACTGTGAGATTTAATCCAAAAATTACAGAAAGAATAAACAGAGCACAGACAACTAACCCTTACACTTCCTTTATCAGGCAGTGGTCTATTTACTAACATATGTCGGTAAATTAATTCAAACAAGTAAATGGAGGTAAAAGATGTCCAGAAGAAGGCACTGTGTGATTTTTTTACAAAAATGGTTACTAAAGGCTTCCTTTCTTCAGAACTTCCTTTCCCTCTAATTATTTCTCAAAACCAAAATAAGAAGCTTACGAAAATAATAGCCAAGGCAACCCCAACCTTGAAAAGCAAAAGGGCAAGAAACACTTCCACAAATCGTTTTGACTCTTTAAATCATGTGCCATTTGCTTTAACAGATGTTTACTGATTAGATCATTTTTTCTGATATCCTGGTGTAAAGGAATTCATTTTCAGCAAATAAAATCACATGAATCATACTGGGAATGGATGGACAGACAAAATATTATGCGTTTGCGAAAAACATATTACGCCATATTTTCCTGCAAAACTGTCTTTGATGACAATATTGCTTACGCTTCAACTGCCAGAATAACATTAGGGAGTCCAAGAGTCAAAGATTTATTTCATCTTATCCCATTAAAAGGAGTTTTTAAAATGTGAAGACTAGAAACTATCTAAGCATTCAGAAATCATACACAAGAAAACTTAGAATAACCCAAGTTTTGTTTGCTCATACAGCCACAAAAATTATCTAGTTTTTGGCCAAATAGATAAACTTATTGTTATAGAACTAACTATTTCTACCTACCAGCATAGGTAGCAATACTATTTATTAAACAGGGTCAAACCAACTTCCAAGTCATCAAACAAATCCTATTTTGTGGAAATCAACTAGGTGCATTGGGACTGGAGTACTCTTATTAAACATGATAGTAAACCAGATAGGAGCATGAATATGAGCTTCATCGTAGACTTCATCAACAATAAAACCTAAAAGGATAGAAGGAGGCTGCATCAATCTTGGTCAGTTAACGAGAAATCTTCTAACTTAGTTGTTTTTGTACTAGGACATATGTGGACCAGAATTAGTACCTGAATGCAATGAGAAACTTTCAATTGAAACATCAATTCGTCTCAGGTGAAAATGAAGAAAATGCTAAGGTTTTGATGAATCTAACACATCCATAACATTGTACATCTAAATGCATGGCCATGGAAACTGCAAGTACAATAGCGTGGCAACATAGAATTCATTAAACAAGCAGTCAAGATCACACCATCCGAGATTGGAGATGGTTGAATTATCAGCTGTTATTTTTCATCCAATCAATCCAACATAATCACATACCTGAACAGAAATCAGAACAAGATCTGCCAAGCAACCTGCGAATATACATAAACGACATTGCAATAGATGCTGTGATAAATATAATCAAGTATGATTAGGATATATATCTGTTGATACAAAAATACACTTGACACGTAGCAACTTCCCCGAGCACAACACCTTGACACGCGAGTGCTTGAGAAGGGTACTCCCGATCAGAAGAAACGTAGTGAATGGGGCCTAGTGCTTAAATGATTGCATTTATCCCTCGTTGACTATAGACATTATGAAGTAATGATTTAGTTCATTTATTACTGTTCAGTTACATTTGACGAAACCCCAGCCTCACAAGTGGCAGACAGATGGGACATTTGTGCAGTTCCTGAAGGTCACATCGCACACAATCCTCCTATTTGATTCATGCACATTCAATGATAAATGACGCATATTCAATGCAAAGCGAGCGGCATTCAATGTAGGATATACCTTCAAGGAAGAGAGGTTTCCCAAATGGGAGAGCACTCATTAGATTTCCAATTTTTCGATATTAATTTACTTTTACCTTCAAGATATAAGTAAGAGACTAGGCATCCAATTCAGGTATGCTCACTATTTGTCTAACAAGTGCAGCTAATTTATTTTTCAATCCTCTTAAGCCTTTACTGACTGTACCATCGGAGAGATTGTAGCCGGGGATCCTCGGCCCTTCCTTTTGACTTTTTCTTTCCTTTCAGGCTTGAACAACTGCTTTCTTGTGGACGTGATGAGCACATTCGGCGATACTTTTTATTGTCGAACATTCGGCGCCCACCGTGGGGCACGTATCTTTGTTCCCCATATTCCATTACCTAAAAAAATCCTGTAATAATGGCATCAGGCGGTTCTACAACCTCACCACCGTCATCTCGTGTAGGGAATGAAATGATACCATTAAAGCACAGTGGAGCGGCAATGACTATATGAACTCCAGATCTGGAATCGAGCCGTAGGAAACACGTGGAAGATTCAAAGATCATTAAACGAAGACATGAATTACGAGCAATGGCAAACGTGAAGCAAGCGGAGCTGGAGGAGATACTCCGTGAGTTGAGCAAAGCCAAAGGAAAAACAGTGGCGAAAACCCGCGTGAGAGTTGACAACCCGGGGAATGACACGGACAAAAGCCTTGACACTTTATATGCTGAATCAGACAACTCAAGGGAGGAAGAGGAAGAGAATCAGGGGCCTGGATGCCCACGGACCGGGCGTGGGGGTATTGTGCCCAGAAAAAGTGCTATTAATCTTGATGGAATGCGTCCGGCCTACAACCAACAACCAGGGCTCTCACAGCGGAAAAAAGAAAGGCGGTCAAAGCAGCTCCCCAAAGATACCCAAGATAGGGAGAGGCGGCACAATCGGAGGAGGAATCATGAGTCTGTTGAAAGTTCCTCCATTGACGGCGAGAATTGCTCAAGAGCCAATGAATCGAGTGGAGCCAAAGAAGCCTGGAGCTTGCAACATGCAGATGGAATGCTCCTGACCAATCAACCCAGATGACGGCTAGAAGAGCACTTGGAAGGATCTCCGCATCCTCGGTTACTCCAGAGATTCGTAAAGCGGAACGCCCGAGGAAATTCCAAATCTCACGATTAATCATCTATAATGGTAGGTCAGACCCGTTAGCTCATTATAGCCATTAAATGCAGGCGATGACCTTGTGGAGCTTCAATGATGAACTAATGTGCAGAGCTTTTCCGTCCAGTTTGGGAGACACGGCACTCTAATGGTTCCATAAGCTACCTCCTGGAAGCATTGGGTGTTGGGACCAACTCGCTAAACAATTTGTTACACGATTTTTGGCCAACGCAAAACAGCTGAAAACTGCTGACACCCTCCTCACCATGAAGAAGAAGAAAGATGAGAGCCTGAGGCAATATTCCAAGCGGTATATGGAGCTTTACAACGAGGTGGAGGGATATTCAGAGCAGTTAGCCGTAACTTTATTCAAATTGGGGTTATAGAAAGGAGACAGGCTTTGGTTGACCCTGAAGAAGAAGCCAGCCACAAACATATCCGACCTCATGTGCCGAATTGAAAAGCATGCCAAGGTTGAGGATGAGACAAAGCCCGCCAAGCAAAAGAAGTCAAAATCATCGGTTTTCAAGAAAGGGAAAGGCAAAGAAAAGCTGAAAGATTACCCTGACAATCAGGGATCAGTATTTCAAGCCATCAACACGGTTTTAAGGGAGCCAATCTTTAGGATACTCCCTAATATCCATGACCAAACGTATTTTCAATGGCCCAAGAAGCTGACCGATTTCCTTGGGAAAGAGACTCACGAAGATTTCTATTCATATCATCAAGATAGGGGGCATCGTACTGGGGCATGTCACTCCCTAAGGCATTTTCCAAAAGATCTTGTGAAAGAGGGCCATCTAAATGAATTCATCAACCAGTCGAAGTCGAAGGGAGCAGAAGATGTTCTCGATCGCAGAAAAGGAATCAAACCAGGAGAAGAAATGACCTCGAGGGAGAAGAAATCCAGGATGACGCCCAACCCCACCAAGGGCGAGACAAAGAAGGGAGATTCAACGACCTGCTGTTATCCATGTTATACACATGGAAAACCGCACACAGAGCACAATCATGTGCCCGCGAGCAGAGGGACGAAGTTCGAGCCAGCAGACCAAAGTACGTTTTTGAATCCCTGAGCCAATGCTCCCGAAGGAATACTGCTCGGGGAATTATTTTTCAAGAAGACGAAGTTGCCGAAGTCCAATAACCACATAATGACGCACTTTTGGTTACACTAAAGATGTTTGAATCCAAAGTTAAGCGGATATTGGTGGACGAAGGGAATTCTACAGAGGTCATGTTTCTCGATCTTTTTAAAAAGCTAGGCTTAACAAAGGAGGACCTAGAGCCAGCAGAATGCCCACTTATAGGGTTCAATTCCACATCGGTTTCACCACTTGGGAGGGTGGTCATTCCTGTACAGGCTAGCCCAGTTGAATGTGACGTAAAATTCACGGTAGTGGATGCACCATCTTCTTACAACGCAATTGTCGAAAAATCGTGGATACATGCATTGAAGGCGGTCCCCTCAACTCATCACCAAGTCCTCAAGTTTCCATACAGTGACGAGGTGATAGAAATTGGGGGGGGGGGACCTGAACATTTCGAGAAAGTGCTTCACCACCGCCCTGAAATCCAAGACTCTCCCAAAGCAAGTCCAACTGACCGAGCACGCCGAAAATCGACGACGTCGGTGGAGACCCTTCAACAAAAGATGTTAAAGATCTGGAAAGAGTCGATATTGGGCGATCCGAAGATGACAAATTCTTCCTGATTGGGTCCAACTTGTCGCCCGAAGAAAAGCTGGAGCTCACGGAGATGCTGTCAAAGAACATTGGCACTTTCGCCTGGACCCCACAAGAAATCCCATGTATTTTCCCTGAAATTATATGTCATAAGCTAAATGTTAATTCAGGGGTTAAGCCTGTAATCCAAAGAACTCGGAGGTTCGCCTACCAGCATGCTAAGGCAGCGATAGATGAGGTCGACAAGTTGCTCGAGGCTGAGGCCATCAGGGAAGTCTCATTTCCGGAATGGCTAGCAAATATGGTGGTGCTTAAGAAGAAGAATGGGAAGTGGAGAGTTTGTGTCGATTATACAGACTTGAATAAGCTTGCCCAAAAGATCCATTTCCTCTACCCAAAATAGACCAATTGGGGGACTCAACGGCAAGAAGTTCACGTATGTCTTTTCTGGATGCATACAGAGGTTATCACCAAATCCTAATGTATGCACCCGATGAGAAGAAGACCTCTTTCATTACTCCAAAGGGAATCTATTGTTATCGGGTCATGCCATTTGGACTGAAGAATGTTAGGGCAACCTATCAGAAATTGGAAACCAAGATGTTCAAGGATGATCTTGGCAAGATCATGGAAGTCTATATTGATGATGTGGTTATAAAGAGCAAAGAGCTCAGAACCTATATCCAGAATCTGCAGCATGTTTTCACTACGCTGGATAAATATAAGTTAAAGCTCAATGCGGCAAAGTGTACTTTTAGGATAAGCTCCGGAAAATTCTTGGACCCTTGGATACCAGGTGGGGAATTGAAGCTAACCCTGACTAAATACGAGCTATACAAGCTATATCACCCCCGAGGACAAAGAAAGAGGTTCAAAAACTCGCAAAAATGCTGGCAGCAGTTAAGCGATTCATTAGCCGTGCATCTGATAGGTGCCGACCACTATTCGCTTTAGTAAAGGGAGTGAATAAGATGATTTGAAACGAAAAGACTGATGAAGCGCTGAGCAAGCTAAAGTAATATCTCGCATCTTCTCTAATTTTGTCTACCCCCAACCAAGGGATATTGTGTAGCTCTATTTAGCTGTATCAGAGCATGCGGTTAGTGCGGTATTGCTAACAATGGAGGACGGAAAGCAGAAACCTATTTATTATACCAGCAAAACGCTGCAGGGGGCAGAAGTCAGATACCTCCCCTGGAGAAATTTATTTTAGCCCTGGTGATGGCGTCCAGAAAATTCGCCCACTACTTCCACGCTCACACCATAGAGGTTGTCACGAACCAGTCCATTGGACAACGCTCACACTATAGAGGTTGTCACGAACCAGTCCATTGGACAATTGTTTAAAAGGGTGGACAACAGTGGGAGAATGGCTAAACGGGCAGTCTCTCTTGGCGTGTTTGATATTAAGTTCGTGCCAAGAACGACCATCAAGGCTCAGGTCTTGGCGGATTTTGTGGCAGAATTCACTAAGCCGGTCCCCGAGCAAGTTCAAGAAGTGTGGCAGTTGAAAATAAATTTAGAATTTGAGGTTGGCGCAGAAATGGCCACGCCGTCGTGGCAAATTGAAGTCAATGGGTCCTCGACTAAAAAGGGAGCTGGAGCGGGTGTAGTCTTGACAATCCTAGAAGGAGTGACTGTCGAGTACGCCATCAAATTTGGCTTCCAGGCTACGAATAATGAGGCGAAGTATGAAGCTTTACTGGGCGGACTCGCTATTACTCGGCGACTCTTTGCTAAGAATTTGATCATAAAAACAGACTCCCAACTGGTGGTTAACCATTAAACAGCGAATATGCTGCGAAGAGCGAAAGAATTGCAGAGTATGTAGAGCTATCAAAACAAAAGTTGAAGGGGTTCAACATCATTCGAATCGAGTTGATCGGGAGGAATCACAATGCCCATGCAGATGCTTTAGCTACTTTGGCCTCAGCTCCCAAAAGCAGATTCGCCGACACTATCTTCCTGGAAGAGTTAGACGAGCTGAGCATCCCCAAAGGAGACCATGTGGCGTGCATTCATCTAGGTCCATCTTAGATGGATCAAATCATTGCTTATTTAAAGGGTGGGACTCTCACCAAGAACAAGACAGAAGCTAGGAAACTCCAGATTCAAGCTGCAAGATTCTGGTTATCTCCCGACCTCAAGTTGTACAAGAAGTCATTCACCAGGCCCTATCTATTATGTGTTCATTCTGAAAGGGCATTTTCTTTTTGAATTACATGAGGGAGTTTGCGGAGCACACTATGGGGGCAGATCATTGGCACACAGGGCCCTCACCCAAGGTTATTGGTGGCCGAGGACGGGACGAGATGCCCAGGCATCAGAAGATGCAAAAAATGCCAAGTATTTGCTCCAATCCCTCACCAGCCTGCAGTTAATGGGACGCAGTTCGACAGTGCTCCATTCCGGAAATATTATTCCAGATATGGGATCAAGAATGTCTATTCCACACTTGCCCATCCACAACGTAATGGACAAACCGAAGCATCAAACAAGATATTCCTCAACGGAATAAAGAAGAGGTTAGAAGCAGCTAAAGGAAGATGGGTGGATGAACTCCCGATCGTACTCTGTACATTTAGGACAACCCTGAGAAGATCGACTAGAGAATCCCCATTCTCTCTTGCCTACAGCATGGAAGCAGTCATTCCACTGGAGGTCGAGATGCCAACCATTCGAACGCAATCCTTCGATCAAGGGGAGAATGATGCTGCCATGAGATTAAGCTTAGACCTCATTGATGAGAAACAAGAATTAGCTGCTATTAGGTAGGCCAGTTATCAGAACGAAACGAGGAGGTTTAACAAAGCTGTCAAAGCTCGTGAATTCAAGGTTGGTGATTATGTTCTTTGGAAATTGATGGGTTCTAGAAAAGACTCATTGGAAGGAAAGCTCGGGGCCAACTAGGAAGGACCATTCCAGGTGACGGAAGTGCTCGGCAACGGGGCATACCGGTTATCTGACTTTGAAGGGTGACCCGTCAAAGGGCGGTGGAATATAACACATTTAAAGTTATTTTACCTGTAAGAATTTGTTTTCTATGAATGCATGTTCATACTCATACTGAATTTTATAGGCTCACATTAAGCAAGGCTTTACCAAAAGCATCGAAGTTATACAAGGATTACCTCACCGGTTTCCCAGTGGTGGCTCGCCTCATTGGATTTATCCATGGTGGTACATACAAGAATTGCCTCACTGGTTTCACTGTGGTGGTTCACCCCGTTGAATTTATCCAACAGTGGTACATATAAGGATTGCCTCACTGATTTCCCAATACTGGCTCGCCCCATTGATTTCATCCAATAGTAGTACATACAAGGGTTGCCTCACTGGTTTCCCAGTACTAGCTCGCCCCATTGGTTTCATCTAATGGTGGTACATACAACTGTGGCCTCACTGGTTTCCTAATGGCAAAGGACTCCGAGCATAGAGAATTTAAGTTGAAGGCATCATCTGGTTCCCAAAAAGTGTGATTTGCTTAGAGATTCAACGCCATCCTAAAACTTGACATACGGGTTGTTTCTTTTCAAAAGGGAGCATTTTACTAAGAATTTTCCATGGACAAGGAATGATTTATCAGTTAATCAAGAATTCCACATCGGTTTTACAATGTTTTTGTGGTCGGAGGAAAGTTGCATATAAAGGAAGCAAAGTCTAGGAGTTAACCCTTCAAAACTGCAACAAGTTAAGAGACTTGGGAATTTCCCGACCACATTTCCTACCATTTAACCTTCATTTACCATGAGGGATTCAAATGGTATCACAATGCATAAGTTTCTTTGACAAAAGGTAATATTAGGAGCTCAACAAACAGATCAAAATCAAAAAACTAAGGTAAAGTACAACTGGTTTTTATTGTTTTGCCTTTGAATATTTTTTATCAGTTTCTCAAACCATGATTAGTAGTTCATGGAAAGTGACAAATTACATCAATAAAAAAGTGCTGATTGCAAGAATGAAGAACAAGATACATTGTATAAAAACAAATGATCTCTATTCATTAAGAAATTTTTACAAAGGGAGTTGTCCAGAGAAAGCCACAAAAAGGATGAAGAACAAAATCCTTAGTTTAATTCTTGGGGGGCTCATCCTTGCTCGGTTCAGAGGCTTCAACTTCACCTTCTTCGAGGGGTTGCTCAGTTGGTTCTTCAACAACTGGTGTTCGAGGATCACAATCAAAACTAACTTTCGGGATCAGAGAGTCCGGATTAGGAAATGGAACATCTCTGTATGTCTCGGAGGCGTCATCCCTGTTGATCTTTTCATACAGATTGTGACTCCTGATCATTAGTTCCATAGAGTAGAAAGTTGACTGCAAAAAAGTAGATGAATTAAAAGGGAAAGATATTATCGAGTTAACTATTAACATGGGAAAATTTGTGAAAAACTTGCATACCATAAGGAGAGTCTTCATGAGTGTACTCTGAAGATCCTCCATTTTGTTGTTCCGTGTGTTTTGCATATCCCAAGGAGGAATAATCCCTTTTAAGAAGGCCTCAAGATAATTCATGGCCGAGTCTTGGATGGAAAACGGACGGCCACTCGGTGATTCCACACTCAGAATTAAAATTTGAGGAGCCCAAGATGAGGTATCCCTGACTTGGGTTCTTGGGGGCACGATTTGTAAGGGAACCTGCCTCGAGCTTCTCTCGCCACTTGTTGGCTTATCCCTTGATAAAGTTGAAGGAGGGGCAACAGTAGTCCTCAAGACGTTATTCCCCAAGCTCGGCACATGTTGAGTTGGGGCTGGGGGATCTAGAATTACTAAGTTGAGGGATTCCTCAACTCTCTGCTTCTTTTTACCTTGGAGATCCCCCACCTCGGCTTCAACGCTCCTTTTTGGAGCGACAGCGGGTTCCTTGATGGAAACCCTCTTCTCCTTTTTTTTTTTCCTGCTTTACTTGCCTGCCGAGCTCGGCTTTCTTCAACTCTTCAGCTTTTTTCTTCGATATTTCCTCCTCTCGCTTCTTTGTTGCATCTATTTTCTTTTGCCGTGCCTTATCCTCGACAGCCTTCTTGATGTCGCGTTTAGGGGCCATTCTCGGTATGACTGCTTGAATGGGCAAAGCTTCTTAAGCAACCAGTTCCTCCTCACCCTCAGGAACACTTGTGCCGAGCGGCAAGTATGGATGGTGATTATAACAAAATTCTATCTTCCGCTCATCCGACTAGTTGAACCACTAGTGCAAGGTGTCCGCGGTGCTCTGGATATTGAAGCCTTGTGGAGGGGAGACGAATGATCGGCAGACCGGCTGGAAATTGAATAGAATTGGCGCCGACCTCGCAAAAGGGTATGTGTCGGTTTGCTGAGGAACGCTAAAAGCTCCTTAATGTGCGAGATGTTAACTCCCGTCTCTCTGGCCCATGATTTTCTTTCACGCTCGTCTGTATATAAGAACAAATAAGGTTTAGTTCGAAATGCCCTGAAATTCAGAAAACATATGTATAGATAAAACATAACTATCACCCGACCTGGCCCCGACGCAGCTGAAGTTAATGGGGGAAAATCGTCTTCCCCGGGTCTGCATGTCCACTCCCCGGACACCACACACCAATCGTCCTCGAAACCCTTAACATTATCGGGCAACATAGATACGAGGGCCTTTTCTGATCGAGACTTTAGGTACCATTTATTCTCGCCCTTCCTAACCTTCTGAACGTTATAGCAGTAAAGCAAATCATAAACAAAAAGGTGGAATCCGTACCTACGATTCATCTCCTCTACACCATTGACTATTCTATAAAAATTGTGTGTAACGAACCTAAGTGAGAGATTAATCGTATGAAAAACTAGATACAAAAAGCGAGAAATCGAGAACCTAAGCTCCCCTTCAGTTATCGTTACGATTGGGAAAAGGCCTATTTCATATTCACCCTCTTTCCCAAATCTAACGTCGACATTATCTGGTATGTTATACCTTTGTTTGAACCTATCAAATCCCCCTTTAGCCCTAATTTCATCTGATAATCTACCCATGTCGACCTAATGGAACGAAATTAAAAAGGGAAACAGAGTATTGAACAGTCACCAAACGGAAATATGAGGGACGAAATAACGTTACAGAAGCAAAAAGCAAAAACTCGAGATCGTGAGGGAGAAAGAGAGCACGACACGAATGGCGGAACAGGGGAATTCGTTTTAATGAATAAGCGAAAAGCAAAATGGACGCGAGCGGAAAAAATATATTAAATACGGCTGCCCGAAATGACATAAATCTGGCAAGCGGCAGACTGTCTCTTGGGCTCTGAGCACGAACTTTCTGATTGCACTCTCCTGGAGGTAACCAGGCATTCCACATGCCATTATGTGCAGAGAATGGAACCAATCATAAGATGACACGACTAATTTGAAATGATAGCGAGAGGAATACAAGAAGGTTCAAAATAAATGCAAATTGAAGATAAGTCTTACTCCTACTCTGTTCAGAAAACAATTTTTCCCGACCAAAGTGGGGGCATAATGTTGATAAAAAAATATACTTGACATGTGGCAACTTCCCCGAGCACAACACTTTTGACACGCGAATGCTCGGGAAGGGTACTTCCAACCAGAAGGAACGTAGGGAATGGGGCCTAGGGCTTAAATGATTACATTTATCTCTCGCTGACTATGGATATTATGAGGTAACGAGTTTAGTTCATTAATTACTTTTCAGTTACATTTGACGAAACCCCAGCCTTACAAGTGACAGACAGATGGGACATTTGTGCAATTCCTAAAGGTCACATCACACACAATCCTCCTATTTGACTCATACGCATTTAATGATAAATGACGTGCATTCAATACAAGGCGAGGGGCATTCAATGCAGGACATACCTTCAGAGGAGAGAGGTATCCCAAATGGGAGAGCAGTCATTAGATTTCCACTTTTTCAATATTAATTTATTTTTACCTTCAAGATATAAGTAGGAGACTAGACATCCAATTTAGGTATGCTCACTATTTGTCCACAAAGTGCTGCTAATTTATTTTTCAATCCTCTCGTGCCTTTCCTAACTTTACCATCGGAGGAATTATGGTCGAAGACCCTCCTCAGCCCTTCCTTTGACTTTTTCTTTCCTTTCAGGCTTGAACAACTGCTTTTTCGTGAACGTGGTGAGCACGATCGATGATACTTTTTATTGCCGAACAGTATCCATAAGTTTAAAGTATGGATACATGTATATGTTGTAAACATTTAAATATATTGTATAGATAGCACACTGATATAAAATATTGGCTATTACTTAGTAATTTACTTCAATTTTTTTTTTTTTTTTTAGACAGCTATTTTTGTCTTCCATCAAAACATTAGAAAATTTTCTCTTCTTGACTATCATTCCAAAAAAAAAAACATTTCTTTACCATCATATTCACTGGTATAGAGCTGTATCACCTCCTCCCAGCTTAAATTTGAGGACCATAAATTGCATTTATCTGTTTTCACCTTAATACTATCATTTTTTGATGTCATACAAAAACTAAAAGCTTTAATAATTTAGTCAAATTTTAGCAATTCACTCCACAAAATCTGATTCTCTTTCAATTGGGAATATAAAGGTTAAGTTGTTGTCACCCAACAAACATATAAATTAACAAAGTAAAAAGGTAATTACAGCCACTTTGAGAATGTTAGTCACCACATGTTGATAGTAGTTAAAATAGTTTTAACATAATTGATAGCTGACAACCAAATCTCAGTGTGTCAACAGTAAGATACATGACAAAAACCAGATTATATAAGTTACAACTCAAATCTGTCCGAAACCTTGCCCTCCAATTAACCTCAAAAGTTACAATATCTAGCAGGATTTGTGATTGAGTGCTTAATTCCTATGTTTTATGGTTGAGGGCCATAGCCTCCTCTACTTCTGGACACAATCAGCAAAAGTTGTATATAACTACTTTAACAAAGTGAAACCCCATTCCTACTATTGCATCAATCATTCATGTAATTTGAAGAAGGAAAAAAGAAAGCAAGTCTATGTATATTTTCAATCTTGATGTTTTGAACCAAGTGACTTAAGCAGCCTGGCCAAAGTTTG
The DNA here is from genome assembly GCA_003260245.2 of Sideroxylon spinosum. Lineage (NCBI taxonomy): Eukaryota > Viridiplantae > Streptophyta > Magnoliopsida > Ericales > Sapotaceae > Sideroxylon > Sideroxylon spinosum. The sequence continues at coordinate 30,256,430 of QLOD02000001.1, read as the reverse complement.
GGAACCTTGTGGGAAGTCTCGGTTTGAAGCCCTTTGGAAGCAATTCCATGACTCAAATTGGGAGTGTGACCGAGAGGCCAGGCACACAACCCCCAGGTTTACCAGCTCCACAAAGCGAAGCAGTCAGCCAAGGTCAATGGGTTACCAACAAAAAAACCTTCATGTTTTGCATTGTTTGCATGAGTTGGAAAGAGAGAAACCAAAGGTCTTTTCAGGACATTGGGCATCTTTGCTCAAATTGAAGAGTTCCTTGGTGTCTATTTTGTATGGTTGGTTTTCGGGAGGAAAAGGTCCAGATCTGCATTACATTCTGTCTTTTAATGAGAATATGGAAGTTTAATATATGACTCCTAATTTAATTCGTTTTTGTAATTGGATGGCATCCTATCGATGCCTTCCTTTGATAGAATATTTAACCTATCAAAGAAAATGAATATCCCAATCTTAAATGTTGGGTTAATTTTGCTCCAGTTACGTGTATAACTATTTAAATTATGAAAGACACGCAAACTAAAATTTCAAATTTGAGAAATTCAGCATTGTTCATCTTTCAGTCCATCAAAGGATGTGGGTAACTTATCCACAAAGTGAGATTGCGGCTCCACCCAAAAAACAAAAAAAAAAAAATTGTTAAACAGTGAGCTACAAACTGTAAGAGAAAACTTTTCAAGAATAACAGAACAATTCCAGCAAAAAAACGAAACTAGCAGAGTTTTAAAACAGTAAGGGACATACTTCAGATTCAAGGCATCTGCAAGCAGACTCAAGACAAGCTTCAAGTGCTCTGAACTCAAATGGTAACAACTTTGGACCAGCTGCCACTGGTGTTCCTGTTCTGTTATTTGGACAATCCTTTTCAGTATTCGGCATGTCTGATGAATTATTAAGATCTTGAGACATAACATGACGATTACTTATTGAGGGTGAACCCCATGTGCCCTCAACTGAAACCTCAGTGTCTGCATCATTGCTCTTTGCTGCCTTTGCAATGAAAACAATGACAGTAATTGACTTCATCAATATGAATGTGATACATGACAATCTGTAATCAAGTTATCGATATTAAAAAGCATTTCAGAAGTTACATTCACTACTCTTCTTCCTTAAACATAATGCATGAAACAATGAATAAAATAAATTATTTATAAGCAGGAGATATAATTAACCATATATATGTGTCATAGAATATTCAAATGGGACCATTCGTTTCTGCTATGCATTTAATGTCATAAAACTTACCCTCTTCTAATTGCATAGCCATATAGAATAAAGTGATTGCGGAAAGCTAAAGCATTCCCATTACAGGAATCAGATCCCTTGTAATAATTTATTTAGCCCTACAGAAGAAAGTGATTTTATAAACCTAAATGGTCATATATTTAGCACACTGCACACCCAAACAATGTCCTAGGAGGGACTTAATCAACTGGTAGTGAAAATACCATGTCATTCCACAAAGCTTGTTGCAATATCAAAGCAACAGCTTTAACATGCATTTATATCCAGCCGCTATTAATGAAAATAGCCATCCAGAAATCTAGAAATAAACAAGGGAAAACACTTGCTCATAATGACAACGTTATGAACATTAAAAAGTTTTCGTTCCAGTAAACGTGATGTAGATTTGATGTGTTCTATCATGCAGGGGAGAAGAAGAAAAAGCAAGAAATGATGAGTTAGAGCTTATTAAATTGTTCTAGGAATTATAATACAAGCCTACAATAGATAAAACAAATATCAAAATCTAAGCTAGTACAACCTTTATGCACCATATGCTGCCCTTACGATTATTTCTGTGAGAAGCCTGTATGTGACAAACCCAAACATACTGGAAGCCAAGGAAGCAAAAATTTAGGGAGAAACAACATTCATCCAATTTATTAATCAGGTTATAGGACAGCTCTGGAAACTTCAAATCAAACTGCTACCGCCATCAAAGAGTCTATTTATAAGCCCCTTTTGTAACCCTAAATCCTAGCCCTTCATCTAAAATAAAAGAAATAATTCCTAACCATCCAAACTCATTAAAAGTCACATGCTAGTCAAATGACCCCTTTACTTATTTGAAAACTAACTCATAAGCATGGGGAAAAAAAAAACTAATTAATTAAATATGCTCTCGTATCAACCTCTCCGAGTAGGAAGAACTGGACTCCGTTGAGAAAACCTGGACAGTCTCTTTATGTATCTCGGGATCAATCTTCTTCAATTCTTTGTCAGCAATCCATGTGCCTTCAGTAGCTGGTTTACCTAACGATTTCACCAAGAATCGCCTATATTTGTTACCTCTTATAGATTCAACTTCTTTAACATCAAGTACATCTTATATCTATTACCTCTTCTAGATTCAACTTCTTTAATATCAAGTACATCTTTAATGACATCATTCTTCACTTTTGATAGTTGTTTAACCTGTTCTTTGACAGTCTCAATGTCTCCATCAAACCCATCAAAGGAATACAAATCAAAAACATTAAAGATGGGGCTGAAATGCAAATTTGGTGGCAGCTCAGGCAAATAAGCATTTGAACTTATTTTGCTTAACACAAGAACCATATCTTCTTCTTCAAACTCCTTCACACGACGGTGTTGATTTACTATTGTGGCATAGGTTTCATTGCTATTCTTGAGAGCACTCCTCACTTCTCCATGAACCTTATTGACTATATTCAACAAAAGTCTCTCCACCTTCAAACTTTTGGGCAGTCAAGAAACCATTAATCTTTCTAGCATTAGTAAAATTTGTACTTCTTCCTCTATTGCAAAGTAAGATTTTTAATACCTTTCTTGAAAGAATATGTATTTGCTTTTGTATAATGGATCATGTCTTTATCATACAACCACGGCCTCCCCAAAAGAATATAACATGCATCCATAGGCACCACATCACACCAAGTTTCGTCATCAATATTATTGCCCATTTAAATTGAACTAAACAACGAGAAGTAATTTGTACCTCATTTCCCTTTCAAAACCAAGCAACCTTATAATTTAAATATTAGGATGCTTTTCAGTTAGTAATTTCAACTTTTCTATGGCCTCCTTTGAAATGATGTTCTCACTACAACCTCCATCAAGAATAACATTACAAACTTTACCACCAAAAAAAAAAAAAAAAAAAAACGTGTTCAGAATATATTATGTCTCCTCTAATCCTCTTCTTCTTCAATCTTGGGCGTTGTCATCGCTCTTTGTACACCCAAGGACTCACCGTACTAGAAAAATATCAACATTTTCCTCACCATCATCATCTTCACATAAACTGGTTCCACTACTTCCTCTTCTTTTTCCCCAAGTTCTACTAACTTGATTCAAAATGTCCCAAAATTTCCCAAAATTTTGGGACATTTCGCTGTGATGTACCATCCATACGTCCAGATAATGATCTTCTCACACCATAATGCCACACCCTATTTTCAGATATTAAGGCATTTTGTCGAGCATCTTCTAGGTTGAACTTACGAATTACTCTCATCTCATCCCTAAGCGATTGGTTCAAGCTCGAGAGATAATGAGAAGTTATTAGTTCATTACTCTCGTTTAAACCAATCCGAATTGAAAGATTGTTAAACTCAGACTTATACTCCTGTACTGTTATGCCCCTTTATTTCAACGTGTAAAATTTCTCATAAAACTCCATTGCATAATCGGCTGGTAAATATTTTTTTTGCATCTTTGCCTCCATATGTTCCAATGCAGATTTTTTGCTTGCCTTGTCGAGATCGTTGCTCCTCAACTTGCTTCCACTATTGAAGTGCAGTACTCTTCATTTTAAGCTTTACAAATAACACATTTCTCTCTTCTGTCATTGGTTTCCACTCAAAATAAGTCTCCAAACTAGATTCTCAATCCAAATATCTTCCGCATGCATATTTCCAAAACAATAGCTTCAATTTTAATTCTTTTACCATTCAAATCAAGCACATGCACTAAACGATCCTTCATTCTATCTCGTTGTGCTTATTCTACACTTCCAACATCATGGAAAGGATTTTCTTCATCTATGCCAATACTCTCATCCTCAAGACTACCTTCTGGTATGTCTAAGGGTTCGCGGTTGCCTTCTGGGATACGGGCTCCCGTCGGTTCTCCTCGTTGAAGAGCTTATACAGCTTGCGACAAATCTTCAATTACATGCCTTATCTCTACCATCTTGGTCAGCTGATTTTGATTTCCTCTACCGCCACAGCCTCTACCTCGAGCAACCATAATGTAGATCTTAAGCTCTGATACCAATTGATGTGGTAAACAAAAATAGAATCTAACAATAAACAGTTGCAACAATAGAAAAATAGTATATTCAGTTGAAGTGAAACTAACAAATATTAATTCTAGGCTCCAAAGAGTCCAAGAACTGAAATCTGAATTTTATCATCAGTAGGAAATAAAAACTAAACTGCTACCGCCATCAAAAAGTCCATTTGTAAGCCCCGTTTGTAACCCTAAGATCCTAGCCTTCATCTAAAATAAAAGAAATAATTCCTAATCATCCAAACTCATTAAACGTCACATGCTAGCCACATGACCCCTTTACTTATTTAAAAACAAATTCATAAGCATGAAAAAAGAGACTAATTTATTAATTTTGTTCCTGCATCAGAAAGCCAAAGGAATTTGAATGGAAATATTCCATTTTCCATCTCTTAGATTACCAAGAACATAGACATACCACTTTGTTGGAAGGTGACCACACACCATAATAGAGAGAAGAACTTTGAAAAACACGCAAACATATTTTTCTTTCTTACACAAAATGCATAATTACATGGAATAATTAATTACAGCCTACAGCCTTTACAGGTGTCAGTGAATCATTCTAGGTTCAATAATCACTATCCCGCTAACATAAATTTAAGACCCTTTTCATGATATTAAGAACGACAACCACTCATGGTCTTAAGTAACTTCCCACACTAGTTCATGATATCAAGAACCACAGCCACTCATGATCTTATGTAAATCCCACTACTAGATGACATTAAAACCACACCCACTCATGATCTTATGTAAATCCTACTACTAGATGACATTAAAACCACACCCACTACATCCCACAACTCTCACTAACATCACATCATGCAACCCTCACACCCAATACATCACGGCAATAAAAAAGAATAAAGTTTAATATTCAACAGCCAACAGGAAATATAGTCAACTACAGTATTAGCATTTTAGAGTGAAAACCAAACCATTTTGATAGTATGAATAGAATCTTTTTTTGAATATTTATCCATCTACTAAACATGTAGAGTAGAAATCTCATTAAAAGTCACGCGTTGATTTTTTGAAACACAACGTCCATTGGATACAAGAAATTGAAAACAAATAAATAAAGGGGGGCTACAAAAGCAAAACGAATTACTTACTTGTTGGGGTTGGTGATCGGGGGAATAAACGCGGTCCTGAAGATCCTGAACGAATTGAACGACCAAGGGATTGGTCGAATTGACCATCAAGACCTCTTTGGCGGTGACGATTGCCTTGATGTGCTCCAGACTGATCATGATTGCCCTCTCCCTGCCGAGGATAGTCGACGGGTACGACAGCAACGGATCCAAGACCCTGAGGTCGCGCGCCGGGAGCCCCGTCCGCCGCATGATCGAGTGCTTCCCCACCTCCTCCTGGTGCAGCTGCCCCGACTCCGACACCACCAACCACGTACGCGTTCCGATTCCCTTCCTTCTCGGCTGAGCGTGCACCATGGCGGCCGCCGCCGCCGTTTTGCCAGATTCTTCGTCTTTATGGAGAAGGTTTTTCGAAGCCATTGCAAGGGCGACGCTTGGCTTGGATTCCGTGATAAATCTCCTCTGGTTAGGTTTGCTTTTCCAAGGAAAGACCCTTACGTGACCAGTGTGATCAATAAGAAGTTGGAACTTTGTATGAACTTTGTATCCGTTGTACATAGAAAAGTAAAAGATATAGAATAAACAAATAAACAAACTATATTAAAAAAAAAATATGCTCCCGCTAAAATCGGGACGAGGTAAAAGGCTCTTGGACGCAATCTTACTTTTGGGGAATGACCCTACGTAAATTGACTTTTTTTTGGCCCAATTACTAATTTAGGTGCATGTGGAGTCCCAAAAAAAAAATATAAATAAAATTTTCATTTTTTCTATTTTTTTTTGTACCTTTCATTAATTTTGAAATTTCAATTTATGAGATTTTATAATTTTCTTTTTGTTTATTATATTTTATGTATTTATTGAGAAGACAAATGTTAAAAGTATTTTACCTTTTATTTTTTTTTATAAAAACATATTTATAGCAAAATAAATGCTAAATAGACTCCATGTTTAACTTCTTAAATAAGAAATATATTCTATACTAATATATTAAAGTGGGAGGAAGTAAGGAGAGCTAGCTACGCAAACAATGACAGTTTGCACTTTCTTTGGTTTTTTTTTGCTCGGTTATAATTGATGATAATGGAGTATTTTCGTAGATCCGCTCCAGAATCCGGGAATGAGAAAACAATTCTGCCCTTCAAGTTGCACCTGTGCGCTGCCTGCCAACGAATCTCCAATATTCAAGTCAGTAAACAAAAATCAACAAAATAATTGTAGGATCAAGAATTGCCTACCTCTTATGGTTCTTGGGTGTCTCTTTTATAAGATTCCCCTGATATTGAAGAAAGGGAATCCCTGATTTAGCGTTATTGCCTTGTTTGGATAAGGAAATGATCAGATTTGTTATAATCCTTCTATCATTGGGTTGGTTTAGGATAATTGCGAATCAGCCATCTTTGCAGGGATCACAGGACCATTATGGAACCTCTTCGTATCTTGTGCCTCGTCTTACTTTAATCTGAACTATACATACTTGATCCAAGCTCCACGTGGGGGTCCGAGCTCCCCCTAGATGGTCCGACCGAGCTATTAAGCTTAGTCCGGCCGTGTTAACGAGTTCCGAGAGTTAATCTTGGGGTGTTGATCTTTTCAACTAATCTCTAAAAATCCACCTCATCAATTGCCCCCGATTCCTTAGTTTCTCAGCAGACCTAAGGGAATCTGATGGGACTAACCCTTAAATGCATGTTATTACTGCGTAGCCATCATTATTGCGCCTGCGTGTTTGACGGCCACGTCTTTTCATTTACCTTTCATGTGTCGACTCCGGATTGGCTCATTCCTTCTCCGTGAGGATTATGCTTTTTCACCATATACCACGTGTTTGCATACCTGTTGTCCTTTTGTGCTCATATTTTTCCCACTTCGAGTGAACTGTTTGTTTTTTGCTCTCCATTCTTGCTCTCCTAAGCTTCTTTACTCTCTCTCTGGTATGTTATCTTCTTCTTACGCTTCTGCTTCACTTTCAGTTTATTTCGGGGGGAAGGGAGTTTGGGTCACATTTGCTTAGGTCTTTTTTTTTTTTTTAGTTAATCTTCTGTCCCATGGCTACTCGTGAGAGAACGATGCTTCCTAAGACCTCTCATGAAGCCATCGTCCATTCCTCGATAGAGGTAAATTCCCCCAGTTCATTGCTAACTCAAGGTTTTAAGCCATCCTCTCGCGGTTCCCTCCTTAAGGAGACCTCCATCTCAGGGAAGGAAGCGTTCAAACTAGACTGTTTAGGTATCTGCTCAAAGGTTGACAAACCTCACCTGAAGAAAATTCTGAAAGCCTTTCAGCCTCCTAAAAACACCTATCTTACCGTTGGCCAGCCTCTGAAGATTTGGCCTGTTCCCCTTACCATGCCCGGGGTCGTGACAGTTTACGAGGCCGCTTTTTCTAGTGGCCTTCGTTTTCCCTTAGCTCGCCCAATCCGGGAAATACTAGCCTGATTAAGCCTGAATCCTGCTCAACTCGTCCCCAATAGCTGGAAGATCTTGGTTGGCTATGTTGTGATTTGGAAGGCCGCCACTGGTGAAAATCTCACCACAGACAAATTCTTGTACAGCTATCGAGTCGTGGAGTTGGGCTGAGGTTGGTACTATTTCACCGCCTGAGCGAAGGAGTTTAACCTTGTGGACGACTACCCTTCCTCAGTCAAGCATTTGAAGGATCATTTCTTTTTCATGTATAGAGATGGGTGGGAGTTCCAACCGTGGGAAACAAAAGCCGACCAGGCCATCCGATGTTCATTGTCTTGGGGTCATCCCAGCGAGGAGGGTATATTTCTTTATCTGAGCTAAGGTTTTAGTCTAGCTTTTTCTTTTGGGTCTTAACCCTAGGTTTCTTTTCCAATATTCAGCTAAATCTCGTCCGGATTTGTTTGAGGCCCAACTAGAGAGGGTGAAACTCGCTCAGGAGTATCCCAATCACCACTTTAGTGTCCTTTTAATGGTCAAAAGCTTGGCTGAGCATATGCTTGATCCAGAACTGAGCCTCCAAGCTTTAGAGATCAAACGTGAGAGGAGTGAGTTGTAATGTTTTGTGTTAATGGTTGGCGTTTAATTCCACATCTGACTCCTTGTTTTCTCCCTTTCAGATACTAACTTCTCCGTTGCCGAGCTTGATCAACCAGAGGCCATGAAGTTCAACAAAGACAAGTACAAGAACTCTGGTCGGAAGCTGTCCTCCAGCTCGGAAGTCGGCTTCGGAAAAAATAGAGGATGACCGACCCTAGTACCTTCGAGGAATAGGTTCCCGAGGCCGATCCTCAAGATGGGGAGCCTATCTCAGCCCTTGCTTTAGAGCTTTGGCTTCGGCCCCCACTTTTGAAGCTCCGGGGTCCCAATTACAGCTGGATCCCCTGGCCCCTCCGCTTTTCCTCTAAGGAGATCTGTTCTTCCGCGCTCGAGCCTGATCGGGTGCTTAATTTGTTGGATGAGGCCTAGCTCGCCATCAAAAGGATGGAGGGGATCATCACTCCCGACGATTTGGCTCAGACGTAGGACATGCCTGCCAATCAGCTCACCCATAAGGTAGCTCATGATTTGGCAAAGGTACGATCTCTCCATTATTTCTCTCTCTGTTCTCTTCTTTTTTTTTTTTTTTTTGAACTTTGATCCTTTTTCAGGTGCTGATCTGCGCTTCCGAGCTCAGCACCCGTTATGTGGAACCAATCACGCCTTCAACAAGGAGACCAAGAAGGGCGAGCTCATCCATGCCAGGGTGGCCGAGCTCGAGGCTAAGCTACGAAAGGCTCGAGCCAAGGCTGAGGCCGCTACTACGGATCTGACTACAGCCTACAATGCCCGCGACGAGACGGCCACCAGAGCTGAGGACTTGAAAGCTGCTCTCGTTGCAGAGTCGGATCTAAAGCAGCGAGCCGATGAGCTGGGGGCGGAGAGGGGAATCCAACTGAAGGAACTCCGTGGCCGGGTAGAGTCGGCCAAGGTGGAGGCGATCGAGGCCTTCAAGGAAGGGGACGAGGCCCAGGACTGGCTAGTCGAGACTTATTAGGAGGGGTTCGAGGATACGAATAAGAAGATTCTCAAACTTTATCCCGACTTGGATTTGTCATTAGTCTTGGCCCTCGGAGGCCCAAATCAAGATTGACTCAGCCGTCTCCCCCTTTTTTTGTTTTTTTTTTTTTAGCACTAGAGTCCTTAAACTCCTCTTTGAAGTAAGGATTTTTTCAAGAAATTAATAAACTTACGTTTTTTTAATGCCTTATCTTTGTTTGAATGTTTGTGAAGTAGTTCTGATCTCAAACTTACTAGTAAATCGATTATTATCGTAATTTTATACTGAATGACATATTTGAAGTCAAGTAGATTTGAAGTGTGGTAATCTTTTTTAAGTCAAAGGTCGAACAATTTACCAGGGATTTAATTTAAATTAAGATGTAATAATAAATTGAGACGTAATAATGAACCGAGACATTGGAATAAACCAAAAGCGATAGACCTTAAGTAATCGTATCAGAAAGTATAGACCTTAAGTAATCATATCAGAAAGTATCGTTGGGACTTATCTAAACACCTTCCAGGCAGTCAAGCTGTCGATACGTTGTCTACCTCAGTCAGCCTTATTGGGTGACTGAGCTGTCGACATGTCGTCTCGATCAGCCTTATAGGGCAACCCAGCTGTTGATACATCGAATTCCTCAGTGGGCCTTTCGGGCTGCCTGACTGTCGATCGGTCCCTTAGGCTCTCAGCCTAGTAGATTACAGATAGTCGATTTGCCCCTTAGGCGCTCGGCCTAACAAGCAATTGATTGTCAATGGGTCTCTTAGGCTCTTGGCCTAGCGGACTATAGATAGTTGATCTACCCCTTAGGTACTCCTCCTAGCGGGCAGTTGATTGTCGATCGATCTCTTAGGCTCTCGGCCAGCGGACTATTGATAGTCGATCTGCCCTTAGGCGCTCGTCTTAGTGGGTAGTTGATTATCAATCTGTCCCTTAGGCTCTCGGCCTAGTGGACTGTAGATAGTTGATCTGCCCTTTAGGTGCTCGCCCTAGCAGGCAGTTGATTGTTGATCGGTCCCTTAGGCTCTCAGCCTAGCGGACTATTGATAGTCGATCTGCCTCTTAGGCGTTCGTCCTAGCGGGCAATTGATTGTCGATCGGTCCCTTAAGTTCTCGGCCTAGCAGAATGTCATTCCTCTTAGTCGGCCTTTACGGGCAATCGAGCTGTTTTCCTGATACGAATTAGGAGTTTTCATGGGCAATAAAAACTAATATTGGTTTTAAAATTAATTGACATGTCTGCGGACAATCGCTCAAAAGAAAGGTAATAAACTAAAGAAAAAAAAGAAATGTAAAAAAAGTAATGTAGAAAATAACGACATTGTTTAGGCGTGATAGATCTTCAAATGCACCCCATTCCATGGGCAGGGTAGCATCCTTCCATTGGCGTCCTTCAACCAGTAAGTCCCTTCTCTCGTGTAGGAGGCAACCACATAAGGCCCTTCCTAATTTGGTCCAAGCTTCCCTTAGCCGGGGTCCCTAGTTAAATGATTCACTTTCTTTAGGATGAGATCCCTAGTGAGAAAACTTCTCATCCTGACCTTTCTGCTATGATATTGCCTCATGTGTTGTTGATCACCTCCATTCTGATGGCTGCTTGTAGTCGTTTCTCCTCTAACAAGTCCAGATCTGTCTTCAGTGATTCTTAGTTAGGCTCCAATTCATAATGCGAGATTCACAGAGAGGGTAGTCCGATCTCGACTACGATGGCTGCTTCCGTGCCGAATGCTAGAAAGAAGAAAGAGTATCCGGTCAGAGACCTCTCGGTTGTTCGGTATGCCCACAATATGCTCGATAGGTTTTCAGCCTATAGTCCATTCGACTTCTCGAGACGGGTTTTGATGATTTTTGGGATCGACCTATTTGTTACCTCCACTTGTCTATTGGCTTGAGGATGCTCCAAGGACGAGTAGTGATGGCTGATATCGAGTTGTTCACAAAGTTCGTTGAATTGACGCCCTTCGAACTGCTTTCCATTGTTAGTTATTATTACCCTTGGATCCGAAACCTACATACTATCCCTCGCCATAGGAACTTTTCATATTTTGTTCCGTGATGATCAGAAGGGCCTCCGCTTCGGCCCACTTGGTGAAATAGTCGATAGCTATCACCTCGAACTTCCTCTGACCCTTCACCATGGGAAAGGGATCGGCTATGTCAATCCCCAATTGAGCAAAGGGCCATGGGTTTAGATTAGGGTTAGTTCTCGGGCTGGTGCTCTCAGTATCATTGGCATTTGTCACACCATTTGACCAGGGCTTGGGCGTCCTTTTTGATGGTAGGCTAATAGTACGCAGAGCAGAAATATTCGGTCTCCCTCTCATTGACCTAGCACAGTAGGGGCATTGTAACCCCTCTTCGATATAGTATATCATCATCATTAGGTACCTAGATGCTCGGTATTGAATTCGTCTCCATTCATTCTGATCCCCTGAGAGCAGTCTTTTTTCCAAATAGTCTTTTTACCTCGATCAGTTTTACCTCGGCCGGTCATATACTCGGCGATTCTAACACTTCAACAGGTATGTCCAGTCTCTGCTGATTTGAGGAAGCTACCCGAGCTAATTGATCCGCTTCTTCATTTTTTTGCCTCAGGACGTACTTGAATGTTATCTTGGGGATTTTTCGAGCTTGTCCTTAGCCACCTGGTAGTATTCCTTCATGTTCTTTTCTCTAGTCCCATACTCCCTTTTATTTTGTTCTACTACTAGCTGGGAATCACTTCGAACTATTAACTGCTCCGCTCCCATCCTCCAAGCTATCCATAGACCAGCAATCAGGGCCTCATACCCTGCTTCATTTTTGGAGGCCAAAAAATTAAATCGGATAGCGTATTTTATCTTGTGGCCTTCAGGGGTGATGAGGACTACTCCTACTTTACTTGCTTCATAGGTGGCTGATCCGTCGACATTTATTATCCACACTTCCTCGGATATCTTCTCCTGTTGCTCTTCGATCGTTGTGAACTCGGTAATGAAGTTAGCTGTTGCTTGCCCCTTGGTTGCCTGTCTCGGCTTGTATTGTATGTCGAATTGGCTTAGCTCGATCGACCATTTAACCAACCTGCCCGAGGTCTCTCGTTTGTGCAGAACAATCTTTAAAGGTTGGTCGGTCAGGACAGCAATGGTGTAAGCCTGGAAATAAGGTCTAAGCCTTCGAGCTGTAATTATTAAAGTGAAAGCTAGTAATTCTATCATTGGGTAGCGTTCTTTAGGCCCTCGCAACGCATGGCTCATGTAGTAAACCGGGTTTTGTACTCTATCCTCTTTCACGAGGCCTAAGCTCACTGGTCGGCTGAAGAGGGGGACTGTCCAGCTGAAGAGGGGGACTGTCCCCAGGTAGAGCTTCAACTGCCAGAAGGTTTCTTCGCACTCGTTGGTCCATTAGAATGCTTTTCTTAAGACTTTGAAAAATGGAAGGTACTTATCCGATGATCTTGAGATGAACCGATTGAGAGCGGCTATTCTGCTGGCTAGGCTTTGGACGTCTTTTGTCGTTCGAGGGGGCTGCATCTTCAGATCGCCCGGAACTTTTCTAGGTTTGCCTCAATTCCTCTGGCAGATACCATGAACCCGAGGAACTTTCCCGACGCCACTCCAAATGCACATTTGGCTGGATTCGACTTTATTCGGTATCTCCTTAGGGTGTCAAAGGTTTCCTCCAGATCTGCTATATGATTGACTGCTTGCTTACTCTTTACCAGCATGTCGTCCACATAAACTTTCGTGTTGTGCCCGATCTGAGACTTGAACATCAAGTTAACTAGATGTTGATAGGTCCCCCCATTCTTCAGTCCAAACGGCATGACCTTATAGCAGTATAGGCCTCGGTCGGTAATGGGGGCTTCCTCTACCGTTGCCCCCCTATGAAGTGAGATACAAATTGCTTGCTCAGTTGTTTGAAATCCTTTATTGACTCTGGCCTGATACGATTGAACCAGGCCCGGGCAGGACCCTTTAGAATGATTAAGAATGCTCGACACTTAATTGCATCGGGTGCAGCATGTAGGTGCATTGTTGAATTATACACATCAAGGTGGTCGAGCGGATCGGTCGAACCATTATATGGTTCACCCAAGGTCATTTTGAATTTTGAGGATAAGGGGCAGTTCATCACCTCAGGCGTGAACAGAGTTCGTGTCTGGTCGGTTACACTTTCCATAACATCGGGCATTTTTACTGCAGCCATTGTCTCGATCTAAGCTTGCATCACATTAAGTCTCTGTTCCATATTGTCTTCAATCCATTCTGATCCTAACATCGCCTGGCGAGGGATGGTCCGACTGTGTGCTCCATCGTCTGCAGCGGTGGCATTACCATATTGGACATGGTGTTGGTCGTTTTCTCCTACGACTCTACCCCCGTTGGTATGGATCATTCCTTCGTTATCTTTACCATTAGGAACTTCTGGCTATGAGGCCGTCGAAGGTAGGGCTGGAGCAAGTTGGTTTACCTGTTCCATAATGGCCTGCAAGGTTGTGGCCATCGCCTGAATTTTCATTCTATGGTGGTGATCCTACCATCTCCTTGGTTTTCCATTTTTGACTGGTTTAAGCGGGTTTGTATACCGAATCTGGTTTGGACCATGAAAATAGGAACTACTCCTCGTTCCCATAGATGGCGCCAAATGATAATAGAGTATTTTCGTACCTTTGATCAGCTCTAGAATCCGGGAATGAGAAGACGATTCTGCCCTTCAAGCTACACCAATGTGGTGCCTACCAATGGATCTCTGACGTTCAAGTCAGTAATAAAAAATCGGCAGAATAATTTAAGGATCAAGAATTGCCTACCTCTTATGGTCTTGGGTGTCCCTTTTATAAGACCCCCTGATATTGAAGAAGAGGAATCCCTGATTTGGCATTATTGCCTTGTGTGGATAAGAAAAGGATCAGATTTGTTATAATCCTTCCATCATTGGGTTGGTTCAGGATAATTGCGAATCGGCCATCTTTGCGGGGATCACGGGACCATCATGGAGCTTCTTCATATCTTGTGCCTCGCTTTACTTTAATCTAAACCGTACCTACTTGATCCGAGCTCCGTGTGGGGGTTCGAGCTCCCCGTGGGGGTCCGAGCTCCCTCTGGAATGTCTGAGCTCCCCCTAGATGGTCCGGCTGAGCTATTAAGCTCGGTCCGGCCGTGTCAACGAGTTCCGAGGGTTAATCTTAGAGTGTTGATCTTTTCAACTAATCTCTAAAAATCCACCTCATCAATTGATATTAAATATATTTGAGAATCAAATGCCTAATTACTTTAGTTGGTTAAAATATTGTGGTAAAGTTAGAGTGCCATGGGTAGAGACGGATGTAGAACATAACATTAATTAATTTATTTTATTAGTTTTAAAAAGGAGTTTATTTTTTTCTCCTATAATCTTTTTTTTTTAGTAATTTATACTAATATATTAAAAAGTGAGGGGTGAAGACACAATAATAATTAGTTTATAATTTTCTTTTAGTAATCTATACCAATATATTAAAATGCGAGGAGTGAAGACACATCAATAATTAGTTTATTTTATTAATTTCAAATGTGTTTATTTTTTTCTCCTATAATTTTTTTTAAGTAATCTATACTACTATGGGGATGTTTGGTTGGAAAAAATTGACAAAAAAATACAGTAAAAGTACAAAGATTTAATATAAAAGTGATAGGTTACAAATTTTGATTGGAAAAAAGTACGAACTTTTGGTAACTTTTTGTTAATTTTGGTACTTTGTTGTTGACCAAACAGGCCTTATATTAAAATGTGGGAGTAAAAAGAGAGTGTCACGGTTTGTTTTAGTTTATTTTATTAGTTTCAAAAGATATTTGATTTTTTTCTCCTATAATTTGTTTTAGTAATCTATAATAATATATTAAAATGTGACGATTGAATAGAGGGTGACACATGACTATTTATTTATTTATTTACTTTTTTCTACTAGTTTGTTTTTGCTTTATTTTGTTTTGTTTTTGTAAGAGGGGGTGATGATAGAGTGACACGTAGAGTGTGGGCTTGCTCTTTTTTTTTTTTTTTGTAATTTTCGTTTTTGTTTTATTTTGTATTTTTCCAACTATTGTTATTAATATTTCTGTATTATTTTATATTATATATATATTTATTCGTCATCCATTATAAAATTAAATATATTATAAAAACTCATAGCATAACGTGAAAATTTTGCTAATCTATACTAATACATTACATGAGATATATATTTGTAGAAAATGGCATATAATTTTACCATAAGTGGACAAATTTTATTTTTTTTCCGTTATTTTTTTTTGTTCTTTTGTTTAAATACTAATTACTATTATTTTTATATTAAACATCTAAGTAATTATTCATAATTCAACATGTATTTCATTTTTTTAATGCAATTTGTTTTTGTTTGAAAGATTAATCCGTATTATGGTTTTATTTTTGTATAATTTTATAATTTATCATTTTACTGTGTTATATTTTTTATTTTTTGTTTGACGTATCAACATAAGTCATGCTACTTTTTTGTAAGTCTACGGTGGATTGTTTTGTTATAAGTTTTTTTTTTTTTTAAATTTCTAGTGAATTATTTTGTTACAAATTGAGTATTTAAAAAATTTAAATATTTAAACATTAAATATTTATTATATTAAATATAATTTTGTACTTACTATGTATTTATTTTTTATATATACAAAATTAAATATATTATAAAACCCGCAGCAATCCGCTGGTCATTTGCTAGTATTATTTGTTGTGAAAGAAGATTCAAAATGAAAAGTCAAAAATAAAGTAAGTTTAGTATTTTCCGTTAAACTATAAGAAAAAGTAACTATATAAAATTGAGGGTGTGTAATTGGTGCAACGTGAGATTACGTACTCCTTTGTAATTTGAAGCCTTTTATAGCGTTTACAATTTAGTTTAGTTTATGTTCTCCAGAATTTTTGAGTTGGTTTTATTATGAGGTTGGGTTGAGTGGTCGGTCAAGAATCGGGGTAGTTTTAGTTTAAGTAATTAAAGGTGGCATTTGGTATTTTTTTTATATTTTTTATTTCATGTATTTTATGTTTTAAAAATCTCAAAATATGAAAAAAACAAATGTTTTATTTTACATATTTCGATATTTTTTTTATATTGAATTGAAAATGATTTTTTGTTATTTTATCTGCAAACTCATTTTCTGTTTTCTAAAATAAATTTTAAAAATAAAAATAACCGAATATGTTTGACCTGTTTTTATTGTTTCCAAAACTACAAAACAAAAAATGAGTTCAAAATGAAAAAAAAAAAAAAAAACCCCACGAGGCATAGAATTATTGGAATCTAATTAGGTTAAATATAAAACTTTACAAAATTTAAAACTTTTACTCACTACACGAATTATAATATTGTAATTTTTAAAAATTTTTATACTAATTTTTCTAATTCTAAATACCACTTTTATGTTCATGTATATTTCGGTTTTATATTTATTTTAGATTATTATATGTTCTACCTCAACTAAAAGTTGAAGTTGTTGAACTGTAATAACCCAAAAATTTTAAGTTTTAAAATATATTATGTTGTATAAAAAAAATATGATAACTAAATAAATAAAAACATTGCATCCAATGGATAAGTGATAATGCTTAATTATACATATATATATATATATATATATATATGTAGGCACATGGGGGGAGCAAAACGTGGCACCTAGCTAGAGGGAAAAAAAAAAAAAGTTTATCATTTGGCCACATGGTCTTTAGGCATGTGGATCAAATTTTGCCAACAAAGCAATCTTTTGCTTCGTAACCAAGACTTAAAAAAAATTATATATATATGTATATGATGGTGTTGGCTGGAAAGGAGAAAACCGAAACGGAAAAAAAAAAAAAAAAAAAAAAGAGGAAGGAAAGAGATAGGAGAGAAGGAAGAGAGAGAGAAGAAAGAAGAAAGAGAAAGTAAAGATTTGGGTTCGAAAATAGCAGGATTTTGGTATTTTCGATGTCGTGATCGTTGTGGCGATATCGGATCGTGGTAATCCGGCCCGAGGTGGAAGATACGAAAGAGCAAAATTTCAAACTTTGGGATTCTTTTATCTT
>QLOD02000001.1:30209535-30221068 GCA_003260245.2 Sideroxylon spinosum | reverse complement strand
ACTGGGTGACAAAATGGAGGTATGCCTTCTATAACCTACCAATTACAATTCAATTTTTTCTTCTTTTTTGACGAAAGTCTGCACTTACTTAATCTTTGGAGGGGTTGTGGTCGAGAACCCCCGACCTATCCTTTTAACCTCTTTTCTGTTGGCAGGTTGACGAAATTCCTATTCCGGTGAACGAAGGAGGCATATTCGGTCGTGATCTTTCATTGCCGAACAATAGATATTAAGTTTTTTTGCATTCAATCTCTTCTTATAATAGATATTAAGTTTTTTAATGTGAGAAGTTAAAAGTATAACGTAATTATCATTTCCAATTAAACATGCAATAGGATTTAGAGACCACAATTTTAGACAAGATTGTATATCATTGCAATGTTACAAAGAAAAGTTTTATAGCCAATTTTTCGAGGGATGGATGCATGAGAAATGTGACCGCAATCACTCCTATTAAATTTTCTCAAAACTTTCAAATTTTATTTATAAATCTATAAAATACTTATTTTCAGCACCCCTAAATTTTAACATTCCCCCTTCTTAAATTTTATCATTGAACTTATGGAATAATTCATAAATTAATTATATTTGCATCCCATTCTCAAATTTTAGCAAAATAAGTAATCTATGGTTAACCATTAAAAGTTACATTTGAAGGTTATTTATTGTTGACATGAGAGGTAACTAAGTGATTTTATCCTCTTGCAAATAAATTGAATCACATTTGCTAATTAATCTTGAGAGTTACTTCAATTGATAAAATTTTGAGTTTGCTCTTTACTGGTTACTAGTTTGAGTCTTCTCAAAGTCACTGAAGGTTCAATCGGTTATTCATTTTAGAGCTTACAGAGATTAGTTGAGATGCACGCAAACTGATCCGGGATATCAGATGGAACCACAAAAAAAAAAAAAAAAAAAAAAAAGAAAGAAAGAAAGGGAATCATATCTGCTAATTAATATGTAATCTTTTGATTATTTTGATCATTTGGTGTTTTAATTACATAAATTCCTCAAAGAAAGGTATTAGTCATTTCCAAATTTGATCCAATACAAACTCTCCCTATTGCGAGGAAATACATCCGAATGAATGGTATGCCTTTTAGGCAATTGATTTTTTCCAATTGTAATTAAAGTAAGTTGTATGCAAAGATTTACAAAATCTATACTAGCGAGGTGCATCATTTATGTCCAATGGGCTTTAGACCATTCAATTGAGTCCTAAAAATACATGAAGTACACAAAATGCAAAGGTATGATATATCTGTAATAAAATCGAGTTGAAAGTTATAAAAATTATGCAATTGAGTAATCTTAAATCGTGTAAATATATGTCTTATTGAGTGCTCATCACACCCTCTATCTAGATACATCAAGTCCCTAAAAATGGACACAAAGAGAACATGGGGTACAAAACCAAGTGAAATGCCTATGAAAATCAACTAATGGCCAAACTTTGATCATTATTCTGAAATAAATACTAAACTAGAAACTAAAACAAAACAAAATGCATGACCACTTTCGTAAGAACATGACCAAAGTTAGCATGTAGCTTTTGAATCCCTATGTTAACACCACTCGACGAGTGTTGTATTACAAAACATTAGTCTCAATGAATGACAAAAATCACTCGAGCAACAAAATAATTCAAATTCAATATAAAACAAGTTACAAAATTCAAGCGTTGAATATACCATCCAAGTGCATATTGAAAAAAAATTAATCATTAATTGTTGAGACTCTTATATAACTTCATATCATTCTTCAAGTCAATCATCAACTGTACCTAACAAAAACAAAAGTGGCTTTTAACTTCAAAAACTCACAAAATACGCACTCAAATGAAATTCACTTAACAAAGAGATTACGTTAGAGGGTGTTTATATGGCAAAAAAATTGAAAACAATTAATGTAATAATGATATGTGACGAAATTTGAGTGAAAAGAGTTCGTAAATTTTTATAATTTTTGATGAAATTTGGTAAACCAACCCTTAATGGTTCATGCAAAAATACAAAGAGAATGATGCATTGAACCCCCAAAAACATAATGAAAGACGATAAGGGGTATTGAGTGGCATAACTTCATGAAATTTTTTTCTAATGCTTCATTAACAAGACCTCACACTGACACACAAAACGAATCAATGCGCCAATGAAAGTTTCTTTGCCTGGCATCCATTAGGTCTTTTATCGTTTGTAACTTGGCCTTGAGTGTTTGTTAGATAAATGAATGAGAGGAATTGAAGAATATGTCTAGGGAAGACAAGTGCAACAAAGCATAGAGGTGACAATAATTATCAAACCCATGGACCTACGCAATTAAATTTAAATTAAATGAATTTGAACCCGATTAAAATCATTAACGAATATAATTGAGTGATAAGACAATACCCACTTGATTAATAGATTTAAAAATAGATTGATGACACAACGCATAAAATATCCAATGACTTGTTCTACTAGCTAAAACAAATACTCAATTTATATATGAAAACTTTCCATATACAACTAAACATTGATAAAAGTGAAACATAAAAACCCACTAAACGACCCACCAAATAAATACTTGTTGGCATATAAGGCTAGGTATTTTATTATTATTTTCTTTTTTCCAAAATAAACTGATATTAGAACTTTATTTATGAAAAAAAAGTTTCAAATTTAACTAGCAAGTTAATTGTACAATATATAAGTTTGTAAATTAAAATTGTGACTAAAACGGACTCGAATCAAGCTTAATTTGTGACTTGTTTAGAATCGAGTTCAAGTCTAACAAAGTGTAGCTAGAAAGCTCGCGAATCGGTTCAATTAAATAATATAACATTTTTATAATATTTTATTTATTACGTTTTAAACTAAAATAACATTGTTTTGACTTAATCAAATTATTTATGAGCTAAACTTCAGTCTAGATTCTTTTTTATCTAGCTGAATATGGGCCTATATAAAGGTTTAAACTCAAGTCGAGTTCGAACCCAATATAAATAGCTCAATCCATGCTTGAATAATTTAGAACTTGACTCGACTTGGCTCGTTTTCACCCCCTAATATTGCTACTATGCATTTGCACAACAAGCCACTCAAATAATTAGCCTGAATAGCCAGATTTGAATAGGGGCCAGTCTTGCCATTAATTAAGAAGAAAGCCTAAGCAACCATACTTGCCATTTTAATTTCCCTTTGCGAATAAAGATTTAGTAGATCCCGTGTGTGTGTGTGTGTGTGTGTGTGTGTGTGTGAGAGAGAGAGAGAGAGAGAGAGAGAGAGAGAGAGAGAGAGAGGAGTTTCCCAATTTAGAATAGTCAATAATTCATATATTCCCAAATCTGGGTAACATATGCAAATGAATGTGCAAATGAGAATCAAGTGAAACTGATAGGGTTAGGTGGATAACCTAATGGGATGAAACAGACAGGTAAAATGAGCATGCATAACATTAACACTCCATTGTAGAAGCAACATTAATTCAATAATTCATTAATTATATCATCCCCATAAATTATAAAAAAATATATAACTAAGATATAGATTGTGGAGCCTCAGACAAAAAGCAATATTATTAATCATATCAAAACACGACATCTTCAAAAGGCAGTACATACACACAAATATATATATATATATAGAAGATAAAACCGTACCATCGTTGATATTTGATGGTTTCGAGAAGACATATGATGATAGTCCAGAGATAAGAAAAGATGCAACCTAAATGTTGAATAAGCTAAGGATTTTCAACCCGTATCCTTTTCGTATCATTCTCAGGAACACTCCCGTCATTCCCATTACCCCTTACTGAAGCAACTGTTACCTGCATAAAATCAATAAACAAAAGTTTAACTATCAATCATTTTATTTGCTCTGTTGTTTGTTAGGTTTGTTGCATATACATAGGTTAAGTTTGGGAAGAAAAAAACTAGCTTTTTTGTAGTTAAATTTAACTATCAGCCACTTTATTTGCTCTGTTGTTTGTTGGGTTTGTCGCACATGCATAGTGAGAACTAAGTGTTGGGTGATCTTGAACCTCTCTCATGCCAAAAGTTAGCTCATAGGGTGAAGTCCCCTCCTCCCCTTTCACAACCGATGTGGGATCTCCCCCTTCACACATCGGGCCTTGGGTCAAAGGTAGCGACAATCAGTTCCTCCCGATGGGCTAAGATTGATGATAAACCCAAGTGCCAATACTAATTGTTAGGAGACCTTGGGCATCTTTCATTCCAAAAGCTAGCTCGTAGGATTCACCCTCACACTTAATTACTGACCATCTTTTCACAACCGATATGAGATACCCCAACACTTGGTACATTGTGAACATTTATTTAAATATTATGAGGTCCCATTGCTGACATCAAACTACAGTTTATTCATTAAAGGCATCTTGAAAATGACCAGATAGCCACAACAAGTGAGAGCTCCATTACTCCTAACAGTTTAGACCTTCATGGTCTACTAATATGTAAGGAACTTGAAAGCATTACCTTCGATAGAAATGAATGGAAGAAAATGATCCATGTAAATGATTCCGACTAAGTTGGGACTTGATGATTTTCACATGTCCTCAGGTTATTATCAAATACTTGAATTCGAAAATGTTATTTCTTCTGCAGAATGTCTATATTTGCAGTGGCTGTTTATACTCGTATCTGAACTAGTTTGTAGATCCAAGCCCAAAAAAGTTGATGTACTCTTTGCATTATAGATTGGCTTTTCAACAGTAGAACTCTTCTTTCATCCAGTTTCCACTATTTATTATCAGGTATTCCACAGATTTTAACTTTTTTTAACACTAACGAATGAGTGCAGTTGAAAAAAAAAAAAAAAAAAAAACTTACATTATCATCAGGAACAACAGCATATCTCTCAGTTGGGGAGACCAAAGCTTTCCCTGGAAAAGAAAATAAAGAATAATCAACATGGTCCAAAAATAGTGTGAATTTCTAAGGTTCAAATAGACATATAAAGGAATTGTCAAGGACCTGAAGAGGGATCAACTTTTGACGATTCTATTCGCTGTCCGCTAGATCCATCCACACTTAGAGATTCTATGATATTTGGGATGTTTCTTCAGATACGGGAAACATAGTTATTGTTAGTTCAAGAACTATAAAGGAGTCAATGATGCTTGAGAGCACCTGAAGTTTAGTTCCACAGAGCAGAAATCAGGTAAACAAAAGCCTAAATCAGGAACAAATATAAACATCCTATTTTGCTGATAAATACTGAACCAACTATTTACCCCCAAGCAGTAGAAACCCAAAAGAGTATTAGCAGATTTCTCATCAGGAAATCAAATTCAGAAGCATTTAAATTATGTATTAGATATACTAATACTACATTCATCCATCTAGATCAGCTTGTTGCCAGTTACTTATGAATTGTCCCAATCTTGCTTTTTCTTTTAATTGTTTAAGCCACTTTTTTACAAAAATATCCTAGTTGTACTTGTTATCCGTTAATTATATTTCCTGTTGTTATCATCAAATTCTGCAGCATTGTCACAGAAGACAATTTATTAAACAAAATTGAAACAGAAGAAAATGGAATGCATATAGAAACCATGTCATATTGTCAGAGGCATTTTATTCTTAAAGCCAAACAGTATCACATGAAACACAATTCTAAGAAAGGGGCATGTTCCAAATGGTATTACCTGTCAACAGCTTCCCCCTGGCCAAGCTGTCCATTTGTACCTCTTCCCCAAGAAAATACATTGTGTCTTTCAGTAACAGCAAGTGTGTGCCTCCACCCACATGAGATCTGTACTACTTTCTGTAAGTGAAAAATCAACCAGCAAAAGATAGTAATAACTTGAGACAGACTCAGCATATAAGAAATCAAAATCAGCAATATTTTCCATTAAAAAAAATTATTGTCAGTGGGCCATATTAACTCAGCCGGAAAGTTATAGGACCAAGAACGTGCCTGCTCATGTGGAAATCTAACTTGCATGGGAGAGCAATGATCAACATTGTCACCAACACCAATCTGTCCAAACTGTAAAAAAAGAGAGAAGGGAAAAAAAGAAAAGGGAACAGATAAGAGTGTGAAATAACAAATTGTAGATAATGAATATAGAGCTGGAGAAAATTAAACTGCAAGAAGCAGCTTATAAATGAACACAAATAATTACATGGACCATTAAAGGATTAAATATCCAAATAGTTTCTTGCTTTCTTATATTATAAACACAAATCAAACAAGCATAGGTTTTATTGGCAATTATATCCCGTAGAAACCCACATCACATGTCAAAAGACTAAGATGTCATTTGTTGAGGAATGGATATAAAAGTGTATGTTGAAATATGGAATGTTACAGCCTGTATAAAGCCTGTATAGCAGCCTGTTATTCTTTCCTTATTTGAGGTTTATTATGTTGGCAAGAATTAGGTTGTTTCCTAGCTAGAATTACGTTGTTTCCGTATTTAGATTCTTAGAAGTCAACTTCTTGTTCCTTATTTATAGCCCTGTACAGAGTATGTTTGAAATCAATGAGAAGAATTATTCTCTTCCAAATCTACATGGTATCAGAGCCTATTTAGAAACCCTAACCCTAGCCGCCTCTTAACCTAGCTTTCATTGCTAGGATTATTCAGCCTTCGTAGCTGATTCATTGTGCCCTTCATTGCCCTTCAGAATTGCTGCTATATTCTTCTGATTGTTGCTGCCTTTTGCCACCTCGGATTCAGAAGAATAGTTAGTCCCTTCTAAACTGTTTCTGTGTCTTCTTCAGATTAGGTTATCTTGCTGCCCATTGATTCCTTCATTGAATCATGTCTGAGGTTACAGATGCATCTTCTTCAGCCCCAAAAGCCCTTTCAACACCTGAAAATTTGAGCCTCCAGATTGCTTCAACAAAACTGAATGGGACCAATTACCTAGAATGGTCACAGTCAGCAATGTTGACAATCAAAAGCAGAGGGAAGTTAGAATATCTCACAGATCCTCTACCAAAGCCAACCGATCCCAATTTCAAGACTTGGGATGTGGAGAATTCGATGATTATGTCATGGCCACTCCACTCTATTCAACCAGAAATTGGGAAGACTTACATGTTCCTTAAAACGGCTAAGGAAATTTGGGAAGCTTCCGCACAAACTTAGTCTAATGTAGGTATGAAAGCTCATATCTATGAACTGAAAACAAAGATTCACAACAAAAAACAAGGATCTTCCAGTATCACTGAGTACTATAATACCGTCAAGAGCCTTTCGTTGGAACTAGACCATTATCAAAGGATTGAGATGGTGCGTAGCACGGTGCTGCGAAGTTGCAAAAAGCACTTGAAGAAGAAAGAATATTTGATTTCCTTGGCGGGTTAAATGGTGAATTTGATCAGATTAGAGGCAGAATTTTGGACAGGGAGAATTTCTCATCCCCGAATGAGGTTTTCTCAATTGTTCGAGGAGAAGCAAGTAGGCAGGTGGTGATGCTGGATAAGCCTACCAGTGAGAATTCGGCCTTGGCTGAATCAAAAGTTGCTTGGGGAAGGAATGAAGGAAAGAAAAATCAGGATAAAGAGAAGATGTGGTGTGATTACTGCCACAACCGCGCCACACTAGGGAGATGTGTTGGAAATTGCATGGAAAACCACAAGACTTGAAGGGAGTTGGCAACAAAGGAGGAAGTCAGGCAGAAAAATCAGGTCAAGTTCATCAAACTGTGGCTATAGATGACTATAAGGAAGCTATGGGGTTCAGCAAAAGTGAGGTTGAAAGGCTGAAAAAGTTGCTAAATCAGGTTGATAATCAAACCACAAACTTGACTCCAATTTCAGGTTCTTGCTCTATGGCCCAACCAGGTAATAACTTCGCCTTAATCACCTCCAGGAGTGTCAATTCTAGTATCTGGATAGTTGATTCTGGTGCATCAGATCATATGACCAGCACCTTCAATCATTTTTCAACATATATCCCATGTTTAAGTCAGCAAAAAATCAAAGTCACCGATGGTTCCTTGTCCCTCATTGTCGGAAAAGAAAATGTCCAAATATCACCCACTTTGTGCCTCAAATAAGTCCTCTACGTTCCAAATTTATCCTATAATTTGCTGTCTGTAGGAAAGCTCACTGACGATTTAAAATGTTCAGTTTTATTTACTTCCTCTGGTTGTAATTTTCAGGACCCTGCTATAGGGAAGATGATTGGGCATGCTGAATCGAAGGACAGCTTATACTTCTTGGAAGCAGATTTGGTGAAAAAGAGTCAAGAGTCTCAAGGCTTGGTCTCTACTACATTTCAACAAAAAGATGATCAAATTTGGCTCTGGCATAGACGATTAGGACACCCTCCTTTTCCTTTGTTGGAAAAAATGTTTCCTTCCTTGTTTACGAATAATAAAGTGGGGAAATTCCATTGTGAAATTTGTGAATTGGCTAAACATCATCGTGTATCTTTTCCTTTGAAAACACCACAAATGTTATCTCCCTTTAGTTTAATATATTCGGATGTTTGGGCTCCTTCTCGTATTCCAAATATTTCTGGTTCTCGGTGGTTTGTGACATTTATAAATGATTACACTCGTACTACTTGGGTCTATCTTATGAAATCCAAATCAGAAGTTTCCACTATTTTTCCTTTATTTCACAAATTCATTGGCACTCAGTTTGAAAAAAAAAAATACACACACTTAGATCCGATAATGGCAAAGAATACTTCACGCAAGATCTCATTACTTATCTTGAAAATGAGGGCATCCTACATCACTCCTGTTGTGTTGACACACCCCAACAAAATGGAGTTGCAGAAAGAAAGAACTGACATCTTCTTAAAGTTGCTAGGTCCCTTCTTTTTCAAATGAAAGTTCCTAAAACTTATTGGGGGGAAGCAGTACTCACTACTGCATACTTAATAAATCGAATGCCATCAAGAGTTCTTCAGTTTCAATCTCCCGTGAATAAACTCTCATCCTTGTTTCTAGATTTCCAAGGGGTTGGGTCCTTATCTCCAAAATTATTCGGATGTACTTGCAATGTACATGCTCATAGTCATTTACAGGGTAAACTTGATCCTAGGGGCTATCAAATGTGTATTCTTGGGGTACTCTCCTACTCAAAAGGGCTATAAGTGTTTTCAGCCTCCAACAAAAAGGAAATACACCACTTTGGCTGTTACCTTTGTAGAACACCAACCTTACTTTGAGGACACCTATCTTCAGGGGGAGAGATTAGGAGAAGATAGCTGGTTAGAGGTTGATCATTCCTTGCCTATGCCGAGTGTTCCAAGTGTGGTATCTAATCCCATACCAAGTGCTACTCAAGACACCTATCACCAAGGTGTATTCTAGAAGGAAGAAGCCCGAAATCAGCTGACATGATCCAAGCATTGATCCTGAAACAAGTAATGAAATTGAAACTCAGCGTTTTAATTCTCATGAAGACTTGGAATTGCCTATTGCCATTAGAAAGGTGTTCGAACTTGCACTCGTCACTCGATATCTCAATTTGTTTCCTATCAGCATCTCTCACCTCAGTATCAAGCTTTTGTCACCCAAATGTCTTCACATGAAGTTCCCAATAGTGTCCAAGAAGCTATTTAATTAAAACCATGGAGGGAAGCCATGAACGAGGAGATGAGAGCCTTGGAGAAAAATCAAACCTGGGAGATAGTAGAATTGCCAAAAGGAAAAAAAAAAAAAAAAAAAAAAAAAAAACTATAGGGTGCAAATGGATTTTCACCATCAAGTACAAAGCCAATGGAATTTTGGAAAGGTACAAGGCCCGATTAATAGCAAAAGAGTATACCCAGACACATGGGATCGATTACCAGGAGACTTTTGCACCGGTGGCCAAGATGAACACTATCCGGATCATTCTCTCATTGGCAACAAAATTTGATTGGCCACTACTGCAGTATAAAGAATGCTTTCCTCCACGGAGACTTAGAGGAAGAAGTATTTATGGATACCCCAACCAGTATGGAAAACAGACATGGTCAAACAAGATGTGCAAGCTCAAAAAGTCTTTATATGGACTTAAACAATATCCTCGTGCTTGGTTTGAAAGATTCATGAGAGCTATGGTAAAAAGAGACCATCATCAAAGTCAAGGTGATCATACTTTGTACATTAAACATTCACATCAAGGGAAGATTACTGCACTGATTGTTTATGTTGATGATATTGTGGTCACTGGAGATGATCAAGAAGAGATTATGGGACTGAAAGCCTACTTGGCTAGGGAATTTGAGATCAAAGATTTGGGTAAACTTCGGTATTTTCTGGGAATAGAGGTAGCAAGATCAAAACAAGGGCTGGTGATTTCCCAAAGGAACTACATACAAGACTTGCTCAAGGAAACTGGCATGCTTGGATGTAAATTAGCCGAGACTCCTATTGAGCAGAATCACAGATTCGGAGAGGCTAATGAAGATCAACTTGTTGACAAAGAAAACTATCAACGGTTGGTGGGAAAGCTTATCTACCTATCACACACACGACCAGATATTTTTTTTGATAACAGGGAGAAGCCATCTGTAGTTCCTTCGGGCTTTATTAGGATCGAAACTCCTCAGAAAACCGGCACACGCCCTTGCACACCGGTCCCAGGTCAATCGTGGACACGCTTCCAATTTAATGAACAGCCCAGAGACTCTTTCCAAGAGTTGTTAGTCTTTAGAGTCGAACTCCAACCTTTTGTGAGGAATTTGAAAGCTCTGGCCAAGTGACCCAAGTCACTTGGTTCACACACGACTAGATATTGTATATGCCGTGAGTGTGGCAAGTCAATTTATGCATGCTTCACTTAAATCTCATTTAGATGCTGTACACCGAATTCTGAGATATTTGAAGGCAGCTCCTGGAAAAGGTATATTGTTTAAGAAAAGTGAAGATTTAAAGTTGAAGGCCTACAAAGATGCAGACTGGGTAGGTTCTATTGTGGATAGACGATCTACTTTTGACTATTGTACCCTTTTAGGTGGAAATCTTATTACTTGGAGAGGTAAGAAACAACATGTGGTGGCCCGTTCTAGTGCAGAAGCAGAGTTTAGAGCCATGGCACAAGGCATATGTGAACTTCTTTGGGTAAAAACAATTCTTAAAGATCTTAAGATGGTGTTTCAGGAACCTATGGTGCTTTGCTGTGACAACAAGGCAGCCATTAGCATAGCACACAACCCAATTCAGCATGACCAAACCAAGCATGTAGAGGTGGATAGACACTTCATAAAAGAGAAGATTGATAGTGGTCAAGTGAGAACTCCACATGTATCATCCACCAATCAACTAGTTGATATACTCACTAAAGGAGTACCTAGCCTAAGTTTTCAACGGATCACGAGCAAGCTGGGAATGCATGATATCTACACACCCACTTGAGGGGGAGTGTTGAATTATGGAATGTTACAGCTTGTATAAAGCTTGTATAACAGCATGTTATTCTTTCCTTATTTAAGGTTTATTATGTTGGCTAGAATTAGGTTGTTCCTAGCTAGAATCACGTAGTTTCCTTATTTAGATTTGAAAATTTCTGAGAGAGAGAGAATTGATTTTATTTCTCATACTTTGGAATGAAGTGTACAACTCAATAAATAGAAA
>QLOD02000001.1:30196806-30209435 GCA_003260245.2 Sideroxylon spinosum | reverse complement strand
GAGGAATGTCGGTAAAATACAGAGTGATCAACATCACATCGTGTCAATTCAAAGTCCAACACAACAGTACTAAATCTTCCAAACCAAGCCGAGGTGATTGTTTTAGACCGTACAATGCCTTCTTTAATTTATAGACCAATTCAGTCTCCCCATGAGCGACAAATCACTAGGAGTTGCTCCATATACACTTTTTTAGTAAGATCACCATGGAGAAAAGCATTTTTAACTTCCAGTTGATGTAGTTGCCAGTCAAACATAGCAGCAAGAGAAATGATGAACCGAACAGATGTGACCTTAGCCACAGGAGAGAGAGTCTCTGAAAAATCCAATCCATAGATCTGAGTGTGTCCTTTGGCAACCAACCGTCCCTTCAATCAATCAACAGAATCATCCGGCTGGACTTGGACATTTTATATGCATCAACAACCAATAGTGGACTTTCCAAGGGGAAGAACAACCAAATCCCAAGCATCATTAGCTTGAAGAGCAGACATCTCTTCCTCCATGGCAGCATGCCATCCAGAATGAAATAATGCTTCTGACAAAGAGTTAAGAATAGAAATAATGGACAAAGCAGTAACCAAGGCATGATAGGAAGGAGATAAAGCAGCATAAGA
Organism: Sideroxylon spinosum; assembly: GCA_003260245.2. Taxonomy (NCBI): domain Eukaryota; kingdom Viridiplantae; phylum Streptophyta; class Magnoliopsida; order Ericales; family Sapotaceae; genus Sideroxylon; species Sideroxylon spinosum. Next base: position 30,208,818 of record QLOD02000001.1, on the reverse strand, counting down.
AACAAAATTAGAAATAGGATGAGAAGTGCAGGTGCGGGTACCTTTCCGAAGTATAATAGGAAGATGAAGGTCACTGATATCATGCTCAGGAGTAGGATCTAAAGACCACATCGGAGAAGATAAAGTGACTGAAGTATTGGGGAAAGGCTCTGTAACTGGCTGCCGTCTAGTATAAACCTGCAAATCAGGACGAGAAAGACGAAAAAAAGAAATAACAGGTAATAGAAGACTCCCATTCAAATCAGACAAAGAGGAAACATCAGAAAAGAATGGAGTATTTTTAAAGAAGGTGACATCAGGACATATAAACTAGCGATGTAAAGAAGGACTATAACATCGATATCCTTTCTGCACTCTAGAATATCCTAAGAATATACATTTAATAGCACGAGGGCCAAACTTGTCAATGCTGCTATCAAGTTGATGAACAAAAACAACACACCCAAAGATACGTGGGGGAAGAGAAAATGGGGGTGTCTGGGGAAACAACACGGTTGTGTAAAACAGTGGATGGCATTCTATTTATTAAATAACATGCAGTGAGAATAGCGTCTCCCCAAAAACTCTTTGGAACTTTCATATGAAACATCAAACATCTAGCTGTTTCAACAAGATGTAAGCTCTTTCTCTCGGCAACTCCATTTTGTAGTGAAGTACGAAAGCAGGAAGACTGATGAACCATGCCAAAAGAAGTCATAAAATCAGTGACTGGTCTAGAAGAGTATTCTTTGGTATTATCACTACGAAAAATTTTAATATTCACATCAAATTGGGTTTTGATTTCAATACAAAAGGATTGAAAGATAGACAATAATTCAGAACGATCTTTCATTAAATAAACCTAAGTAAATCTGGACAAATCATTAATAAATGTAACAAAATATTGAAATCCCAATTTAGAAATAACACGACTTGGTCCCCACACATTAGAATGAACCAAATGAAAAGGACTCAAAGGCCTATTATTGACTCTAGGACTGAAGGAAGCACAGTGATGCTTTCCTAACTGACATGACTCACAATCCAAAAACTTTAAGTTGACACAAACTAGGGACCATGACTTCCAACCTGTCAAAAGATGGATGACCAAGACGACTATGAATATCAAGCAGGAAGGCTGATGCTGAACAGGAAATAGATGAAGATGAGCCAACCAGATAATAGTGTCCCCCAGCTTAATGCCCTTCTTCAATCTTCTTCCTTGTCTTCAAGTCCTGAATGATCACAGAATCAGAAAAGAAATTCATTGAGTAATTAAGTTGTCTAGTGAGTTTACTTACAGATAAGAGGTTGAAGGACAAAGATGGGACATATAAAACAGAAGGTAAGGTTAAATCAGAAGATGGACAAGTTTTACCAATACCCTTCACTCGATTACATAAGCCATTAGCTGTGGTGACATTAGAGATAAGAGAATACTGAATATCAGATAATAATGAAGAGGTACCGGACATATGGTCTGAAACACCAGAATCTATGACCCAAGAGACATGTGAAGAGGCAGATACACAGGCGGTAGCGTTATCTCGATGAGCCCAAGAAGCTGTTAGGAGAGATGCCTGATAAGCCATTTGATACTGAAGGAATTAGGCATATTCATTCCCGGAAATAGTCACTATAGGTGATATAACATTCTCATCGTTACTGGACTTCTCTGTAGACATTGTGACATCCGGAAATAGTCACCGGAGAGCTGCCAGAGCTTCATGCGTGGCTTAGGCGACGGCGCGAGAGAACCACGGGCAGCAGTATGAGAGGCACGTGGGGGCACGTGACTTATCCATCAGTGAGGATCTCCTCCGATGACGATTGCCTTCCTCCGACGACTGCACAGGTATGGACTTGAGCTCTGTTGGAAACCACGTTCCTGCAATTCTGTTACTCAATGTGGACAAAACACTGGCAAACGAGTTTTCTAAACTTTTATTACACACAGATTTTGGAAAAAAAATCAATCAAACTCTGATACCATGTCAAACATGTGCGTTAATTTATACACATTCAAAGTTGACCGTACATATTCTAAGTAGTCTAGGTACATCATATGTAGTCTAGGTACATCTTATGTATTAATGCAATACATTAACAGCTATACATTAACAGTGATCTTACAGAAGAAGTGTATATGGAATAACCTCCTAGATTTGTTGCTCTGGGGGAGTTTGGCCTAGTTCGCCGATTGAAGAAGGCGTTGTATGGTCTAAAGCAATCTCCTCGTGCGTGGTTTGGAAGATTTAGTGATGTGGTAATTGAGTTTGGATTAATAAGGTGTGGTGTGAATCATTGTGTTTTCTACCGATAATCCTCTCAAGGGAAGATCTGGTTGCTGGTTTATGTGGAGGATATTATAATCACAGGTGATGACACACAAGGAATCCATGATCTTAAGATGTTCCTTCAAACTAAGTTCAACACCAAGGATCTAGGTGCGCCAAAGTATTTCTTGGAAATTGAGGTTGTAAGATCACACGAAGGTATTGTCCTTTCTTAGAGGAAATATGTTCTTGATCTACTATTCAAAACGGGTATGTTAGGGGCCAAATCAGTTGATACTCCAATGGACCCAAATACGAAACTTCTGGCAGACAAAGGAGAATTATTGGATGATCCTGGCCAGTATCGTAGATTAGCAGGGAAACTCAACTATCTCACTGTTACACGGTAAGATATCTCATTCGCTACGAGTATAGTTAGTCAGTTTCTTGAAACTCCTCGACTTAGTCATTGGGATGCGATTATTCGCATTTTGAGATATTTAAAAGGTACACCAAGATGTGGTTTGTTGTATCGCAATAATGGACATATACTAGTTCAAGGATACACAAATGCAGCTAGGGTTGGTTCGCCATCAGATCGACAATCAACTTCTGGGTACTGTGTCTTTGTGGGGGGGGGAACTTAAGTCTCATGGAAAAGTGAAAAACAGACAGTTGTGGCAAGGTCAAGTGCAGAATCAGAATACAGGGCTATGGCTAACACGTCTTACGAATTAATCTAGATACATAATATGTTGACAAAATTAGGGATCCATGTATCCCAGTCTATGGACTTATTCTGTAATAATCAAGTTGCTATCCACATTGCTTCCAACTCAGTGTTTCATGAGCGAACCAAACATATCGAGATTGATTGTCACTTTGTCAGAGAAAAAATCGTATAGAATGTCATCAGAACTAGTCATGTGAAGTCAAAAGATCAATTAGCTGATTTATTCATAAAGGCTTTGGGTGGAACTAGATTGAGATACATTTGTAACAAGCTTAGAACATATGATATATATACTCCAGCTTGAGAGGGAGTGTTAATGTATTTAGTCACTGTATTTATATAGGGAGTGTATCTGTTAATGTATTTAGTCATTGTATTTATATAGGGAGTGTATCTAATCAATGTATTTAGTCACTGGGTAACCTAATGGTCACCTAGAAGTAGATGTGCAGTCACTCTTCTATGCATATATAATTCACACACCTCATTCAGTGGGTGTGTACAATTTTCTCCCAATTATCTTGTTTCATTACAAGAACAATCAGCAATAGATCCACTGCTAAAAAGAGATACAAGTTTGGGGAACAAAGACTTGAACCTAGGGCAGCAAAACCAGAGCTTTCATATTTGTTCAAGCGCCACTAGCTCCAGCTCCATAGATGCCATCCACATAAAAATTAATAATAGCATAAAAAAACCTCTTTGGCAGGAGCATTAGTTTTCCATATCCCTTTTCACAAAAAGAGGTCTCTCTCCCCCCTCTCTCTATATGTGTGTGTGTGTGTGCGTGTGAAGAGAAATGAAAAGAATGAACAGTGAATTAACAAATACTCGAAATAATTGATTCTTTTACTTGATGTGCTGATAACTTGATATAGATAGCCGATCCTAGTTTCAAATGACTATGGCGTTTTGAAAAAATCATTAAATTAAGAGTATATCAGAACTCTGGCTATAGCCTCCTAGACCTCTTGGGTTCAAGTCTCATTATCAGTATCTGTACCATTGTCAGTTTTCGTACTTTGTTCTATTTGCACAGTGCACCTTGTTTGATTCAATTTGTCACCTCTTTGATCCTTATGCGAGATTGAGCGATGTGTGAAGGGGTTGTTAGATAACATGATATACATTATTGAATCCATGTCTTAGTAGTTTTAAGCTAAGAAGCTCACACGCTTTTAGGAAAGTGCCATACCTATACACATCTCTTTCAAACACGAGTAAGAAACTCCCTACACATGTTAGATACTCACACGAACATGTCCTACTATTTGTTAATATTTTTAAAATTAGACATGCTGCAGACACTTCGAAACATGTGTCCATGATTTAGACACAACATGAAACAAATCATAATTTTGAAGAAAAAAACTTGGAATTGATTAATAAGAGAACAACATGAATGTATATCCTATTAATCCCCACTCTAGTAATTTTTCTTTTTAAATTATAATTTATAAATTTTATAAATAGAAGATTAGTAAATTTATAATAAAAAATGAATAAACATTTATGTTTACATGTGCATATATAAACCTAAACATTTATTTTTTGACAATCCCAACAGTGTTGCCCCTAATATTTTTTAAAAATTCCTATGTTAGCCAATTTTTTGTGTGGTACACTTCGATTTTAAAATTTTGCAACAATCAATAACTTGACACAACATATGCTCTTCTAGAGAAAAAAAAAAAAATTAATATACTAAATAATATGCAATAAGAAAAGGAAACATATGCAATAGCCATTCTCATAACCCTATCATCCCATTATGGGTTTCCTTTATCCTTGATGCCCTAGAAGAAATATGTTTAGTAGCCTGAGTGTACAGAGGATTTACCCTTTTGATATCGTAAAGTTTTCTCCCTATTAATCCAAAGAAAAGATTATTTATCAAATTTAACTAAAATTATAGTTTTGATGTCCCTTCAAAGTTTTCATTTGTGTTGCTTTAGCTGTTTACTACCTAATTTCATCAATTAATGTCAATTACAACAAAAAACAAATTTATGCATTTCATACCCCATTCATCAGTAACAAGCAATAACTTGAATCCCGTCGTGATTGTCTTGACAAATCATCCAAGTTTTTATCTTAGTTGGTTGATATAGAAAGCCAACTTTGAGCTGTTTATTGTACGTATCTCATTTCATCAATCTGAGTTTCAATTACAACAAGAAACAAATTTATGCATTTGATAACCCATTCATCAACAAGACCTTGAGCACATGCGAAAAACTACTACATTGCAAGTTGGTTATTTGATTCATTCAAATTTATATAACATAATTGTCAATTTACATTCATGTACCTTGTCATTCATGTATCTCTATATTTATGTATCTAATCTAAGAGTGATGTATCTAGTTTAGAGATGATATATCTAATATGTACAGATTACTAAAAATACATACCAGAGAACCCAATTAGATGTAAAGCCCTTCAGTAAATTACTCACCTCTTTACATAGTATCAAAGCGGATTTTCAACTACGTTCCATTATAGTTCACATCATGCCTATGTCATGTGGACTAGCGTGAGGAAGACCGTTAGAAATAATCTCATATCGGCCCATCAGAAAAGGTATTCCACAATTTAAAAGATGGATCTCCCTCAACTTAACATCTAAGTTTTAAAGTAGAGGCTCCTACTCTTATGTGTTGTCGGGTCATAAACAAAGTCCAATAGTTAGGCGAAGTCAACGATCGCCAATCAAAATCGACGACGATCACTCCAATTGAAGATTGAAGTCTAGTCCCATCAACAACAATTGCGATTATGACAGTCAAGTCTCCACAGTCATAGATCGAACTCCCCACCAGCTGACAACGATCATTTTTGCCAGCCAATAGCTTGTAAAAGCCCTCCGTTGTCAATCGCTAGTCGCAGACTTCCTTCATCGTTGTTAGCCTTTGTCACTATTAGTCGTAGTCTATGTCAGTCGTCGTCGTTCTCGAGTAAGATTTATTTGTAACAAACTCCGAACATATGATATATACGCTTCAGCTTGAGGGAGAGTGTGAATGTACATTCATATAACTCTGTCATTTATGTATCTATGTATTTATGCATCTAGTCTAGGGATAATGTATCTAATTTATAGAGATAACTATAAATACATATCAGAGAACCCAATTGGGTATAAAGCCTTTTAGTAAATCACTCATGTCTTAACAATAATGTTTATAAAATCATCCAAAACTTGTTAACATACTCCATTCACACTACACTATTCCTACTTCATTCCGAGACTAAAAGAATCCAATTTGATCTACAATAAAAGTAAATTTGCTTTTCACTAAGTAAATTAACCTAGAGAACATACAAAAAGAGGCACATCCTTGAACAATGCTGAGTCAAAAGGGCTAGACTCAAAATTGAGCTCTCCTATAAAATCCATCTTTATTTTACACCAATAACGAAAAGAATGAAAGAATTAATTACCTTTATAGCTTATCAAAGTAGCAAAATTTTAAATGATAAAATGAGACAGTAGCATTCGCATTGAAAATTAAAGGAGGTTAAAGTCATTAACCTTGTTCCAACCCCAACCATAAAGTTTTCCATCAAATGTCAATGCCATGGTGTGTCTCCAACCACCTGATATCTGAAAAATTAAAGCCAATAGAGGTAGAAAATATTGGACATAGAACACAATATGAAATATAATAGACAAGAGTATAGATATATATATATATATCTACAAATGAATAAATGGACAACTTACGTACAAGCATTCTAAAGTTACCCACTTCTATAATTAACATTTAAATATTCCTATATATCTACAAATGAATAAATGGACAAGTTACATACAAGCAATCTAAAGTAACCTGCTTCTATTATTAAAATTTAAATTTTACTCGAAATGATAAAAGACATCACATAACCCAGAATAGTTATTAAGCTCTATCAAATTTAGAGTGATAATTGTGGATAAATTCAGAATATTTGGAAGAGATGGATCAGATCTGTATAGAGACATTAGGAATGATTGGATATGGTTTGATTAGATTAGAATCATTCAGTTTTAGATTTAAAGGAGTTCTGGTTTATAGAAATTAGTTTCCTGTCTTTTTAGAAGTCTGTTTTCCTTAATCGTAGACTGCTGATTGCTACAAATATGGAAAGAATTATCCTTTCTACGTATATATCTATAGAGCTGTAGATCCTTTGTAAACATACAGAAAGAAATAACATTACTTCCATGGTATTAGGGCCAAGTTCTCCATAGAAGCTCTATCTTCTTATCCGGCTGAGGTTTGTCCTGCTTAGCCATTTATTATCTTCCGGCTAAGGTTTGTCCTCCTCAGCCATTTATCATCTACTTTAATCAGCCAAGGTTCTGTCCGTCTTAGCTTTACCCTAACCATTCACAATATGACTTCAGAAAAAGAAACTAAAACTTTGTCCCGTGATCTTCCTAAACCTGCAACTGCTTCCCAAACCTTTGGAGAAGGCTCGACTTTGCATATCACCAACCACAAACTGAACGGAAAAAATTTCCTTTAGTGGTTTAGATCTGTGTTACTGGTTATTCGAGGAAGAAGAAAAATGGGTTATCTCAATGGAGATATTAAACAACCAAAAATGGAAGATCCCTCTTATGCGAACTGGGAACTTAAAAACTCTATTGTTATGGCCTGGTTAATCAATTCCATGGAGCCCCACATCAGCAGGACCTATTTATTTCTTCGAACTGCACAGGCCATCTGAGCCGCAGTAAATACCAATTATTCTGATCTCAAGAATGCCTCTCAGGTGTTTCAGATCAAGAATCGATTAAAGGAAATAAGACAAGGAAATCTAGAAGTTACAGAGTACTACAATGAACTGTAAATCCTGTGGCAAGAATTGGCTATGCACTATGAAGTTGATTGGGAAAATCTAGAAGACAAAATAAAGTTCAAGAGACTTGGAGAAGGAAAGGTTGTATGAATTCTTGGCAGGGTTAAATCAAGACCTCGATGAAGTGCGAGGAAGGATTCTTGGCCATAAACCTCTACCTTCCATTGACGAAGCATTCGCTGAAGTGAGAAGGGAAGCAAGTAGGAGAAGAGTAATGCTTGGTGTTAGAGGAAACAGAGAAGTTCCTGCCACTTCAGTGAGTGAGAAACCTATTGAAACAACAGCTCTTACTGTTAAAAATGATCGTGACCAAAAAAACCATCAAAAGGGTGACAAAGGAGGAAGGCCCTAGTGCAATCACTGTAACAAACCAAGACACACTCGAGACATTTGCTAGGATCTCCATGGAAAACCAACCAACTGGAAACCAAGAGGACCAAGAAAGGGTTTTCAAGCAACAATAGAGGAAAAACCAGTTCACTCTCGAAGGGAACCAGAATAGAATGGGATTTTCTTGAATAAATCTCAACTGGAACAACTACCGAAGCTACTTAGTCAAACAACAGTTGGAAACACAAGCACTGCTACAACTCCTTCAGGTACAACACTGCCATACTAAGAGCAAGACTTCTTGGATGCTAGATTCTGGGGCCTCTGACCATATGACAGGTGACTTATCCTTGTTCTCTAATTATACTCCCTGCTCCAGAAAATCTAGAGTCAAGGTAGCTGATGGCTCCTACTCAACTGTTGTTGGAAAAGGATCAATTCACCTCTCAAATAATATTTCGCTTCACTCTGTTCTTTATGTTCTCAATCTCACTTGCAACCTGATTTCAATTAACAAACTTACTCATGAGTTAAACTGCTGGGCTAAGTTTTCTGCTGATGGCTGCGAACTACAGGAACTAGGTTCGAGAATGATGATTGACAATTCTAGAATTTGTGATGGCCTCTACTACTTTGATACAGAAGACAGCTTAGAAAAGAGTACTGCTACAGCTAAGAATGTATCTCCTCTTAGTTCTGATAATGAAATAATGTTAAGGCATTATAGGCTAGGCCACCCTAATTTCTATTACCTTAAACGATTGTTCCCAGATTTGTTTATCAATAAAAATCCTAGTTCCTTGAGTTGTGAATTTTGTTTACTTGCTAAACACTATCGTGCACAATTTCCCATCAAACCATACAAAGAATCTCAACCTTTTTCTTTAATCCATAGTGACATATGGGGACCTTCTCGTGTACAAAATGTCTCAGGCTCTCGTTGGTTTATTACTTCCACTGATGATCACACAAGGGTCTGTTGGGTATATCTTCTTAAGGAGAAATCTGAAGCTGCCCAGGTGTTTAAATCCTTCCATTCAATGATCTTGACTTGGTTCCATGTCCTAATTCAAACCTTAAGAACTGATAATGGAAGAAAATATTTCAATTCCATTATAGGTGATTACCTTGCTACTCATAGAATAATTCATCAAAGTTCCTAAATAGATACACCCCAACAAAATGGTGTAGTTGTGAGGAAAAATAAACATCTTCTTGAGGTTGCTAGAGCCTTAATGTTCACTATGAATATACCTAAATATTTATGGGGTGAAGCTGTTTTAACAGCCTCCTATTTTATCAACAGAATACCCTCAAGGATCCTCAATTTTAATTCTCCTTAGTCCATCCTCCTACAACACTATCCCACCTTCAGGTCTACGTTTTTTCTACCCTCAAAAATATTTGAATGTACTGTGTTTGTCCATAACCACTCACCTAATAAGTCCAAACTTGATCCCAAAACCATCAAGTGTGTTTTCATTAGATACTTTCCCACTCAAAAGGGTTATAAATGTTATTCTTCCTTACTTCGTCGAGTCTCTGTCTTTGTTTCTATAGATGTATCATTTGTTGACTCGCAACCTTTCTTCACCAATACTCATCTTTAGGGGGAGATTTTAAGTGAAGATAAGTCTTGGGACAGTACTGAAGAAAAGCCCTCCTTACCTGAATCTGCCCTACCTCAGTCCACAGTCTCATTTCCATCCTTGGCTTCACCTTTAGTGCCTAACATTGAACCTGAGTTTAGTACTAAACTAACTCAGCCAATCATGAAACCAAGAGGAGATAATTCTCAGTCAACGGAAAAAAAGTTAGGGGAAGACACTGTCAGACTTGGCTCTCAGTTAGAGGACCAATTACTAGTTTATTCCAGGAGAAATCACAGACAGCAAGACCAATCTGACTTGAATCCTAATTCCCAGGACTGTGAAGCTAATGATAATCAGATTCAGTGCAGTACTGGGGCTCCAGATCAGGACCTGAACAGGCCCATTGCTGTCAGGAAAGGAACAAGATCCTTTACTCAGCATCCTATATCTAAGTGTGTATCTTATACCAGGCTGTCTCCGACCTTTCGTGCCTTTACCACTACTCTGTCAGAAATTAAAATTCCAAAGACCAAAGAAGGAGCTCTAGCTAATCCAAATTTGAGAACAACAGTGCAGGAAGAAATGGATGCACTTAGGAGAAATAATAATGGGAATTGGTTGAACTACCTGCTGGAAAGAGAGCAGTTGGCTGCAAATGGGTATTTACCATAAAACATAATTCTAATGGCAGTATTGGTCGATATAAAAGCAGACTTGTGGCCAAAGTTTCACTCAAACCCATGGGATAGATTATCAAGAAACTTTTGCTCCGGTAGCCAAGCTGAACACTATAAAAGTCCTACTTTCCTTGGCAGTAAATCTGGAATGGCCATTACAGCAGTTAGATGTGAAAAATGCTTTCCTAAATGGCGATCTACATGTAGAGGTTTACACGAATGCACCCCCAGGCTTTAAGGGAAACAACAACAAGGTCTGTAAGTTGAAAAAGTCTCTCTGTGGACTGAAACAATCACCAAGGGAATAGTTTGATAAATTTACTCGAGCAGTTAGGAAGAAAGGTTTATTCAAGCTCAAACTGATCACACACTGTTCTACAAGCATTCTAATGATGACAAAATTGCTATTCTCATTGTATATGTAGATGATATAATTGTCACAGGGAATGATCTTGGGGAATTAAATTCCTTGAAGCATTATCTGGCAGGGGAGTTCGAATTAAAGGATCTAGGGACTTTAAGGTATTTTCTTGGAATAGAAGTGGCTCGCAGCAGTGCAGGAATCATTATCAATCAAAGAAAATATGTGCTTGATTTACTTCAAGAAGTTGGTATGCTGGGTTGCAGACTAATTGAGACTCCTATGGACCCTAATGTTAAGCTAGAGCTTGAAGGAGGGGAAGAAGTCAACAAAGAAAGTAACCAGAAGCTGGTGGGAAAGTTAATTTATTTGTCACATACTAGACTAGACATTTCCTTTTCTGTTAGCATGGTTAGTCAATTCATGCATTCACCAAAGAAGACCCATCTTGAAGCTGTGCTAAGAATCTTAAAGTATTTGAAGAACACACCAGGAAAAGGACTGTTTTTTAAGAAAGGAAACCATGGAATGGTGAAAATCTACACCGACACAAACTGGGCAGGTTCCTCAATTGATAGAAGATCTACTTCAGGCTATTGTACCTATCTTTGGGGCAATTTAGTAACTTGGAGAAGCAAAAAACAGCCTATAGTAGCAAAAAGTAGTGTAGAAGCTGAATTTCGGACCTTAGCACATGGAATCTGTGAAGGAATTTGGCTTGAGAGATTGCTGAAGGAACTAAAAATGCCTAACAAGACTCTTATGAAGATATATTGTGACAATAAGGCAGCAGTGAGCATAGCACAGAACCCAGTACATCATGATCGTACTAAACATGTAGAGGTTGATTGACACTTCATTAAGGAAAAGATAGACAATGAAAGTATCTCTTTAATTTATATCCCAACCAGAGAGCAGACAGCTGATATTTTGACGAAAGGGTTACATAAACCAAGCTTTGAAAAACTGGTAAACACGCTGGGAATGATCAACATATACTCCCAACTTGAGGGGGAGTGTAGATAAAAGCATCTTTATCAATGGCAATGGCAAAGATCTCGGGAAAAATGTTTGAGAGACAACCGACCTCAAGCCATTTTTGTTTCCAAAACAGAATTCTATTACCCTTGCCCACTTTCCAAGAAATGCATCTTGCAAAATTGGACCATCTCGTTCTGATATTTTTCCATATGCTGGAGCCATGACAGTTGGATTT
>QLOD02000001.1:30123713-30196706 GCA_003260245.2 Sideroxylon spinosum | reverse complement strand
GTTCCTTAATCACTCGAGGATCCTCAGTAGTGTTCTCAGCAAGCTGCAGTCGACTGATCCAGTTAGCTCGTCTGTTAACTGAAGCAATTTTGTGGAAGTATTTAGTGTTCCTATCTCCCTCCTTATTACATTCATCTTACTTTTTTTGAATAGCTTCATCACATTACAAGGGATCTCAATGCGAAGCTAGTGGCAGGTAAGGGTAACTTATTGAAAAATCCTAGTTAGTATAGAAGGTTGGTTAGAAAACTAAACTACTTAAATGTGACAAGATTAAATATTTCATTTCCTGTGAGTATGATTAGTCAGTATCATAGTAATCATTGGGATGTAATTGTCCTAATCTTGAGATATTTGAAGGGAACACCTGAAAAAAGCTTGTTGTATCATGATAATGAACCTACTTCAGTAAAAGGATGCAGATTGGGAAGTATCTCTATCAAATAGACATTCTAATACTTGTTATTGCACCTTTATTGGAGGTAATTTAGTGTATTGGAAGAACAAGAAGCAAACAGTGGTAGCAAAATCACATGCAGAATTAGACTATAGAGCCATGGCTCATACATCAAGTGAGTTATTCTAGATATAGCATATGATGAAAGAAACAAAAGTCCATAACCTATAGCCTATGAAGCTTTATGCCATAACCAAGCTCTTGTTCATATCACTTCCAATCCAATATTTTATGAGAGGACTTAAACATATTAAGGTAGGATGTTATTTTGTCAGAGAAAAGATATTGCAAAACACTATCAAGACTAATCATGTTAAATCCGAAGATCGATTAGATAATTTATTTTCTAAAGCTTTGGATGGTCTTGGGCTCGATATATTTGTAACAAACTTAGAACGTATTATATAAATATGCTTCAGCTTGAGAGGAAGTGTTTGAAGATACTGTAAATATAAAAATAAGATTACAGCTAGGATTGATTTATTCTCTTGCCTATTTTAAGTTATTCTATTTTCCTTACTCATATATGATAGTGTGAATATAAATATATAAGCTAAGACCCAAATGGAATCTAGCAATTCCATTCATTCCCATAATTTGTCAACCACCAATATGATTGATGATTTTAACATTAAATACCTGGCTTCCTATGAAAAGTTAGAAACAAATGAATTTTTTGCTTTAGAACTAGTGAATTCCCACCCCCCCCCCCCAAAACAAGAAATAAATAAATAAACAAAATAAAATAAAGAGGAACTATGTGACAAATTAACAGAATTGAAACAACAAATGCTAATATCTCATTTTGTATGGGCAAGTGGAAAAAAGCTCAAGGATAGAAACAACAATTTATTTCCAAAGGTTATTTTGATTAAATTGGAAACAAAAACATTTCCAAAATGTTTCAAAATACTTTTAAAACATCTCACCCAGCCAACAAAAAAAAAAAAAAAAAAAAAAACAAAAACGAAAATACAAATGAATGTTTAGAAATATAAATTAAAATCCATCTAAATGTATGAAATTTTGATAATAATTTAATGAAGCAATTTATTATTTTGGTATGTTATACCATATTGTGGTATTTTTATTAAGAGAAATATTTGAATTGCTATCCTAATAGCGTTTCATTCTAGTGTATTAAAAAGGTGAAAATATTTAGGCCATCTCAAAGAAAAGAAACAATAATTTGCTCCTTCATATGCAGAACAAAGAATGCTTCCCGTTATGACCGGGATAGTTTAGTAATTTACTATTATTTCAAAGATTAAGATTTCTCCTCTGCCCGCCGCCCCCAACAGGCGCTTGGGGGGGGGGGTTGTTTTGATGGCTCCGCCATAATTGAAATTTATATTAGCAGGTTTATTGTGTGGCATATATAATAGCTCTACAAAACTTAATGGCCTCCAATAGTTATTATGGAAGTGGCCTATTTGGGACAAGATTATAGAGAGAGAAAGTGTATATAAACATTAGCCAGCTTTTTCTTCCTCATTTTCTGATAAATTCTAGCATATAACTCAAATATCAGGGCAAGATCAGACATCAAATTCAAAATTATCCTTACTGCATAGAGTCATGGTGTTTCAGTTGGCACGGAAAGGAAACCATTTTGGAAATACTTTTAAAATGTTCAAAAATGGGCAAAAAACATGAAAATACAATATATGCAATTTTAATAATAAATTAATTAAACACCTTATCATGTTCGTATATTTTTCTATGTTTTGGCATCTATAATCATTTTTTAATGGAGAAATTAGAATTATTATTCCATTAGTGTTTTGATAGTCCTTTAGGGATCAAATACTTTTCGACCATTTCATGAAAAGGAAACAACATTTTACCGCTTGACTTCCAACCACCCTTTTTATAAGGTACATTCTGCTATATTCATGGGAAAACTTTATATATAGGATGTTGACATGTCTAGTGAAACTAAGAATTAAATCTAGGTTAGTATAGTTTAGAAGAGGATTTCTCAAGTTTCTTGAACGACGGTGATATCAAAATATAATGAGCATCCTTAGAATTGCCTGGATTAGAATCAGCTGCAATACCTGGAAGGCCTCAATTTTCTGTGGCACAAGAGAGTCTTCAGTAGTGCCAAGACCAAGCTGGCCATTCTGATTCCGCCCCCAACTTCAATCAAAAGAGAGAAATAGAGGAAAAACAACATTATACCTTGTGAATATAACATGTTTGAAAACAGGGTTAGCACAATTTCACACAAAAATAAATCACTAGCAATACTGGAAGTTGAGGGTATTTTCATTGATATTCTGGTAGATTTCTATCGTGAGACACTGTAGATATTTGGTTCCATCAACAATTATCACTTTTACGTTTGTACATAATAAACAAGCAGACAATTGATGTTAAAAGCTCAAAATAAGAGTGTAGATTGAAAGCTCAAAGTCAATTAGTATGCCACAGGATGATGCATGATAAGTTTTATCACAAAATTGTTGGTCAACTATTGTATGGTGCAATGCGCTTGGATTATATCATGTGATCTAGTTAAATAAACTCTTTTCTTGGCCTTCCCCCCCCCCCCCAAAAAACAAAACTAACAAGTTAACATTACATCTAGAAGCATAGAAGGGCTGGATGCCACAGATAGACAAATTGTCCAAGAACTGAGGAAAATAGTACATAAAAAAGCTCTATGGATATATTGATCAATAAATCCAAAGTACACCCTCCCAATGACCCAGAGATACGGACGTATTAAGTTGAAAATCAGAGAACAACGGAAAAGGGTTAATTCATCAATTACCAAACCATTAACCTTGTATTTATAATGTTGGATGCCAACTGTTACATAATATCTTTCTAATAACAAAAGATTCTGATTCACAGCAAATATAGAAATAAGAATATTTCTTATTCTAACACTCCCTCTCGAGCTGGAACATACAAATCAAACATGCTCAGCTCATCAGACAAATGCTAAAAAAAGGATCGAGACAAAGGCTTGGTAAGAATGTCGTCCAAATGAGATTCTGAGGACAAATATGGTGTACAAATTTCACCCCTCCTCAAACAATCCCGAATAAAATGACAATCAATTTCAATATATTTTGTGTGCTCAAGCAACACAGAGTTGTTGGCAATGAAGATAGCAGACTGATTATCACAAAACATAGACATCGGGCAAGCAACCTCTACACCAAAATCATGCAGGAGTGAGCAAACTCAAAACATCTCAGTTGTTGTATGAGCCATGGCATACCATTCAACTTCGGCACTAGAACAAGCAACAACAATTTGCTTTTTGCCCTATCTCTCCAATTGACAAGATTGTCACTAATATAGGTACAATAGACAAAGGTAAAGTAGCAATCAGTACGACTCCCAGCCCAATCAATATCACTATAACTAATCACAGAAAGAGATAAGGGTCGATATAACAAACCATGACCAGGAGCCCCTTTCAAGTACCAGAAGATACGGCACACTGCCTCAAAGTGTAGTGAATGGGGAGCATGCGTAAATTGATTGAAAAGACCCATAGCTTATATAACATCTAGACGACTGACTTCAAGATAAATCAATTTGCCAACCAAGGGTCGATAATGACCAACATTAGATAAAGGTGTAACAGTAGTAGCATCAAATTTGACAGATATATCCATAGGAGTGTCAGCAGGGCAAGAACATAATAAACCAATTTCAGATAAAAGATATAACACATACTTGCGTTGTGAAAGAGTGAGCGAGATGGTGCTATTTCTATACCAAAGAAATAGCAAAGGGCACCGAAGCCTTTAGTGCAGAAATGTTGACTTAAATGAGACATCAAATCAGTAATATCTAAGATGTTATCCCAAGAGATAACCAAGCACAAGGAGGTTGCTTCAGACCATATAAGGCATGACGTAATCTGCAAACACAGTGTTCACTCCTACAACATCATAGCCAAGAGATTGCTCCGTTTAAACCTCCTCTTGAAGTTCACCACGGAAAAATACGTTTTTAATGTCCAGCTAATAAAGAAGCCAAGAGCAACTCACAGCTACAGCAAGAAGTATGCAAACAGAATTCAAAAAAGCAACTGGTGAAGAGATCTCCAAATAAGCAACTCCATAAGTCTGAGTATAGCCTTTAGCAACAAGGTGTACTTTGAGTCTCTCGACAGAACCACATGGAAGATCTTCACATTATAAATCCAACGACATCCCACTGTTTGCTTTCCAGAAGGTAATGGTGCCAGCTCCCAAGTATGATTCTGATAAAGTGCCTACATCTCCTCATCCATAGAATGCTTCCATCCAGAAGTAGATAATACAGCTTGGAATGAGATTAGAAGAGAAACAGAGAACAAAGCACAAACAAAAGAATGCAAACAAGGAGAAGTACAATGATAGGACACAAATTTGGCATGGGATATTGGGTGCAAGTACGCCTACCTTTGCGTAAAGCAATGGGTAGATATCGTCAGAGGTAGAAGGAGCTATTAGGCATTCAAATGCTCAAACCCACAAGCAAACACACACAACCGAAGACAAACAAAAATAGGAAATAAGCATATGCAAGAAGAGAACAAGAAAGTGATTTATGTGGTTCCAACTTAAGCTACTTGTTTAATCGTACATCCACAGGGTGTTAGGATGTTTCACTATAGTGAAGTATAAGAAAATGTTACAAGATTACAATGGAGGCAATCCTAAACATTCCTTTTATAGCTGCAAGAAACCTTAGCGCACATTTTAAAAAAAAAAAAAAAAAAAAAAAAAAAAAACCTAAAATGCAAAAGTACGTTTTTGCCCTTGTTTAAATCAAACTTCATACTTAACAGTCTCCCACTTGAAGACTGATTCAAAACAACCATTCAAATGCCAACAGTAATCAACCATCACCAACAATCACCAGCAACCAGCCTCTCACTTAAATTTGGAGACCCACAGAAGCTGAACAAGCCTTCAGCTTCTCCACATTAACCACCTTCGTGAAAATGCTTGCCAGATTATCCCTTATGTGAATTTTATCTAAAGTGAACTACCCATCATCCAACAAAGAAAGAATAAAGTGATACTTTATGTCGATACGCTTCGTCCTCGAATGAAAAGTTAAGTTCTTTGACAGATGTATAGCACTCTGACTATCACTGAACAATTCATCACTTCCTTGTTCCTTGCCAACTCTTTCATGAGGCTCTTCAACCATCTCATCTCCTTGTATACCTCTGTGGTTACAACATACTCCGTTTCTCTGGTGAAAATAGTTACTATTTTCTGTAAAGCTAACGGCTGCACTCTCAAAAGTAAACACATACCCAGTAATGTTCTTCTTGCTGTCAATGTCCCCTACCAAACCCGAATCCACAAATCCTTGCAAACAAATATCAAAAATACCTTTTACATACCGCAAAATCCAATTGACTGCCTCTTAATGCTTCTTGCCCGAATTTGCCATGAACCTGCTCACAACTCCCAATGCATGAGCAATGTCTGGCCTCATGCTAACCATAGCATACATCAAGTTGCCTACTGCTGAGGCACATGAAACTTTGGCCATGTAATTCTTCTCTTCATCAATTACTACACCCTTTTTCCTTTAAAAGCTTGAAGAGACTTGCCAATAGTGTGCTAACAGGCTTAGCATCTTCCGTGTTGAACCTTTTAAGTACCTTTTCAATGTATTTCTCCTGTGACAACTTCAAATTCCGATTCATCCTAACCCTACTAATTTGCATCCCAAGGATTTTCTTCGCAGAACCCAAATCCTTCATTGCAAACTCCTTGGACAACTGGTCATTGAGATTAGCAATCTCATCCATACTTGAACCTGCAATAAGCATATCATCTACATATAACAAAAGTATGACATTCGATTTAGCAAGCTTCTTAAAATAACAACAGTGGCCCCATGACATCTACTAAACCCCGTATCTGTCATAAAAGTGTTAAAGCTCTTTATACCACTGTCTAAGTGCCCGTTTCAATCCAGACAGACTTCTATGAAGCTTACACACTTGATTCTCCTTTCCCTTGATAGCATAACCCTCTGGTTGATACATATAAATGTCCTTCTCCAAATCCCCGTGAAGGAATGCAGTTTTTAGATCCAACTGCTCAGTGCAAGTTCTCAATAGCCACAATATTAAAGATACATCTGATAGTAGAAATCTTCATAACAGGAGAAAAGATTTCGGTGTAGGAAATACCTGATTTCTACTTAAAAGCCCCACTACCAACCTTGCCTTGTACCTGATTTCTACTTAAAAACCTCACTACCAACCTTGCCTTGTACTACTTGCTCCCATCAGATTTTTCCTTAAGCCTGCGTACCTATTTATTGTGCAAAGCTCTCTATTTGTTGTGCAAAGCTCTCTTTCCTTTGGGCAACTAAACCAAGTCCCAAGTCCGATTTAATGAGAGAGAATCCATCTCACCATCCATCACATGCTCCTATTCCAACCTGGTCTCCACCTACAATATTTCCTCAAAACATTCTGATTCACCACTATTAGTTAACAACAAATAGTGTAAAGAAGGAGAATAATGCATTGGAGATTTACTGATACGATCAGACCTCCTAAGAAGAGTCTGTGGATCTACCTATGAAGTAGATTGTGTATTAATATCCTGAGACTAAGACATTCCTGTTAGGGATCCCCTCAAACTCTACAACATCTGAATTTTCATTAGCCTCCTTAAATTGATTATGTCTATTTTTATACAAATCAGACTCATTAAATATCACATCCATACTCCTGTATGCATTTTTCAATTTCCAAAATTATACATCCTATACCCATAGTTATCAGTACCATAGCCTATAAACACCAGACTTAGCATCAAATTTACCCCTATCACTCAAATCAATGTGCTTATAGGCTATGTAACCAAAGACTCGTAAATGGAATAAAGTTACCTCTTTAGCTGGCCAAGCCTCCTCTAGCAGTTCAAAATTCAAAGGAATTAAAGATTCCCTACTGATCAAATGCGCCATTATGTTTATTGCATCATCCCATAATTGTTTAGGTAACCTAACAAGTACCTTCATGCTCCTTGCTTGCTCTAGGATTGTCCTACTCATGCGCTCAACAACTCCATTCTGCCTTGGCCTCTTTGGGATTGTTTTCAACCTTCAAATCCCATTCGCAGCACAATAAACCTCAAACTCACCCATCAAAATATTCGCCGCCATTATTAGATTTCAAATACTTCAATTTCTTTCTTGTTTCATTTTCAAATAATATTTTCCAATTCTTAAAAACATCAACACATCAGATTTATATTTGAGAAAAATAAACTCATAATTTTCTAGCAGCGTCGTCAATGAAAGTAACAAAATAGCCACCAAGAGAAGATACCTGACATGGGCCCCACACGTTTGTACGAACCAACTCTAGCTTCTTTGTTTCCCGAGGACACAATTCTCACAAAAGTCCAAATTCAATGATTTAAGGCTCGACAATTTACCCTTCAACAACATTATTTTCATCCATTTTTCACTCATGTGACCTAGCCTACAATGCCATGTAATACAATCAATCGCTAAGGCTGCCATCGCACTGTAAGTATCCAAAGATACATAAACGGTTCCTTTTTTTACCACAAGCACAAACAAGACCCCTTTGCTCATCTTCCAAGTATCGGATGTAAACGATGTGACGACTCCACCTTCTGATAACTAACCCACCAAAATAAAAGTTCTTGTTAAGACTAAGCAAATGTCCAACATCCTTTAATTTCAGTACTATCCCATCGATATGAGTAATCTGCACATCTCATTTCCCAACTATGTTGCAAGCCTCATCATCACCAAAGTAAACCTTTCTACGATTTCCTTACACATAATTTTGTAACACATGTATGCGTGGAGCAGCATGGAATGAAAGTCCCGAATCTACAATCAGGACTTATTCCAAGAATCCAACGAACAAATCAAAACTCCATTATCCAACTCATCTGTAACATTGACGGTGTTCTTACCCCCATGATTATTTCCATTCTATTTCTTTTTCAACAGTGCTCTAAGGTCTCGCTTCAAGTGCTCCATCTGATCACAGTTCCAACAACCCTCAAGTTTCACATCTCTACCATAAGATTTACTGCTACCCTTGTTTTTTAAATTTCCTCTTTGCTTGCCCTTGTTGTCTCCCCTATTTGCAGACATGCCTTTTTTTCTCCGTACTTATTGCTAAATCAAAAGCAACATCCTCACCTGATGCTCTCCTCCTAACCTCTTCTCCTAAAATCAACCCAGTGACATCCTCCAATTTTATTTTTGCAGATCTGAAGGAATTACTAAATGTCACGACAAGTCCGTTCCAACTTTCTAACAAACTCAACAATAAAACAAGAGCTCTAATTTCATCATCAAAATTAATACCCACGTTATCTAAGTAATTCATGACCGTATTAAATTCATTTAGATGTTCAGCAACAATGGAGTTTTCAGGCATCTTTAAATTAAACAACTTTTTCTTAAGATATACCTCATTCATCGCATACGACTTCTCGTACATCTTTTTTAGGGTTTTGAACAAATCTGCTGTAGTCTTTTCTTTGACAATATTTGACACAACCCATTGTGCGAGGCTCAATGGCATAGCCCCCAAAACTTTGCGAGCCAAAATATTCCAATCTTCTTATGTAATGCTTTTTGGCTTTTTTTCGCTAATCGGAAAATATAAATCCTTTTGAGACAGAATATCTTCCATCTCCATCTTCCAAAAAGCATAGATTGTATTATTGTACTTCTTGATCTTGTATTTATCTTTAGCCAGTGTGTAAACCCTTGACCTCCTAAACCAGGACTCTGATACTAATTGTTAGGGATTCAAATGCTCAAACCCACAAGTAAACACACACAATCGAAGACAGACAAGAACAAAAAATTTTCACAAACAAGAAAAGAACAAGACACAGAAGTTTACCTAGTTTTGACTTAAACTAATTGCTTAATCGTACATCCACGAGGTGCTAGGTGTTTCACTATGATGAAGTATAAGAAAAGGTTACAAGGTTATGATAGAGGCAACCCTAAGCGTTCTTTTTTATAATTACAATGAACCCTAGCACACATAAATAAATAAAAATCCTAAAATACAAAAGTACGTTTTTGCCTTTGTTTAAATTGGACTTCAAACATAACAGGAGTAGGGGTTGGACCCTTAGGCAAATTGGACGAATTGGATGGGCCCTAAGAAACAACTAGTCTCTCCTAAGCCCGTTAGTACACTTGCAACGAACAACCTGACTGTTTAGATTTTGCTAATATTCCTGTAAAGAGGATTGAGAAAGAGGTAACATAGGACTAGTTTTGCCTTGATTAGTCTCCCCCTCATGAGAATGAGAATATGACTGCCCCTGAATGTTAAAAATAAAGTCATGAGATAATTGAGTCCCAAAAATGAAAAAGAAGGCAGTGGATTCAAAAAATGTAACATCAACACGCACAAAAAATTGACAAGAAAATGGATGATAACGGTAGCCTTTCTGTGTACAAGAATACAAAAAAATAAATAAATAAATAATCAAACCAAGTCTTTTCCAACTAGGTAGGGTCGACCATATAGATTTGACAACGCCAATCAAATCTGTTTAGGACCATGTCCTCTATAAGATCCATATAGGCAAGGTCATGTTTAATAGTTTCTTTCTAACTTCTGTTAGGTCTCCCTCTCCCTCTCCTACTCCTAACAATCTTCATGCTTTCACACCTTTCTATATACAAGAATACCCCAGAAAAATGCATTTGTGAGAGCAAGGAAACATTTTATCTAAATTAGGATCAAGAATATGAACAAAGACAACACAACCAAAAAGTCGAGTAAGAGAAAAAGGGTTACCAGCGAGATAGACCAACAACGATAGCCGTTAAGCGTGGTTGACAGGGCGGCGACAACACGAGAGTTTCACAAAGCGACAAGGTTGTTCACATCAATGGTGAGGAACAGTGACAAGGAACACACCGTTAGTGAGGAGCGACAATGATGATATGCAGCAGCGATGATACACGCAGCAAAGACAATACACAACGGCGATGAGAGATTCTAGTAGCAGGCAGCGACGAGGATGTCAGTTGATTAAGGTTACGACAAGCATCAGCAAGGTCTAGTGGGCATCACGATGCTCCTCGAAAAACACTGACAGTAACAACGTTAGCCATCAAGTGTAGCCCATAGGTTAGGGTTTCCTTTTTCTTCCCCCCCCCCCAAAAAAATCAGAGGAAGGCTCTAATACCAAGATGAAAATGAGATAATAATAGAAATGGGTTAATTGATATATTACTAGACCATTAACCTTGTATTTATAATGTTAGATGCCAACTGTTACATAATGTTTCTTATAATAAAAGATTCTGATTGACAACAGATATAGAAATAAAAATATTTCCTATTCTAATACATTAGAAAATGCTTCACCACTTGGTGCGAAGGAGCCCCAACACCAACAAAGGAACATCCATCCTTTTATACCACAAGCACCACATCACATAACAAAAATTTCAACCAAAATTTCCTCTTTTCTATCACATGCCCTGCTCTAGTTTTGAAGAAGATTAATCTTTTCTAAAAGTCGTGAAGAAGATTACCCATTGTCTAAAGACAACTCAATAAGCACTCAACAAATTCCAGGTCATCTACTCCCCCCGCATCGTTAAACGTACAACACCAAGTATGTAAAATTTTCTTAATTTTCTTGTTTGCATCAGATTATCAGTAACTAAGGTATTTCCATGAGCTGCATCCCAAAAAAAAAAATGATTTGTAAACCCTTTGTTTAATCTAATCCCCACACCCTCAATGCTATAAGCCTGAGGAAAACCCCACCATGCCAAAAACAAACCTTACATATGCCCTTACCTTAAGATGGATGTGCTTCAACAATTCATTTCATGCCCTCCTGACACCATTCCATGAGTATACACCAAATTCCTAGCCCAAATAAATTAATTAAAAGCCCCTTCAATTTCTCTAATTTCTGCATTAAAGGCTAGCATTTGGATTTTGGAATAACGAAGGTGGAGATAAAGCATGTCTCAAGGGTTAAATGCTTATAGAATGGGCTTAGCATTCAGATCCCCAAGCATCCGTCTCTAACTGGTAAGTAATAGGAAGGCTTTACAATGTACTAATAAGGGTGAGCTTTGCCTTTTTACAAGCACTGTGTCTCATCATGCCAAACTCTTCTAGAAGCACTCAATCATCCCATCTCACACTACCTTTGATAGATGACCCCAGTGGCAGTCCTAAATAGGAGTTTAGAAAGAAACGTAACATGCATTCAAGGATAGCCATCAAGTCTTCCTTGTTGGTAACCTCCCCAGGAAACAAAATATCGTTTCTTTTCGACAACTTGGTCAAAAAATCGCCATTTCCTATTATACCCAAATGAAACACTAGTGAAATAATAATCCTGATTCTTCAACTGAAACAAAGAAAAACAAATTAAAATATAGTATAGTACCCAAAATAAGTTTTTTCAAGTAACTTTATCATTTGGATTTCATATATTCAGATAGATCTCAGTAATAGAATATGTTAATCATGGCTTTGGTTTTAATATTTGCTACAAAGAAGATACCAATGTCAGTTGCTTAACTAAATGGTAAATGCATACATAGTTTGATTCACTTAAGGGGTTGGATCTGACATAGAATTGTGAGTCTGCATCATACTATACTACAGTCACTACTCTGTGTTGCATTAAAGCTTAGTTTCCCATTATCTCCAACAAGGAAAGAAATTCGGAAAAATAAAAAAAAATAAAGAAAAGAAGAAGAAGAAGAATGTTGCCTAGGTGTTAAACCAACTAATTTTGGATTGAACCAGAACCAAAGCTACATTAGATTTAAGGGAATAGAAATAAAGGGTCATATACAACAATAGAAAATAAAGAACAAAGAATATTTATGGTTACCAACCTATATAGCTCGCCATTCACAGTCACTGCCAAGCAGTGGCTGTCTCCGCAAGCAATTTGCTTTATCCGTAAACCCTGTAATGCTTTAATTGGCTGAGGAGTAAACAAGTCACTAGAATTTCCATGACCCAACCTCCCAAAATCACCCCTGAAAATTTGGAAGAGGAAAAAAATAGTTATGTTGTCAAATAGCACATAGAGCTGACACCAAGATAATCACAGGGTAGAACAATTTTTATATGAAAAGCAATAATAAATCATAGCATTCCTTGTGATTTAATTAATTCATATGCCCGATGACCCCTAAAGTAGCAATCAAACCATAAACAATAAATTAACTGGATGCCTGTTACACTCGGATAACCTAAATGTTCTAACACCTCTGTCACAACCTTACATAAGAAATCTAACTTCAACACCAGCAATTTCTTTCGTTTTTTTCCATGCATATGAATCACAACCCTCATCCTATGTATGGGTTGGGTGGACCCCAACACGCATATTAAGGAAGAATAGGAAGACCTAGAAAGAGTCCAACCCATGATACCCATCTTTATGATTCATCCTAGAGATTTACCACTAGGCCACCCGTGCAAGTTCAAGAAAGCACAATTATTTTTCCTTGATAAATAGATAAGAAAATATTGAAGTGGCAAAGAGGACAAATAGTAGATCTAATATTATATAGACATGAATTGTTAAGAAATACCTAATTTATAACCTTATGGAAAACATAACCCATGACAAAAAATGAACAAATAAACAGAATCTATGTAGCCGACCCCAATTAGGTTGGGATTAAGACTTTATTAGTTAAAAAACAATTAAGTACAAACTTAAAGAACCAAATATAATTAATGAAAAAGTTAATTACCAAAAAAAAAAGTGAAAAAGTCAAAGCTGGTTGTAAGAAAAAGAGACCATTTGAATTAAAAGAAAACTATTTGATTTATAGTTAGGATTATCATAATATTCTTATTGATTGTGTTTCCTTATTTTTCTCAAATGTATCTTTTCCTTTTTCGGCTATAACTATATATTATAAATTTAAGGTTAGGAAGGGGGGTGTGGGAATTTTAAATTTAATCTCTTCCAATCTGTTTCTTCAATTAGTTCTTCTCAACTTGGTATCAAAGCTTTGATGTATATATATATAAGCAAAAAAAAAAAAAAAAAATTAAAAAACCTTGTTCCCATGAAGTCTTCACAATGTCACTGTCCTCAGCCGCCGACCTCTTTTCCAGTCATCACCAACAAACACCTCGTCGGCTTCCAACGAACTCAACCACCAATGGTCGATCTATGGTGGCTACTCCACGTGCCTCTATGCCCCGATGACGTTGCCTGTCCAGATCTCATGCACGTAGCTTTTTAAAGCTCATGCTGACTTATTCATTCGCATCGCACATCTAGCGACCATTGACAACAGTCGTTTGATGTAGAAGCATCCTCTAGTCGTCGCCTTGATGTCTTTCTAGCTCGCTGCTCATAGTTCCCTTGACCTCTTATCTGTTCATGGCTTAAATATTTCGTCTGAGTGATTGTGTCTTGATGTGTTGACTATTGCTAATTCTTTTATCGCTTATTGTTGCTCAATTGTAATTTCTTTCGCCAAACCTGAGGTGTTGGTTCTTTTGCTGCTACTCTCATCTTATTTTTTGTTTTGTCCTTATGGCTATCAACCCTGCCAGAAGTTAAGACTAAAAAGAATTCATATCTAGTAGACTTTCATCATACTACTTTTAGGTTGAAAGCACAAGAAATGTAATTATTGTGGCCATACAAATCATATTGGCCCATATCACAGGCAAAAATATGGCAAACCAACTCAAGACTATATTCTCGTAGACATGAAACATCTTCATCCTCTTTGAATGGTCTCGCTCCAATATCTAGTTCACAAAGCGCCCTTTTCCATAAGCAGTGCTCTAGTTCCACAATTACCCTGACACATTCAAAGGATATTGTTGGTGTGGCCTCATCTCCTTCGGCATGGATTCTTAACTCTACAGCCAACACTCACATATCCGGTAACCTCTCATTTTTTTCTCATTTGATTCAAATTAATCACCAGATTGTACTAGCAGATGGCACCTCGAAACATGTTACAGGGAAAGGGAACCTTCACACTCTTCTTCACTTGTCTTATCTTCTAGTTTCTATATGCTTAATTTTCCCTTCAATTTACTGTCTGTTCGTTAATTGACCAAATTCTACCATTGTTCCATCACTTTTTCATTTACTTCTTATATTTTTAAAGATCTCAAGTCAAACAAAAATATTGCCATTGAGTACATGAAAGATGGATTGTATTATCGTAACCTTGATAGCCTGCATTCCTTTGCTCGTTGGCCTATATCATCTTCGTCAACCCTGATTAGTATTGTGTCTTCTCTTCAGTGGCCTATACCTTTTCATCAGCCCTAATTAGTATCGTGTCTCCTTTTCAGCGGCAGTTTTATCTAGGTCATCCTATAGCTATTGAGAAAAGTACACGAACATGCACCAAACACCCAATTTCTTACTTCATTTCTATGGACTAATGCTCCCCAAGCCATTAAAAATGGTTCCTTGCCAAAATAAATTCAATTCCAATACCATAGAAACTCGATGAGGTACTTGGGTTAAGAATTGCAAAAATGCTATGAATGATGAAATGGATGCGATAATTAAGAATCAATCATGGAAGATAGTGACGGTGCAATTTGGGTGTTTACATTTAAATATAGAGCAAATGGCTCCTTGGAAAGAAATAAGGCGAGGCTGGTAGTTAAGTGGTGGACTATCATGGAACTTTTGTCAATAGCAAAAATTAATACTATGTGATACTGCTATCTTCCGAAGCTACCTTGATGCCCTTGTAGCAATTCAATGTTAAAAATGCTTTCTTATATGGTTATTTAAATTAGGAAGTATACGTAGCAACTCCGCCTGACTTTGACGACAATTTTGGGAATCAATTTTGCGTGTTGAAGAAAGCATTATATGCCCTTAAGCAGTCCTTTCGGGCATGATTTGACAGTTTTACAAAGGTAATGTTGAGAATGAAATATAGACAAAGTTAGGGGGGTCATGCTCTATAAATTAAACATTCCACAGGGGAAGGAGTGACAGCTTTTATTATGTTAATGACATCATAGTCACCAGCAATGACCTTAAATAAATGAAGCATCTAAATTTATCTTGCAAAAGCATTTGAAATCAAAGGCTTGGGGAATCTGAAATATTAATTCGGCATAGAAGTGGATTTGTCAAAGGAAAGTATTTTCCTATCTCAATGGAAGTATGTATTGGATCTTCCTATCTCACAAAGACTAGTGGGAAGACTAATTTGCTTGTCAAATACCTGACCAAACGTTGATTATGCTATGAGTGTAATCAGTCAATTCATACATGAATCAAAAAATGTTCATCTTTAGGCCATGTATAGGGTGTTAAGGTACCTTCAGCTAACCCTGAAAAAATAGTCATGTTTCGGAAAAATGAAAACAAGACAATTGAAGCCTACAAAGATGCAAACTAGGCAGGCTTGATCACAAATAGAAGATCGACAACAAGATATTGTACCATGTTTTTAGGTAACGTAGTCATTTGGAGAAGCAAGAAGCAATCAATGGTAGCTAAACCAAGAGCCAAAGCAGAGTTTAGAGCCATGGCCCATGATATTTGTAAGCTCTTATGGATACATATCCTTTTAAGAGATTGTAAGATCCAATGACTAGAACCTATAAGGCTCTATGGTGACAACAAATCAGCTATTGGCATTGCCCACAGCCAGATACAACATGATAAAACTAAGCACATTAAGATTGACTGGCACTTGTAAAAGAAAAACTAGAAAGTTGACCAATCTGTACTTCATATATTCCAACTCATAAACAAATGGGACATGTGCTAACTAAGGATTAGTGAGTGTACCGTTTCAAGTTTGTTGAAATAACTTGATATACATTGTTGGACCCATTTTATAGCAACTTACGCTTTTAGGATGATTGGTGATTTAATATAGTATCAGAGCTTTAGTTTCAGGAGGTCCTTGGTTCAAATCTTGTTATTCCCCATTTATTACTAGGTTTTACCCGTGCCTAAAGGCACAGAAATATAATTTGACTTGTAAATAACTCAAATATAAATTTATTTATTAGATTTGCATAAAAAACTGTAACCTGTAAAAATAAAAATCACTAATCAAAAGAGACTAATATATTTACAGATGAATACAAGTTATTTTTATAGTTTTTTCATATAAATTTATGAAACAAATTTTCATTTTAAGTTATTTGTAGGTTAAATTATATTTGTGTGCCTCTAGGCATGGACAATATCTAGTTAGTTAATTTTTATTATTTATTAAAAATGTGTACAATTTTATTATTTATTAAAAAAATTATCAAATTTTCTAATTTAAAATTTTAAAAATATATGAGGAAAAAACAATCTTGACTATCGAATAAATTTAACAGTTAAAAATATAAAAATGTCAAACCAATAAGTTATATTGTTAGAAAAAATATAAAAATGTCCGAAAAAACTGGGACAGTTGAGACTGTCAATCCATGTTCATTAATTTAAGTTTCACATGAATTAACGGTTGCTAATCTAATAATGGCGAAACTTTAATGACGTACAACAAAATATCAAAAAATAATAAATTTTTTATTTATTTTAAATATAAAAAATTAAATGTAAAAAATATAGTAAAGTTTGAATTTCACAAAATTAATGGTCAAGATTATTTTTGGCTTTGCTGGCCGAGCCACGTTGGATAAAACCCCTGTAGGCCACTACAATTTAAAACTTAAAGCTACGTAGGACAATTGTAACTTTAAGTACATTCCTTATTACATAGAATATCTTATTTTTGAAAATATTAATTTAAAAACTTTCATATATAAAAGGTATTCAAAAAATATATGCGAACTTTGATGATGTAAAACAAATGTCACAAAAAAAGTAATTAATTCTCTATTTATTAAAAAAATAACTAATTCTCTGTTTATTTAAAATTGAGAAAAATATAATTTGTATAATTTTACATATAAGGTTTGAGTTTCAAATTTCAAAATTTAACCCCTCATGCCCTTGCCATTTGTTTAAATAAAAAAGAGATTAAGGTACCTATACAAATCTAAAAAGTATTCAAAAGAGATTAAGTTATCTACACATTTTTTAAAATACTAATTTAAAATCTTTTATATAAAAAGTATTCAAAAAGAAAAATGATGAAAGAGTGAGAAAAAAAAAATAATATTGACCGTTGAATATATTTAACAGTTAAAAAAATCTTAAATTCAAAATTTTAACTTTCCTTGTTATATAAATGATATAAAGAGTATAAAAATGTACGTATTTAAAATCTAAGTTTTAAACACATTAAAAATTGAAAGAAATTTTAAAGTTTGAATTTTTGTTAAATAAAAAATTTAGTTGACTATAAAAGATTGATATATAAAAGTTAAATTTAATATTTTTTAATTTAAATGTTTAGTTAAGTAATAAATTTTAATATATTGGAAATATTATTTTAATTTAAATGTTTCTGTTATCAGTTTACAAAAATTTATGTTTTAGCAATAAAGTTAAAAACAAAAAAAAATTTAATTTAATATTTTTAATTTAAATATTTATTTAAGCAATAAATTTTAATAAATTTTTATAAACTGGCAACAGATATTTGTACCAAAAAGATGAAGTTTTTTTTTTTAACTTACAATTTCAATTTTAATGTGTTTAATACTTAAATTTGAATTTGTTAAAAAATTTAGAAATCCTTTGTAATTGTTAAACATTTTAAATTTTACACTTTTTGAATTTGATTAAGCATAAATTAACAATTAAGTATAAATTATAATTCAAATTTGATTGGGTCCTGCAGGATGTGGTTTATTATGAAATGTAATGGATTGAATGCTCTAAAAAAAAAAAAGTTAGCTACACTGCACAGCATCACTCGCGTGTGACGGCTATTCATATCATTGATAGCAGTATTTTGAATGTAGACCGTAAAAACACCCGCGTTGCTTTTAAATTTACACACACACAACTCCCTCCTCCCGACACATACACAACTCTCTCAGCTTGTGACACGCACACACATGTCACGTCAAATGACCAATTTTATTAGATAGATTGTACACTTTGTTTACTTGTATTGGTACACCGTATTTGATTTAACTTGCTAGTCTCTGACTCTCTGCTTCACATGCAAATTGGGGCTGTATGTGAAGAAGTGTTGAAATAAATTGCCTTACATTGTTGAGCCCATTTCCTAATAACTTAAACTTTTGAAATAATTGATGACTTAACAAACATATTGTAAGCAAGCTGGAAATGAAAGACATCTAGAGGGCATTTGGAGTTCCCAAAAAGTTCAAAAAAAAATCAAAAATTAGTTTTGAATGATGTAAAAGTGACACATAGCGAAATTTGATTAGAGGACTTCGAAAACTTTTAAAGTTTTTTGAAATTTTTTGAAAAAATTTGGGGATGTAAATGGCCCCCTATTCATCAGCTTCTGGGGAGCATTAGAAAATGGACAAATAACTTAGGCTGTAAGTAGGCGAGATTTAATGGTTGTAATTAGGGTAATTAATAGTGGATGTAGTTAAGATAATTAATCCCTTTAATTACTATCATTTATGGGGTCAATTTTCCTAAAAAAACTAGGAGCGTATATATATTCAACCATATTGGCCTTGTAATAATAAGAGAGAAATTATTCCTTCCTTCAAAACCCTAACTCATGGTTTACATTTTTTAATTAATAAAGTATGGTATGAATCCTAACTCATGGGCTTAAATTTTTGAGTTGCAATGTGACCAATACATGCTATATCATCATCCACCAAATGTTTGCAATTTTGTAAAATCTCCCAACAGTCAAGTTGATAAAGATTTATCCACAAGTAACCAGTCAAGTTTTTAGTCAAACACGTCAACTTATCAACTGCGGACTTAACCCAAATAACCGTTTTTTTTTTTTTTTTTTTTTTGAAAGGTTAACCAAGATAATTTAGAACTCCCAATTTTGAGCTGTCATCAATCTTCAGATATAGAAGATCGAATAAAAGAACACATACGTTTAAAAAAGAAAGAATTAGAAGCAATTTGCCTCTTTCAGCAGCTTCCAAAATAAACAAAATATCCTATGATGAAGCATTCATTATAAATTTTATTTCCATAACTTTCAGCTTTGTGAAAGAGAAATTTAACACATACCATCCCCAACTGTAAACTTGCACACGTGCTTCAGAAATTGCAATTGTATGGTCTGCTCCACAGGTAACAGATACTATTTCATGGCCATCTAATGCACTTAACTGAGTAGGCAAATGTCGATCTTCAGCATCACCATGACCTAGCTGCCCATCCTCTCCCCGCCCCCATGAGCAAACAACATTTCCAGCTGAAGAAAAGAACATCTACAAAATGACTTTGTGTCCTTAATGGAAAAACTTTAAAATTTAGATGTTAGCAAGTTATATACATGGAAAGAATTGAAGCACAATAGTACAAAGGACAAACCAAGATTTGAAACAAAACATTAAAAAAGGCAGGAGTTAAATACATTGATGGAATTTACTTTGTTTCCTTTTTGATATAGATTCAATTATGTGCTTACATAAATAAAAATAAACCAAACTAAACCAAATTTCTTTAGGTCTCAAATCCATCAATAAAAATAAAAAACAAAAAAAGGCATGCATATAGCCAAACTTATTTAGATTTTAGACTTTTAGAATACTATTCAATTCTTGAAGTTAAGGTAATGTAGATATAATGTACATACATAAAGCCTGGATTTATTGATGATCGTTTAAATTTTAAGTTCAAGCAACTACAGAAAGACGTACCAAAATTTCAACAATTAACTCATGGACTTAAGCTATCCTAACATATGCATGTCTATAGATATCGGTATGTATTGTGATAGATTTTGGAGAATATCCCAGTTTACATTTTAGTAAAGATAGAAATAAGACATTCCGTAGATGGAGCTTGATAGTTTATCTCATCTAAGCAAAAGAATTTTTTTTTTTTTTTTCATTACAAAGAAGTATAACGAACTCTTTTTGAATTTTTCGACTGATTTTACCCATCAAAGCAAAAAAAATTTCCTTTCCTTCAATTTTTTTTTTTTTTTAACGAAGAAGAAGTATAACAAACTCTTTTAATTTTGTTATTATAAATTCAGATGCTTCAGAAGCAATACCAATCACTGTAATGTGTCGTTATTGCTATTATGGCACCATTATAGCCATTACATAGATTAATTTTATTCACACAGCAATAGTGGGTAGTAGCGATATCAGACATAGCTGAAATCATTATGCAACAGTTGCAGTTACTTTTTAACATGAACATGTGTAGCAACTTAAGGCTTCTATTACGAAACACAATTGGTTTCTAAGATCACTTCCAGCTGTAGGATTTTTATTAGTTAGTCCTGGTAAAGCCCCAGATGGAATATTTTTTTGAAACAAGGTCCTCAATAGCGACATGAAGACTCCTTAGTTGTTAATTTATATTTAATTTACTTTATTAACAATTCATTTTATAAAATTAAGGGGAAAAAATAAAAAAAATAAAAAAACCTTTAAACTAAAACTGAACTAAATGATAAATGAAGCGAAATATACGGAAGTATTGTACTAGAAAGAATAATGAGATGAATTATAGGGTTACTTTTTAACATGAGCATGTGTGGCAACTTAAGCTTTAAGACTTTGACTACGACAATGGGAACTTCCTGGCGCGGATATCAGGCCTATGGGAGAGGCCGGTAACTGACATTTGCCAAAACACTGACCCAGGACTTCAGTTGGACTTTTCCGATGACTGGAATAGTGATGGACAAGTTTGACTTTGTGTCCCCTTCATATGTGAACAGGATTAGGGTTTGAACTGGACTTGGATGCCAGACGAGACAATATTTGGGATATTTGCTTTTGTGTATATATATATATATATATATCAATGGAATAAAACTGTACACACAGATATACCCTACACTATCTAAATATTCAAACTACAGCACTAAAAATATCTAAATGTTCACAATAGTAAACTAAAAATACCTTCTTCTCTTTCAAGTCATTATAACTTAACATAGAGGAAAGAAAATCAGAGTAAAATACAAGATCATGCTACATATAAATTATTGGGGGAGGGGAAAAATGGAAACTTGGAATTACCTTCTATTTTAGTTTTTGGGGGAAGCACAACTGAGAACATTCTCATGAAATATATGAAAATCAAATGGATTAACAACAATTTAGAAGAATGGCTTTCGACATCAACTGGAGACCATACTTCTTGCTTTTCTTAGGTATCGAAACTAAAAGCATAATCATGACTGAACAAACTCAGATTGTCCAAATATTTACGACATGAAAACAGAAGTCAAAGGAAACAATAGCGTCTGAGTCCTGACCACGCAAACAATGTGTTAGAAATTGGGATTTTCGAAAATCAAGAAACTACCGAAAATTAAGACCAAAACTTCAAATCAAACTTGCACTCGATTGAGAACATAAGTACGCTAATAGACACAAACATGTACTTATGCATTCATATCCGGATGGGGCGAGGAACATTCATGTAATGCAATATAGGAAAAGAAGATTATTTAGAGAGAGAGAGGAAATGAGTTTACAGAGAAGAGCAACAGAGTGACTGGCACCGGCGGAGATGAGAAGAACTCGGCGAATCGGTTCGCTTACTGTTTCAGGGTTAGTACTGCTGGTTTCCTCTGCCATATCTCTTGTTCTCGCTCACAGCCTTTCCCAAAACTTAATAGTATGCGAGACTTTCTGTGACTCGTCTGTATGTTATGTAGAGCACCCGAGAGAAAGCGTGTACAGTGAAAGAGTTGAAAAATGAAAATATTGGGTGGGAGAGAGATTGAAGAAAAGTCCTTTCGTCCTGTGCCCAGAGAAAGCGTGTACAGTGAAAGAGTTGAAAAATGAAAATATTGGGTGGGAGAGAGATTGAATAAAAGTCCTTTCGTCCTGTGCTCTCTTTCTGGGTCTAGAAAGCGATGTAATAATGAGGGGACAAGAGGACAACCTTTACAGTGAAGGAGATGGTATATTTTGATAACTACTCCTTTACCCACTGATTAGGGGGAAAAAAAAGTTAAAATTTTAGGTTCTATTTGGGAAGAGTAGCTGGTAGTAACTACCAGCTATTCAACTTTTTGGTTTTTTTTGAAATGATCAAATTTATCCTCTTACATTTTAATCTTATTTTAAACCTTCAAAGGCAAAAACATCAAATTAACAAAAAATAAAAAAGCTAACTACTAAAAAGCTAACTTTTTTCCCTTCTTAAACATAAAAAAAGCTAACTTTTTAGTAGCCAACTACAAAAAATGTAGTTTTTTTTCCTTCCCAAACCAAGCCTTAATTTATAGGCAACAGGAACCGCGGAGAAAGTAAACATAGAATTTTTTTAATCTTACCATTAATTAATTAAAATATATGACATTTTTATCCGGTTAATAATAATTATCAAATTTTCGTTAATGAAAATGCATTTGAAATTGTGTTTTTTAATATACTGAAAGCATTATTTGAAACTACATTTCTTCTTACCTTGTCAATACTAAAAACACTATTTAATTTTGTGTTTTTACCTTTGAAAACATTGTTTGATATAGTTTTTTTCTTCAAGTTCTAAAACATAGAAACACACACATAACAAAATAGATCTCTTGCCTCCCTTTTTGCTGCAGTTGGAAGCATTTCAGGCTGATGAGAGTTTTCTGCTTCCTCTCTCTCTCTAACTTCTAGTCTTTTAAAAGGGTTTCAGGGGATAATTTGATTTTAGGGTTTGGTGCTTCAGAACGAGGAGTTTTTTCTCTGTTTGATTTGCTAAATTTGGGGGCTTTGGCTCAGATTGGAGTGGAGTTTCTCTTTAGATTTTGCTAGAGATATAAATTTGTGCGTGCAATTGAAATCCGAAATGGAGATAAACTTCTTGAGTTTGAATTCGAAAGACTATGTAATTGTTGTAAAGGAAGGGGGTTATTGAAGAATGTAAAGACTTGGGTAATTTTACTTGACCTCATAAAGCAAAAATACTATTTTGTTGGTGAATTACATTGATTTTTTATTCTTCAATGAGCAAGAAAGCGGTAGTTCTTAATTTTTGTTTAATCTAAATTTGTGTTTCCTTCAAGGTGGGGTGAGCATAAACGCTGACAAAGAGAAAGAGAGAACTTCAAATTGAAACCAAGAGGGAGGCTAATATAATTATAAAACACAAAAAACGCGTTTTGAAAGAGCATTTTCTAGTAAAAAAGTCAAGAAAGAGAAAAACGCTTTATTAAGCATCTTTTTCAGGAGATCAAAAATGCCAAATCAAATAGCATTTTCAGTATTAGCAAGATAAGAAGAAAATGCAGCTTCGAATATCACTATCAATGTATTAAAAAACCACAATTTCAAAACACGTTTTTATTAACGACAATTTGGAAATTATTTTTAATCGAGCAACAGATGCCATATATTTTAATTAATGAACAATAAAAAAAACAAATCTATAAATAGATGGATAGATAAAGAGAGAGAGAGAGAAGACATTGAAAGAACGAACAAGACAATCAATTCAATGAATAAAACAAGTGGTTGCATACGACGCGATGAGAAAAATCCCAATTACAGCTTTTACTGGTCGTTGTTATTAGTTGGATATTTTCACCTCGCAGAGGATTTTTTGAATAATATATTTAGGTGCATTTTATGTACTAATTTTTGTCAATTTGTATCAATATTATCCATTTTTTATTTTTTTGAGTTTATTTTAAATTTTAAATTTTATAATTTTTTAATAATTTTATAAACTTTTCTCAATTTTCATAAATTATTTTCAAAATTTTTTTTTTTTAACCAAAACCATTTGCATGGGTCTGGTTAAAATTTTTAGAATATGCCAATTAAGATTTTCTATTTTACAATAAAGAAATATTTCGACTTAATGTTTTTTAAAATTTCTTAAAAGTTAAACATTTAAATTAAAAATTAATCTTAATGTACATAAAACTTAACATTTTAAACATATAAAACTTAATATTTAAACATACTCTTTTACACTTTTTGTACTATCTATATAATAACGGAGCTCAATAATTTGAATTTGGAATATTTCAAACCTTAGATTTGTGAGATTCATGTTATACACGGTATTTTATTTTGATTATTTTATTTGAATTTTTTGTCCAATTAAATATTTGAACCTAAAGTCTGGTCTGGATAGTTAGGTTTTTTTTTTTCTTAGGTTGAGTTTGACTGGTAATTGTATTGGATTAGAAAACTAGGCCAAGGGCCCAGTCTTCTTTTCTTTTCTTCCTTCTTTCCTTTTTTTTTTCTTTCCTTGTCTTCTTTCCTCCCGAGTACTAGTATACAAGATTGCAAGAGAGAAAAAGAGAGTGAGGAGAGAGAGTAGATAGAGAAAGAGGAGTTTAGAGAGGCAAACTGGATAGACCAAGGAATATTTGATGTTGTGAATGCCGTAGTAATGATGGTTATTGGTGATTTGGCTTGAGATGAGAAATATAGGCCTTGAAAGTTTGGAAGCCAAAGTCGAATTTTTTCATTTTTTTCTTCTTTTTTTTTTTTTTATCGAATTTGAGGTAGCTAGGGCTTATATACATGCTTCCATATTTTATCAACATGATTTTAGTATATTATATGCTTGATTTGGTTAAGTATTAAAAGATCTGTATTGATATATATGTATATATAGATGAGTACATATATGCATATATGTTGAAATCTTACATTTCTTTAAATTATTGTTGAAATTAATGTTGTAAGAACATGTTATTGGGATGTTTGGTTGTTTGTACATGATTGATTGTTGAGCCTGAGGCCTGAAGAGGTCAAATTTAGGGTAAGAAAGGTCAGCGACGGTTGGTTGGAGTACATAACGAAAGTCTATGTTGAGGCTTAAAGGTTCAAGCCACTTTCAAGTTGGGTGCGGCGTATTCTGTAGGGGTTTAACAAGGCTCCTCACATGTTCATATTGAGATATACTTTCGTTGTAATCGTGAATGGTGCAATTGGTATCCTAACGTACTTTGTTAAGTGTCACCCGTTCCAAGATAAGGTTGAGAGTAGATGAAAATTATAAGATATGCATTAGCATTACATTCCATGATTTATTTATTTTTTTTGTTATATTATTTTCCATTATATAATATGGTGTTACTTATTTATTATCTGCTTAGATACTGAGATTTTTAACTATAATGACATTAAAATGTTTGATATATTGATAATGAGTTTTGTTGTGAACCTTAAGTTATAAAGAAGGAACAATAGTGACCTAATTCCCGATATGAGTTACGTATGTTAGGTTTATTTTGTAATTAGAAAATTAGTGAATAAAGTAATGATTTCAAACTTATATTTTTAAGCATTTGGCTAAGGTGTCAAAAGTACAGGTTTGAAGGTTTTTTAAAAAGTTTCCTAATGCAAGGTTGAAAATATTTTAAGGAAGGTTTCTTAATATTCAAGGAGATTGGAAAGTTTCCTAAAAGATTTTGGAAAGTTTCTTACAAGATTTGGAAATAAGAAACTATGCAATCCTAAGAAGGATTGGATTCCTTGAGTGTTCTATAAATACAGACCTTCTCTAAGTGTCTTGGAGCACATCCATAAAGAGAAGAATATATTCTTGGTAAGTTGATAATTGACCTCTCTTCACTTAGCCACGATAGCTTTCAATTATCAAACTTCTGGTACGCGAGTTCTTCGAAGGTGTTCGACGATGTGAGCGTGGTCTTCATCAAGTGCTGGTGAAGATTCTTTGTCATGTGTTGGAGAAGGCATCCACTGTGAATTGATGCGTCAGGGTTAGAAGAGTAGACTGTGTTTGCTACTATGGTCCTCCTTGTAATTAGTTATGTATATTGGAAAGTTTGGTCTTCGTGGCCCGAGGTTTTTTATTCCTTAATTGTGAAGGTTTTTCCTCTTAATTCTTCATGTTCAATCTCTTTTTTTTTTCAACACTTTGAGATTTATTTGGTTGTTTGGAACTCTATAACTAGCAAGGGACAAAATTTCAATTGGTATCAAAGTGGGTTTGCCTAGCGTCTTACCACAAAGGCGTGATTCTTTTGCTAGTGAAATGGATCCCCCTAAGGAATGAGGTTCTAGTACACGACCTCCATGGTTTGATGGCACCAACTACTTATATTAAAAGGCACGTATGCAAGGTTATCTTATCTACATGAATTGCAATGTTTGGCTTGCAATTGAAGAAGGTTAGTCTCATCCTACTCACAAAGTTGATGCTGTAAAAATTTCTAAGCTCATGAATTTATAGACCAAGTTGGAGCAAGAAAAAATAGATGGAATTTTAAGGCTATAGGCTCTGTTTTCTGTGCCATTTATGCCAATGAATTCCAGAGAATTTCAAGTTGCCAAATGTAAAGGAGGCATGAAGAACATTGGAATCAACCCATGAAGGAAATCCTTTAGTGAAGAAGTCAAAGCTTCAAAGGCTCACAACTGAGTTTGAAGGGTTAAGAATTAGAAAACATCAACATTTCGATGATTTCTATGCCAATTCTAGCTTCAACTTTGGAGATCCTCAAGCAAATGTGGTAAAAAAAATCCTTTGTTATCTTTTTTCTACTTTTCTTGCCAAAGTTACCGTAATAGAAGAGAGTCAAGATTTTGATGAGATGAAAATTGAAGATTTAGTGGGTTATTTACAAAGCTTTGAGGCTAATATGTATAAACCCAATAAAGATATTACATTGCAAACCATTTAGGAGGAGGAAGATGGCTATAATGATAACGAAAAACTTTCTCTTAAAGATTTGCCAAAATGAATGGAAAAATTCATACTTTTTTTAAAAATTTTGAGAAAAATAAAAAAAGAAGATTTTGGTAAATAATTCAAAAAGAAGCCCGAGGTTATGAGGTGCTATGATTGTCAAGGCCTTGGTTATATTGCAACGGATTGCCCTATTAAGAAGAAGAGCAAAAAAAAAAAAAAAGCAAGAGGAAAGTAATGAATGCAACTTGGGTTGATTTCAAGACGAAAGACTCAAGTCCATCTTCTAAAGAAGAGGAAGTCGGCACAAATTTCTTCGCTTTCATGGCATCACATGAAGAAAGTGAGTATCTTCCTGGGTTTGTTGAATTTTACAATAAATTTAAATTCCCTATGCCTTTTCTTTCTCTTACTCCAAATGTCGAGGATGCTCTAAAAAATGAGAGTTCTCAAAGTGAGTCTTTTTCTTCTCATTCCTCATCCGAAGAATACTCTGACAACACTAAAGATGTATAAAGCCTACAAAAGATGAATGATGAACTTTTTGAAGATCGCTCAAGGTTTTTCGAAGAAACTAAGAAGTTGATGAGGGAGAAGAATGTAATGCAAAGGAGAGGGATTCTTTGAAGAACATTATAGGAGACGTTGAAGCCAAGAATCGTGATCTTGAAGCCCAATTTCACAAAACTGAAAATGATATGAGAACTTAATGAAGGGCTACGAAAGCTTTAAGAGAGAAGCTAAAGGCTAAAGATGAAGAATGCTTGGAGGCGCAAAGAGCTTTAAAAGAACTCAATGACAAATTGAGTATTTAATCTAAAAACCCTCATGAGGTTTAAGGTGCATAAAGAAGGCCCTTAGAGAAGAGCAGACTTGGTTTTGAAGGTGCAAGAAAGAAAAAACTTATGCCCCAAAGATTCCAAAGGAGGTTCCAAAGAAGCTTAAAACGACTCCACCAAAGCAAGTAGCTAAGAAAGCTCCTCAAAGGTCAAGATGTTAGTTCCAAGGTACACATTCTTATTTTTCTTATTATTTTGTACCCAGTTGCCACCATTGTGGAATTAAAAGCCATATTAGACCTAATTGCCACAAAATATATAGGTTGCCCACTACCTATGTTGGTACACGTAATTTCATGAGACCTAATTTCTGTGTCAAATAGGTTCGACCCATTGAGGTTTCAAGAGTCATCTTTTGATTCTAGATCTCACATGCCTAGGCCAATGAGGAAGAATAGAAATAAATTTTTTTCAAAACCCATTGGACCCAAACCCAATGCACCCAAGGCTTAAATTTCTTTTCCCAAAATAAGGGCAATTTGGATAAGAAAAAGTGACTGGCATGTTCAGACCACTAACAAAGATGAAGGGGTAAGCTTGATTAAGTAGGGGCTATTGTTTTGTATAGACAAGGATGTGCATATTGCTCTATATTTTCTCCTAGCTCTATTAGATCATGTAGTTTAAATTTTCATTCCTTACATGATTATTTTTTGTTTGTATCATTTTTTGAAAAAAAAAAGAACTAAAATAAAATTTAAAAAATCAAAAAGGTTTTTATAGATTTTGATACTTTTAGTATTTTATGATAATTGTTTTATATATTCTATGATCTTATCTATGCTAGGAGAACATGAATAAAAGTGTATGTTCAAAATACTTTTCATGACTTGGAATACATGCTTTAATAATGAGTAATGGTTTGTTGTTCTCTCTCATAGTTGTGATATGCTTTTAAGTTTAGTTTTAAACAAGCGAAGTCTAAAATTGTGTTTAATTCTATCTATCATTCTTTAAGCTTGACTTTATTTTCTACATGGACTTATGTTTGCCTTTTGGGATCTTTCAAGTAGATTTGCTTGGAAAGGGCTACCAATGGACGAGGGTGAAATCGACCTATTAACATGTTGGTTATCAAAATAACCACCATCTGGGAAAAGATGATGTAGAGGAAATTGCTACCTACTCATAAGTGTGTGAAAGCTGCCAAGTTTGGTAGGATTTGTGTGAGGGAAAAAAAAAATTGTTGGTGATTAATTGAAAAGTCATGGGAAAGAAGTTGAAAATTACAAAATTAGGAGAAATTAGTTGAAAAGTACAAGGATTTTAATTTTCATCTTAGTTGCAATTTAATGCTCCATGAAGAGCTTAAAGAAGATGCATTAGAGTATGAAAGTGTGAATGATTTACATGTTAGATGATACTTAATCACTGACATCTCTAGCAGTTTTCACTTTTGTGCCTTATGTGCACAACTCATGACATGAACGTTATTAATTCTATGAATTCTTGATTCATGGCATGTAAAGCGGTCAGTCTTTATTTAATATTCTTAAGGTCTAGCCTTGATCATAGCATGTTCAAAAATAGACTAAAGTACTTGAGTTGAGAAGTTCAAGTTTTAGGTCTCAATCTTAGTTAGTTGCATACTTTTAATTAGTTGTTCCATATTTTCTCCATTCCCCTTACCTTTATTTATTCATGTTCTATTTTTTTTTCATTCCTTATTGACTTGATTTCATGTTTTCTTTCATAAAAATGAGGAGACGAATTTGATTATAATATTTTAAACCTAACGCTTTTCACTATTTAAGTAATGTGTAGGTTTATATAGGAACATTGATTAAGGGGGACTTCACATGTTCACATATCAAGGGGGAGTTTAGCTTGATTATGTTTAAATCTTGAGAAATGCTGTAATTGTTTTTTAGATTATATGTAAAAGTATTGTTTTGTAACAAAATTTCCAAAGGGGGAGATTGTTATGTTTATTTTGTAATTGACAAATTAGTGAATAAAACAATGATTTCAAACTTGTTTTTTTTTAAGCATTTGGCTAAGGTGTCAAAAGCATAAGTTTGAAGGTTTTTTGGAAAGTTTCCTAATGCAAAGTTGAAGATACTTTAAGGAAGGTTTCTTAATGTTCAAGGAGATTGCAAAGTTTCCAAATAGATTTTGGGAAGTTTCTTATAAGATTTTGGAAACAAGAGACTATAAAATCTTATATAAGATTGCATTCCTTGAGTGTTCTATAAA
This sequence comes from Sideroxylon spinosum, assembly GCA_003260245.2. Lineage (NCBI taxonomy): Eukaryota > Viridiplantae > Streptophyta > Magnoliopsida > Ericales > Sapotaceae > Sideroxylon > Sideroxylon spinosum. The sequence continues at coordinate 30,166,545 of QLOD02000001.1, read as the reverse complement.
TAGAGATCTTCTCTTAGGGTCTTGAAGCACTTCCAGAGAGAGAAGAATATATTCTTGGCAAGCTAATAATTGACCTCTCTCAACTTAGCCATGATAGTTTTCAACTATCAAACTTCTGGTGCGCGGGTTCTTCAAAGGTGTTCGAAGGTGTAAGTGTGGTCTTCATCAAGTGCTGGTGAAGATTCTTCTTCATGTATTGGAGAAGGCATCATGGTGAATCGATGTGACATGATTGGAAGAATAGACTGTATATGCTATTATGGTCCTCCTTGTAATCGGTTATGTATAGTGAAAATTTTGGTCTTCGTGGCCCGAGGTTTTTTATTCCTTAATTGTGAATTTTTTTTCTCATTGATTATTCTGTTAAATCTCTTTTATTTTTCCGCACTTTGAGATTTATTTGACTATTTGGAAATTTATAACTAGCAAGGGACAAATTTTCAATATGGGTAACTTAGGCATGAGTGGCTGAGGTGAGTCTTAACTATAGATGATTATAATTTGTGCTATTCTTTTAATCGCTCTTCATGCTTATATTGTTTTATTGAATTGATCCATGCGTATTAGGTGCTATTGGTTATAGTTGAGTTGAGATACTTGAATTAATTAAGAGGTTTTCTCTCATTCGCTAAATTGTGGTTAGATGACTGTATTTATGTTTGTGCGACCTAAGGTGTGGGTTCTAATTGATATTGAGATTTGTTTTATGAAGGTTAGATTTGTTATGATCATATAGGCTATAAAATGGTATCACCATGATGTGACTATTACTTAATGGTGACGTTTAATTATGATGATGAGATGTATGATTATTTTAATATAGTAATAAGAGATGTTTGATAGATGCTCTGATTAATATTACTTGATTTGACTTTACCTTGAATATAGCTTTGTATATGAATTTAGTAGTTCCCATAGTCCCTACCATATGTCCCAGACTCCGAGATTAGGAATGTGGCAATTTGATTTTGAAAAATATACCTAAAAATCAAGTGCTGAGATTGTCCTTCTTGAAAAAAGAATTGCTACCTTTTCATATCATGCTCAAAATTCATCACATCCATCTCTCTTTCTCTTTCTCTCTCTCTCTCTTAAAAATTATTTTCTTTCCATGAGAACTATTTCCTCTAACCATACCATAACCCTAACCTAGCATCCAGAAATTGACCTCCAATCCTATTGACATAACGTCAACAAACACCTCTCTCTCCCCCCTTAAATTTTAACTGTTGTAGCCTTTACCTTTGAATCTCATCCTCTGTCTCTTATTCACTACTAATTAAAATTTCCCCTGAGTCTTATCTTTTGTGTCTTTTTTTTTTTATCACATCTCACTCATCTCTCTCCTCTTACAATACCCACTCACTAATTTCTCTACAATCGAAATCGATTGATCCTTAATCTCTCAAATGCATCTTAGAATCAATCAGATTATTTAATTATTGTCCCCAATGCAATTTTTAATTGCTACAGTTCCTTTACGGAAAAAGATTACTTTAACTTTTAATTGTTAATATGTGTTAATGCACTTCAAAATTGTGTGTTAAATAGATCTCAATTTTTGCCTAAGCTGGTTTAGGATTCAATCAAAATATTCAAGCTCTACTTGATTTGAGATCCTGTGATATCAAAATGTTATTATGAAATTATTTACATGCATTCATTTTTTTATATTTTGTTGTGGCCCTTGATAATTTTTTGCTCTTCATTACTATAAATTGGTGCAGGTTAGATTTATGATGTATTCTTGCGCCATGAACTATGTGTGCATAATACTGGCAATTTGTTTTTTATGTATATATTCAAATGAAAGAATTACTTGGAGATGCTATTGAATTAGTTGATTTTTTTCCTTATGTAGCCTTTATTTGGTTGAGGTGTGATTGAATCATAGCAATATGCATGACTCATTAGTTCTTTTGGTTAATGATTTTTTTAACAAGTTTATATTTTGACTATTTAATTGATTGATTTTTTTCTCACCATTTGGTTTTTTTACAAAGTTGGTTCAAGGTATGTTTAAGTCATAGTAATGTGCATAATTTATATATATATATATATATATTGCTTAGTGGTTTTATTATTTTTTTTATTGCTTTTTATGGAAACTTAGTTTTGGTCAAAGTGTGTGAGGTCATTGTTATATTACCCTTAGTTTCTTTTGAATATTAATTTTTACTTTACTAGTTATTTTTATAATTTTTCTTGTAGATTTGTTTTACAAATTTATATTTAAGCTCTTCACAAGCTAAATTATGGACAGTTCCTAGTAAATATATAACATGTATAATGTAATATTTAGTACAGAAATATATAATATAATATCAAAGTATAATTTTTAAATCCTAAAAATTAATAAAATTTTTAAATATCATCTATATACTTATAAAATAAAAATAAAATATATTATAAAAATAAAATATGAAATGTGTGTCAAATAACCAACAATTACTCAAGCTTTTAACGCAAAATCAACATTTAACGTTCAAACACTAAAAAGAAAAAAAAAACAAAAAACAAAACCTCTAATGACATAAAAAAAACTATTATAGACTTAACAAAAAAAAATGTATAGCACGTGTCAGACAAAAATCTCTTAGATTTTACCTCCGATATTGGAAAAAAGAATAAAAAACAAAACCAAACACAACTAGTAATAATAGTAGTAATAATAATAATAATAATAATAATAATAATAATAATAATAATAATAATAAAACAAGCAAAAAATATTGGGACACTTGCCCTTATCAATCCTCACACTTTAATACAATAATATAGTTTATCATATTACGGGTACATGTAGCATTTTAGATTTATAGATATTACACTAAGTAAATTCCATCATTCACCTTTAGCTTTTATTGATTTATCACACAGCTCACTCGTAGTACTAACAATTACATTGATCATGCTTTAAGTTTTATTGATTTATCAAAGAGTTCCCTTATAGTACTAATAAGTACACTGGCTTCTCCTACGCCTACCTCTATTGATCAATAGCGAGACATAATGTTAGATGAAACAACAAAATTAAATTATATGCCTACATCTATTATAAACATTATTCGAGAAACTAGTGTGCTTAATTCTCATATACTCAATCAGATGATTCATGATATGAAAAAAAATTAAAAAAAGGTGCTTCTGCATTTTTATGCCTCGAATTCTACGACACAGAGTGTGGGGACAAAACCAATAATCATACATAGCAGAAGAGAAAAATAAATCAACATTCATAAATAAGAATATTCTAGCATCTCAAAATTGCCATAAAAGGGCATACATTACAATGCACAAAATGGGCACAAAGTTATAAGTCATTATATTGAAATGTCATATAAAAAAATCCAACAATAACTATCCATGATCGGCTTGTTAATCCATTAGTCCATCACACACATCTACCCCTGTAATGTTAACTATAGGAAAGGTGAGCATTAGTCCATGTGTGCTTGTACATTGTTTATAAAATGTTTTTCATTTTGCTCAAAAAATAACACTTAAATCATATTTATTTAAATTTATTTTTTCAATCTTAAAATAGTCTACAAACCCAACATATAACCATATGGTTTCATATGAATCATTTTTAAGCAATGATCTATTAGTCTTTTGTTTTACCAATTTATATCACATCGCATACACACATCTATATTATAACAATATTATAGATTAGGTACTCTGTAAGTTTAGTCTGTTATAACAGACCTAAACGCAAGAACATCTCCGTAGGCCTTAGCCTTTAAAGTAAATCTAGTCTTGCAGTTCCAGAAAGTATGTATCTTGCCACTCTTGGCAACTGGTCCCATAATTCCAGTCATACGTATCTTGTCACACTAGGCATCTAGCATCACAATCCCAATGATACATATTTTACCACACTAGACATCTGGTTCTAGAGATCTTGTAATACATATATGCTATAAAAAAGTATATGACACATTTTATAAATTACTAGTCTACTAGAAATGATAACCAATGCTGCACTAGTTTTGCGACTTTTAACTCTTGGACACTGGCACTCACTCTTTCAATACCCTCTATATCCCCAATAAAAAAAAAATATCAATCTTAATCATAATGTCATCATTAATTAGCACATCATATACAAGGTTCACCTCAAATTTAGTTTCTTATTATCTTCCTATCCGAATTTGTCTTATGAAATAATGTACCCGTAGGCCTAAATTTCATGTTGTCCGATACATGCATATGTTTGAGATAATAATCATGCTCATCCAAATCACATATGATATAGAACTTAAAGGATTTATTCATATTCAACTTAAGGATCCAATTATGTCCAATTAGTCATAAGAAAATTTAAAAGGGTCCTTATCAACTTAGCATAAATAATTTTAATTTCAGAAAATTTTTAAAAAAAATAGAAAATAGGTACCTCGCAAGTTGGGCACAGGCACCGTGAGGGTTCGGGCCCTCAGACAGAAGACCTCATAAAGTGGCGACTGTAGTCCGAGGTTTTGAGCCCTCAGCCCCCGTGCATCCTAGCTTATGATTATATCCTTAAAGTGTAATTATGTAGGTAATAAAATAATAAAATTAAATATAAGATAAGATTAAAATAGTAATTTTAGTTGAAAATTTAAATAGTTTGGTAAACAAAAATATTATTATAAATTTATTAGTAAAATAAATAATTTATTTAATACAAATAAATAAAACAAAAAGATTATATTTTATTTTATCTTTTCTTAATTAGACTTTACTTTGTAAAAACCAAATCAAAATGGACATAACCAAGCAAAGCTTGGCATCACGACATCCCCTTGTCACCATGCGTCTTGACTTGAAGTTAGGCATCATGACTTCTAACAATGCGTCATGACGCCCTTCATTTTCCGCTAATTCAGATAAACGTTAATCAGTCTGAGCCTATTTCTAACATCCAATTGATGAGGACAGTTAATGAAGATTGAGATAAACCGATTGATCTATATATATATATATATGTATGTATATGTTGTTTGAAAAAATAGAATGTTGAAGCCTTTGGACTCTGTCTCTCTCCTCCCGTGAACCACATTTGGAAGCCTATTGTTGTTGGAGAAGAGAGAATTTGGGGATTTATTTCTAGTCTTAAGTTGATTTGCTGAAATCACGAGAAATTGAGTTGCCTTATTATTAGTTATTGCTAATAACAGGTTGCTTAAATTTTAGCATCCTATTTGCACTTGTAACTATTTAATTTGCTACTCTAATCTCCATTGAGGCATAGTGAATATAGGGAATTCTCCGCCCTTCTCTCGTGTATGCAGGTTGCTATACTAGATTCTAAAGCATGTAAATTTTTATGTGATTTATATTTTTTTCTTGCTCCATTCTTCTTGGTGCCAGAGCAGGCTCATTAATGTTTCAAGGGAGAAGAAGTTTTCCACATCTTTCTTTCATAAAGGTGTAACTCTCAAACTGTAACTTCATTCATATCGTCGAGAGGAAGGTAACTTCTTTTCGGGATATTATCTACTATGATTTTTTTTGTCTTATTATTATTGCCCAAAATGGATGCTAATCCTAGATGGAAGATGGAAGTTATCATCAGTGTCCCTTAATGCTGTTAATTATTTGCCATGGTTAAGAGATGTAACCTTATTTCTAGGAGGTAAGAAAAAGTTCGGTCTTATTAATGGTAAGAATGCTTGGCCTGAATCTACTAATAAAACTTTTCAAGATTGGGTTTCTGATGATTAGTTTGTTTTATCTTAGCTTCTCAATTCTATGGAGCCTCATATTGCTAGTATTTTTGCATTTTTCGCTTCATCGGTTAGAGAAAGATTCAAATTATTGTTCACTAATGGTCTGATTGACTTAGGATTCTAAAGAATTATGGGATTCAATTATTGATCTATACAGCAGTTAGAATAATGCTGGTCATATTTTTGAACTCAAAATTGTATTGTAGCAACAAAGTAGGAAGATAAGACCTTCAATGAACTTTTAAGAAATTCGAAGAAGATGCAGGATGAACTTAATGTGTATTGTCCATATACTACTGATGCCAACATCCTTTTAAAAAGGGGCAAAAGAAGATAAAATCTTTTCCATACTCAGTAGCATTTGGCCAGAATATGAAAATATCAAAAGTAATATCCTTGTAGATTCTATTTTTCTTTCCTTTTCCAATGTTTGTGCTATTATTTAGCGAGAGGAAACTCGGTGAAAGACCATGAATCCTAATATGAAACTTTCCTTATCCTCGGATAGAATTGAAGGAGGTGCTCTTGCGACCGAGAAAGATGATGTAAAAAAATCTCTCAGCACTGCACAAGGAAGATATTCATCTCGTAACAATGGTAAGAAAGGGTTTTATCATTGTCATCATTGCAATAAAGATGAGCACACCAAGGATTGGTGTTGGAAATTATGTGCTCATCTAAAACGAATAATGATAGGAGCAAGAGAGCCAATGTTGCAATGTCTGATCCATCAATCTAAACAAACCAAAATATAAAAACCCATCCTATTGTAAGCGAACCTTTATTTTCTATGAAGTAATTGAGTTAGTTACTCCAACAAATTAGTTTGTCCACATCCTCCAACTAAGGTTCCTTTGCCTCTACCAATATTTCAAGTAATTTACAAGCTTATCTCACTTCGTCATCTGCCGCCAATTCCTGGATTGTTGACTCCGAAACCATTGATCATATGGCCAATCATTCCACTTCTATACATGATTTTATTCCTCAATCTAAAAAGGATACTGTTTCCACTGCAAATGATAAAATTGGTTTCTTTGATAATAATATCAAATTTGATGCTCTTGTTGTTCTGTCATTTCCTGTCCAACATCTTTCTATTGGAAAGATCACTAACTCATTAAACTTTGATGTTATTTTTTCTCCTATCTCTATTGTCACACCCAAACTAAGGATGAGTCCGGTCGTAAACTACAGTGCCTTAGCTCATGGCACACGCAAACCTTCACAAACCCAAACTACTAACATTTAAAATAAAATTCAAAATAATTGTGTTAAATATAATGTTCTAAATAAAATTAATCAACTAGTTGCCATCAATAATAGTCTGAAATTTTAGATAATGCAATAATACTTGAACTCTCAAACCAAAATAAGTCATTAAAAATTCCTATAAGAGGTCACAGACTCATAATGTCACGGTCCCAAACCAATCCAAAATTCTTGATTATGATCCTTTCATCTCACATGAAAAATGTGAAAATGAGAGGTGAGCTAAAAGTTTAGTAAATAGATTGCCAAACGAAAATAATAATAGCATTTTGAAAATAATAAAATTTCAAATAAAAAATTCAATTAATAAAAACATGTCAAGTAAAACCAATGTCCATGCATAAATAATAATAATTTCAAAACTTGCACATCGAAGTGTAATAACATCCATAGATCAATACATCGATCGCAACAATGAAAATAAACATTCATTTATGGATTATCACATGGGAATTAAATGCAACTATTGCCAAATAATTTCTCATGAGCAATGCCTGTTAGATCCAATATCCCACTTAGAGTCATCCTATCTAGCTTTTGAGTTCTTCCCTAAGCTGATCCAATTAAGATCACCACCGTTTTCACCGATTTGTTCCTATAATCATTGGGAACTAAAGTAATCACAATTTTCAACGGCTATTCCTTAGCGTTACACCAGTTAAGGAATCTGTTCCCTGGACTTTTATTTCAATTCTGATAATAATAATTTGTTACTCATCACAATCTTATAGAATCTAACTAAACACAAGTGTTCAAACATTTTCTCATGCTCAATAGAATGAAACATAAAATTTTTTATACCATATAAATCTGTTTTCACAAATACTATTTTACAAAATCTAACCTTGAAAACATTTATGCCTAGATCAATTTATAAATTTTAATACTAGTAAGTTGAACCACTCACCTAAAGTCCAAAGATGTAAACGTAAAAAAACCAAGATTATCTAACACGATCCCGAATATACGAATATAAATTTCTATTATAACTTTCTCATTGAATAATTTTAAGAAACACTCACCAAACCTTTTGCAACAATATTTCTTTTAACTCAACACTTCGTCATATATGTATATATACACACATGTATACGATTGACTTCGTGAGCCAGCTTTCCTTTTTAACTTCATGACACTCCAAATCAAATAATTACTTTATTTTTTTTTTTGCTTGAAACTATATACCTAATATTTACACATGCATATGTATATACACACAAATTTTTGATCTTTTTCATCAATAATCTAGAGGGAAAAGTAATAAATGCTAACCTTTGGGATTCTTTTACGCTCTTCACCAACTCACGCAGCCTTTATCTTAATTTCCTCCTCTTTCTCTTTTAATCTAGAATGAAATCAAAACCCTATATATATACAACTTCTTTAATCAGGTGCCATCACATCTATTTAAATTATGGTACAGCTCCAATCCTATATCCATGATAAAAATCCGTTAAAATATCCAGTGGTGAACACTTTCCCAAAGATAAATAAATTATAATTTAAATATTGGTTAAATAAACCCAACTAATTTCCTAAAAATATAACACATAAGTAAAATAAATAATTAAATTTAAATAAATAGATAATTTCTGGGTTATAACATTTACTGTCTTCCAAAATTGAAAGTCGAAGAAGACGATTGGTGAAGGGACTTGTTTGCATGGATTTTATTTGCTAAACACTCCTATGAAGGCATGCTATATTAGTGGCTTGGCGAATAATCTTATTTTGCATCAACGACTTAGACATCCTTCTTGTCATGTTTTGCCATGGCTTTCCCCCATTTTTTTGTTGAGTCCAAAATTTTTAGACTTGTGCTTCATGAAGTAAACCCAAACCTTTCTCCGGTAGCTATCAATGAACATTAAGAATTACATTGATCCACTATATGTAGAAACCCTAATTAGCCCCTAGACATCAGAGTGTACGTAATCAAGAATACCCTCTGTCTTGTGAATAACAGTCTTAAGCTGAACTTTACACTGTTTTCTGAGCATGTAAAATTTACTAAAATCTAAATTGCAAGATTTTACACCCTTCAGATTGTTTTCTGAACCATGCCTCTTTACACAATTTTCTAAGCCATGCCTCTCTCACTCATATGCCCTAAATGCATATGCCATAAGAGAGTCTCATTTCTCTAAGTCGGAATTTGTAGCTACATGTGTTCTACCTACAATTGTACTTCCCATCAGCTTATAGATTTTCCTTAATTTTTTTACCCTTCAAAATAACATAGAACCTTTTGTGACCTTCAAAACTCCACCTTCAAACTTATTTGAATAAACGTTTAAGTCTAAGTTTTCCAAGGAAATCAGGTTTTTTCATAAATAAAGGATATGTCGGACATCACTCAAGGTTCTAAAAACACCATCAAAAGTCTAAATTCTGCCATCCTCTTCCACTCCTATTGTAGAAATGGTAGCGAATGATCAACCTATCATTGCTAGACATTCACTGAGGGATATATTATAACAAAATAGGGATGCACCTGAATCTTGTATAGTGTGGCTTGAAAATCAAAGACCTTTCAATTTCAAACCTGGAATTATCCAACTTCTTCCAACCTTTCATGGTTTGGAATCTGAGAACCCGTAAAAAACACTTAGCTAGGTTTAGAAATATCTGTGTGATTTTCAAAGATCAAAATTACCCCATAAAGCTAGTATTCCTAAAATTTTACCCTTTCTCTCTTAAGGATAAAGCTACTAAATGGTTTCAATTCTTGTAAACAAATTCTATTCATTCTAGGGAAGAAATGCAAGATAAATTCCTTAAGAGATTGTTTCCTTCCAATCGAATTGATTCAACACCAGATTTTGAACTTTGCTCTTCTAACTGATGAAACCTTTTATCAGTGTTGCGAAAGGTTCAAAACACTTTTACATTCCTCTCCACGTTGACCTCACTCAATCTATGTGAACTCTCTCAAGTATAAGAGGTGGTCGAAGTCTTAATCTAGATGAGTCCTAGGTCATCTCCACAAGGAGGAAGTGTAGATGATTAAGTTCGAAAACTCATTTTCAAAGTTCTTGCAACGAATGATAAAAGAAGAAGGAAAAATCTTTTGAGTTTTTGAAATTATTTTTGTTAAGAATATGCTTTGAAATTAAAATTTTCTATAAAATTTAAACTCAAATTGAAAAAGAAATTGTAATTGGATTTTCAAAAATTACTTTTAAACGATCACCTTAGTTTTAACCTATTCGTGTAATCGATTTGAAGAGGTGGATTTAAATATATTTATAACTCAACTTAGTATCCACACCTATGGTACTAGATCGGATGACTTAAATTTAAAACCTTTTGTGGAGAGAAGCATTGAGTTAGCGTTTTGAAATTCAATTCAGAAACACTGGGATATTGAATCGGACACTTGGTGTACATGAACATTGAATCATAACTAAGGTCCGATTGTAACACAACTGTTTTGATTTCTAGGGTTAAACCTAAACCCAATGATTTCTGCAATTTTAGTAAAAATATATTGTAATTAAAACCAGAATATTTAAATCCACCATCTTCTCCTCTTTTACATTCTTAGGCTAAAACCAAGCATAAAATTCTAGCCTATCATGATTGAACTACAAATTTGAAATGTGAAACAAAAATACAAAATTTCCATCAAATTGAAATTCTAAATGAAAGCAGAAACCTAAGTTCGAAATTTAAAAGGGCATAAACAGTGATGATGAAAAACATAAACGAAATTAAACTTTGCCAATTCAACATAAAATTCACTTACAAGCTTGTTAACCCTAAGAGAGAGAGGACTTCGAATGGAAATACGTAAACGTAAGTTTAAAACGAACCAAAAACTCCTTCTTAGATTTTTTTTATAGGCCTATATATAGGCTACACAATTTAAGGGCATGAGAGTAAATGTATAAGTACAAAGAAGACCAAACGACTAAGAGGGAGAAGATCCACGGGTGCCTTTAAAAAGAGGGTCGTGCACCCATCCTACTTCACGTAAATGTTTGATGAAATGTCCCATTCAAACACTCAAAAATGGGCTCTCGGTGAGCATACCTAATAAAAGACAGAGGGGAGCACCTGAAGTGGGACGCACCCCAAAAACTCAGGTGGGCGAACCCCTAAATCTGGACTTGGTTTCTTTCTGCTTTCTTGCTTCAAATTTCTTGTTTTAGGTCACCAACATACTTCTTTTCTATTTCTCTTCATTTTCTTGGCTTGATGGTCGTTAAGTATCTCCTTCATTCAATGTGTCTTGCCTCCTAAAACCTAATTTCCTCCATTACCTACAATGCAAGTATCAAATATAAGAAATCATAAAATACTAACAAAATCATTAAAATAGCTTGATAATATGCTCATATAAGTGATGGAATGATGCATAAACATGTCAATGATTGTGCACATCACACCCTCCAACCTAGACGTTGTTAGTCTCGAGCAATGGAAAGAATTCAAAACCCAGGACTAAAGAGCATGAACCAAATATTTTCAACTTATTCAAAAAAAAAAAAAAAATAGATAAGTAAAAGCTCAAATAAAAAGGAAAGTCCAGTTTTGTAGGAAACACACGACCATACTTAGCTCGTGAGGCAAGCCTTTTAAACCCCTAGGTTCCCTTTAGTGGACGAGTAAGGTCTCGTGAGGGTTTGCAATGATGCTGCCCCCAAACATCTATGGAATGGTCTCAATATGTCCAAAAGTGATTAAGGTCTAAGGAAAATCAAGTTCAAACATAATAAGTCACAATATCTACGTATCTTGTGCACTTTCCAAGTGTTAAGCATGAAAACATGGACTATCAAAGTAGGAAGAGTATCCGTGCAAAACTATGTCATTCAGTTAACAAGGTCAAAAGAGTATAAACAAAGCTAAGTTTTGACTTCAAACACTCATAAGGTATGACTCATCAAAAGAACTTCACTCATCAAGAGGTCACACAAGCATTCGGCAAGTAATGTTATCTTAGTTGCACAAGACCCACAAAATGAATAAGTTAACTAATTTGAAGTTTAGAGTGGACAGCTCATACCAATAACTTCTAACACTATGCAAAAAAATCACACCACACTACTACAAAAGGTCACTACATGCACACACAGAGGAGTTGCCTACAAAGAATTTGCTAGGTTTTTGTTTCGGTTATAACTTGGCCATGGGTAAATGGTTAACAATGGAAGATATGGAACTCAAAGCACATGTCTTAAGATATGAATGTTCAAGTGCACTCCAAACCCAACTACCTAATTCCTTTCCATAGCTCTATAAGAGTCCTATCAAGAAGTATACTCCTACTAAATAACTAATATTGAGACATTGGTAAAATTTGTAACCAATGTACATGGCCCATAATTACATAAGTAAAAACACAAAGAATAAGAAATTTGCTTCTCTTTTTTTTTTTTTTTCATTTTTTCATTTTTTTACCATTTTTCATCATTTTTTTTGAATAATAAAAAAAAATTTATAAACTATACGACACATGAATTCTCAACCTAACATTCATCTTCTCTCAGAAACTTACACTCTTAATACCAAATGCATAACATTAAACATTGAAGTACTTCCATAACCCAATGGTTAGGCTTAAAGTGTACAAATGGTTGTAAGGGTCATATATGGGTTGAAAATCAAGAATAAAAACATAAACTATTTACAACAATGGCTTCAACTTGGTTCTTAGGGCAATTTCATATCAAGAAAAGACAAAAAAGCCCAAAGATTAAAAAAAAAAAAAAAAGCGGGCCTTATTTCATGTTCTAAGCTTGCAACAACTCATGATATGCCAAGTGAAGCGTATGCAAGTATGTGTGATGCAATTGGTTCATTGGAAGTAACAATGCAAAACAAATGAGCTGAAATCAAGTGCAACCCCTCAAAACAAGAATAAATGGCCCTAAAGCTTACCAATAAGGGTTATAAGTCTCCATCTAGTCTAAGAATGCTCAATTGACCAATGCTAAACAAACTTCACACCTAAGCACAAATATCTTCCATGATAGTAATCAAAACGTAAGAAAAGCACACACTTAACTCAAATAAGTTTCCTATTAAAGCTTGATCAAGACTTATTATTGCTTTCTCACTTAAGGTCACATTCAGCCAAACCAAACGGGCCAATAGGTAAGAAATAACATGCTCACACATGTAATCCAACATAACACTACTCCAAGTGTTTTGAAAAAAAAAATTTCAGCATAATATCTCATCATGCGACTACCCCCAACCTAAATAAAACATTGTCCCTAGTGTGAGAAACATGAATGAAGAGTGGGTCTGTAGTGTGTAAAAATGAGCATGATGAGAGTGAGCATGGGAAGATGAAAAGCAAGCACAATATTCAAGCATGCACCCGAGAAGAACCCTCCATCTAATTTCTACAGCACTCCAACAATAATCCACAATATATATACGAAAGTGTGATCCTCAAAATGTAGAAACTGAAGAAGAAAAAGGGTGGGTATTACCTCAAAACTGCATTATTAACTAATCAAAGCCTACAAAGCAAAAGAAGACAAAAAAAGGAAAAAAAAAAAAAGAACAGAAAATCAAAGAAAGAAAAGAAAGTTAGTAAATAAAAATACAGAAAAGAAAAAAAAAACAAAATTGTACACAAAAGTAACGAAAAGCAAAAACTGGTGTTGTATTTCAATAATAACCAAAAGACTAAGTACAAAAGGGTAATACAGTCTAAAACGTTTAACTGAAACCAAAAAAACAACACCACAAAAGAAAAATAGTTTTAGGTCTACAATCAAAGCCTAGACCTAAACTGACACAAAAAGGAGCCCAAGACTACAACAAATGCCTAAGCATCAGTAAGAAGGTCCTATCCCTCAACTGGTGGTGGTGTTGGGTCTTGACCTCATCATCAATCTGATCATCATCCCCATTTACGTCTTACTCATTATCCTCATTTCCTTCTTTATTCTCTTCATCTTCATCTCTTTCATCCTCAACTTCATTTTCGTCTTCATTCGCTCCATCATTTTCCTCCTCTTCATCCTCATATTCATCTTCTTGATGTTTGGAGGAAAAAGGAGAAGGAGTGGTTGGTGCTTTATGCTTGCTCTTACTACGAGCCATAACAACTTGATGGATGCACAATTACCTCAAATGAATGCCGCAGCTAGCCTTATTTCTCACAAGCAATTTGGCAAACACCTAAAGTGCACACTTTCAAAGAGTTCACTTGAGATCCCAAAACAGTCCACAATTCACCAAATTAAAGAAATCATCATCTCAACTCAATATACCAAAATTGAAGTTCTTAGCTCTTCCCACAATTCATTTCAAATTCATTCATGCAATATATCAAATAGTTGGTGCGCACCATTGACAATCTAGCTCAAGAACACACTAGTGACACCGAAATTTCCTAAAAACAAACAAACCCACAACAAATATTACATGAATGCTCTTCCACTTACCCCAAAAACAACTTGAGAATTCAATTTAAACAAGTGAAGCTTACCTCAAAACCTAACACCTCAATGTATCTCAAGCTTCCAGCATAGAAGACCTAACTATTAACATCGATTGAAGGAGAATGATGAAGTTAGAAAACTTTAAAGGAAAGTGCTCGGTTGAATTTGGGTGATGAGGAAAGTGTTTCAAGCTTCAAGGGAAATGGGTTGTGCATTTCAGCTGTGGAGGGAATGAGTGAAAGTTGGGCAACACTTTAAAACCCAAAGTCACGTGGCTGGTTAAGTGTGCAAATGCCCTTAACAGCAAGCGCTCATGACGAAATCAGTGGGGCATACTCCATGAGGGGCGCATGAGGTCATAATTAATGAGGCGCACTCGGTCATGAGTAGTTGGGTGCACCATCAAGCCCAAATAGGTTGGATTTTGAATGTTTCTTTAACTTAATTTCAAATCTTCCAAAACTTACACCAAATAGGAATCAATTTTAAGAAGAAAACTCACTCCAAGGACAAAAAATGACTCCCAAAAGCAAAAGAAAAGAAGGACATTTACAATACCATACTAGGAATCAAAGCACAAAACGAAATAAAAAAAAAAAAAAAAAACGAACACAAATTCCCAAGCTAACTATATACAACAATGCCTCACATGCATCACTCGAAAGGGACAGGATCGGTGAGTTCCCAAGTCTCTATCTCAGCCACAAAGCTCTCCAAATATGGCTTGAGATGATGGCCATTCACCTTGAAAGTGGTGTCAGTGCGTGGGTTATGAACCTCACACATACCACGAGTAGAAATCGAGACAATGACAGAAGGACCCGATAACCTAGACCTAAGCTTTCCCAGAAAGAGATGTAACTATGAGTTATACATCAAAATTTTATAGCTAAAATGGAAGGATTTCCTAAGAATGTGCTTGTTGATTAAATTCTACATCTTTGCCTTGGTAATTTTCACATTCTCAAATGTCATTTCTTACCTCTTCAAGTCCATTCAATTGAAGCTTTCTGAGAATGTCGGCATCATCTATACTCTCATTAAATTGCCGAATTACCCAATAGGCTCCATGTTCCATTTCAAGGAGTAGATGGCAAGCTTTGAAAGACAAGGTGATAGGGAGACATGCCCAAAATGGTTTTATAAGCTATCCGATATGCCCACAACACATCAATTAGTCGTAAGGACCAATCTTTACGTGTGGGATTGACAGTCTTCTCTAGTATGCTCTTTATCTCCCTGTTTGCCAACTCAACTTGACCACAATTTTGCGGGTGATAGGAAGTTCCCACTTTATGTGTCACACCATATGCATTAGGATACCCATAGGCTTATTACAAAAATACTTACACCCATCACCAATGATAGCCCTAGGCATCCCAAAATGCGAGAAGATGTATTCCTTTAAGAACTTGACCACCACTCATTGGTCACTGGTGCGGGTGGCAATGGCTTCTACCTATTTGGAAACATAGTTAATGGCCACTAAAATGTACTCATAACCAAACGATATAGGAAATGGGCCCAGGAAATCTATCCCCTAACAATCAAAGATCTCTAAAGTAATGACAGAGTTTTGGGGCATCTCATTGTGCTTAGAGAAGGCTCCTAATGGTTGGCACCAGTCACATCTCAAACAATAGTCATGCACATCTTTAAACATAGAAGGCCAATAAAATCTGCTTTGAAGAATCTTTACTGTGGTTTTCTTTTGAAGAGAAATGGCCCCCACAAGCTAAAGCGTGACAAAACTCAATGACACTAGGAATCTCATTGTCGGGAATGCATCATCTCACAATTTGGTCTTGGCAATACTTATAGAGGTACGGCTCATCCCAAAAGAAATTTCGCACATTACATAAGAATTTACCTCTATCAACCTTTGTCCAATGGGATGGTATTTGACTAGTCACTAAGAATTCGGCAATATCAGAGTACTAAGGAGATCGGTCATGAGGAGTGCTACTAATATGCATTATGTGCTTATCAGGCAAATGCTCATTAATTGGTAGGTCTCTAGACTCAAACACATGATGTGGCAACCTAAACAAATGGTTGGCTACCACATTTTCTACTCCTTTCTTGTCCTTAATCTCTGAATCAAACTCTTAAAGGAGTAGCATTCATCTAATTAGATGGGATTTGGCCTCTTGCTTGAAAAGAAGATATTTCAATGCCGCATGGTCCGTAAACACTATGACCTGAACCAACCAAAAAAGACCTAAACTTATCTAGCGCAAACACTACTACTAGAAGCTCTTTTTTGGTAGTGGTATAATTCACTTGAGCCTCATTTAGAGTCTTACTAGCACAGTAAATGACATAAGATCCTTTCTTTTCTTTGCCCTAAAACTGCCCCCTCCAAAAATCACTAGTGTCACATATACGCTCGAATGGTAAAGGCCAACATGTGCTTTAAATGATTGATGTGATGGTAAACAAGTGTTTAAGTCTGTCAAATGCCTCTTGGCATGACGTTGTCCATTCAAATTGAACATCATTGGACAACAGTGAGCATAAAGGTCGGGCAATTGAACTAAAAGACTGAATGAATCACCGGTAAAAACCAACAAGACCAAGAAATGAACTTATGTCCTTCACACATCAAGGGATAGGTAAATTTTGAATCAGTTCAACTCTTTCTTTATCTACCTTAGCCCCACGAGATGACACTATGTGCCCCAAAATAATTCCTTTTTGTACCATGAAATGGCATTTCTCCTAATTCAGTACCAAATTGCTCTCCTTACAATGCACTAGAAGTTTCTCAACGTTGGTCAAACACTCCTCAAATGTATCTCCATGGATGGAGCAATCATCCATAAAATCCTTAAAGAACCTCTCAACCATGTCACTAAAGACACTCATCACACACCTTTGAAAAGTTATAGGTGTGTTACACAACCCGAATGGCATACGTCTATACGCATAAGTGCTAAAGGGCATGTGAAAGTGGTCTTCTCTTGGTCCTCAAGTGCTATCTCAACCTATTTGTACCCCGAGTACCCATCAAGAAAATAGTAGAATGATTTCCCCGTTACTCTCTCGAGCACTTGATCTAGGAATGAAATGGGGAAATGGTCCGTTTGGGTCACAACATTCAAGCGCCTCTAATCTATACACATATGCCACCTGGTTTGGGTGCGCTGAGGCACTAACTCACCATTCTCATTCTCAACAACTGTGACCCAGACTTTTTAGGAACCACTTGAGTAGGACTCACCTACTTCGAATCAGAGATGGGTAAATGATACCCGCTTCAAGCAATTTAAGCACCTCCCCTTTAACAACCTCTTTCATACTGCGATTCAATCTACGCTTCATTTGCCTTATTGGTTTGGCATCATCCTCAAGGTATATATGATGGAGCACACTAAAGGACTAATACCTTGAAGGTCTACCACAGTCCAACTTAAAGCTTGACGATGGGCACTCAAAATAGCTAACAATCTCTCCTCCTGGACTTTCCCGAGCACAGAGCACACAACTATTGAGAATATCTCACCCTCTCCTAGGAATGCATATTTAAGGTCACTTGGTAAAGGTTTCCTAGACAATCAATGAGGGCACTCAATTAATGGCTTAGGTTTAATCGCAGATGGCTCCAATGGTTCAAAACAGGTAACCAGCCAGTAATAGCCATGGCTTCTTCTTCAACTTTCACAAACTCCTCACTATTCACAAAGCTCACCCCATCAAGAGGCTTACACCTCTCACTTTCTCACTAAGGATCGCTCCAAGGGATCAACAAAGAAGTTCTTTTCAAAATACTCCTCGCTCAAAGTATGAATCAGATCTACCTCCCTAATGTCCTTGAATTCCTCTATTTGCTTTCCAACCCTAAAGATGTTCATCTCAACGGTCATATTCCTAAAAGATAGCTCCATAACCTCACTCCTACAATTAATCACTACATTAAATGTTGTAAGGAATGGTCTACCTAAGATGACCGAAATAGAATGGCAAGGGTTTTGGACAGGTTAGGTGTTTGACATGATAAAGTCAACCGGAAAGTAGACCTCATCTACTTGGACTAACACATCTTTCACTATCCCACGTGGCATCTAGACCAAACGATCAGCTAATTACAATGTTACTATAGTGGGTTTTAGCTCACCTAAGCCTAGTTCTTGATAAATAGTGTAAGGCAATAGGGTGACACTAGCATCTAGGTCAAGAAGAGCTTTGTTACTGATGTGGTTCCCAATCATGCATGAAATGGTTGGACACCCAGGATCTTTATACTTAGAAGGTGTATCGCACTGGAGTTATGGCACTAACTTGCTCAGTTAAGAAAGTTTTCTCTTTGACATTAAGCTTCTTCTTAACAATGCACATATCCCTAAGGAATTTAGCATTGGTGGGATTTTTCTTGATAGCCTCAAGTAATGGGATGTTGATTCTCACTTGTTTTAAAATCTCATAAATTTCAGAGTTCAACATCTCATTCTTGCCCTTTGCTAATCTTTGGAGGGAAGGTGGCCTCGGCATGTACTCATCTATTTGGTCTTCTTGCCTACCTAATGTTTCCCCAATGACATCCCCTTCTTTTTCCGTTAACTGTTTCTTAAGTTTCTTCCTCTCATCCATTTGCTTATCACTCTTTTTGTTCTCTTCCTCTTTTTCTTCTCCAACTCCTGCCTTACTTGGCTTTTCAACTTCCCCATTATCCTTGGATCCTATCTTAACATTTAGGGTATTGGCTTTAGGATCAACTAGTTTCTGAATCACTTTCCCATTTCTCAAAGTTGTGACAGAGTACACTTGTTCATGTGGAGTACCACTCGAGGTTGATGACACAGTAATGTTTATTGACCTTTTGGTTTAGCAAAGTTTGTGCAAGGAGTTTGCCACTTTGAGTGAGTGGTACTCATGGCCTGTGTCAACTTAGAAACTTGCCCTCTATTGTCATCTAATGCCCGAATCACTTGGTTATTGATATTCAACTACTGATCATTAAATTGATTAAGAGTGTCCTCAAGAGGTCTCTTTTGCAAAAGTTGAAATGCAACAAGATTAGGCTATTGAAATTGGGGTGGTGGTATGGGAGGTGGTTAAAATGATTGTCCCTGATGGTCATTCTGCCACGAGAAACCAGGAGTGTTCCTCCACCCCGGGGGTTAAGCATTAGAAGCTTGGTTTCCCCCTTAGTTAGTGACATTCTCACCTTGTGAGAAAGAGGAATTTCGTTAGCCCCTATTCTAAAATGGGCAGTTTTGGGAGCAATTGATATAAGCTTGACCATAAGCAATCTCTTAAGCAAAGGGAGCTCAGGGCACGAATTGCCATCATGCTCCACTTGGTCACATGCAGCACAAATCACCTTCACCTCCACCAATTTCTCCTTATTCTTGGGCTCAAGAGAGTCTAACTTATTTTCCAAAGCAGCTAACCTAGCTAGTAAATCATCACTCTCACTAAGCTCTAATTAGCCACTAGGTGTGGGATTTCAATTTTTAGAAGAAGAGGGAGGTCCAACTTTCCAATCATTAGTCTTTGGCTACCTTGTCAAAGAAGTCCATGATATACTCCGCAGTCTTGTCAAATAAGGTACCATTGCACATGGTGGATACGAGTTGTTTAAGACTGGGAGTCAAAGATCGAAAATACTTACAAGTCTTCATGGTTCAAAGCCATGATGGGGATAGGCCATCAAAAGGTCCTTAAACCTTTCCCAAGCTCGATAGAAATTTTCAATGGGCTTACATGAAAATGTGGTGATTTGTCGTCTAAAGTGCTGAGTCTTTTGGGTTGGGAAGTATTTCTTCAAAAACTTAGTTTGCCATTCACGCCAAGTTCCAACAGAACGAGGGGGAAGGGAATTGAGTCGGGATTTGGCCTTGTCCTTAAGGGAAAAAGAAAAGAGTTGGAGTCTCACTACATCCTCGTTTGCATTTTGATCCATGTAAGTATTACTCACTTGCTCAAAATTTCTCAAGTGATTATAGGGATTTTCAGAGTCAAGGTCATAGAATATGGGATGGAGCTGGATGATCCCAGGTCTTAATGTAAAGTTCCCCTTATTCAAAGGCAAGATAATGCACAAAGGTGTAGTTTGCCTGACTGGGTTCAAGTGATCTCAAATTGGCCTAAGACCCAAAGCATCATCACTTTCCCCATGAACACTACAATCTACTCCTAGTTGAGCCATTAGGTCAAAAGATGTGGAATTTATGAGTGAGACAGTGGTGTAGGAGTTTGAGTGTGAAGGTTGGTAATATGGGTCTTCTGATTCGATGTCTCCTACTAAAACTCTATCCGACCTTAAGAACATGCAACTAGCTGGACTCTCAAACAAAATCTTAGTAAAACTAAATGTATGAAACAAAAAAGAAAAAAAAAAATATTCACAAAAGAGATGGAATGATATCACCTCGAAATCCAAATGCTATCATGTTGAAGATGATAGCAAACACGTCTCGCCATAAGTTATCTGAATTCGTCACCAAACCGTTGCTCCCCGACAATGGTGCCAAAAACTTGACCTCACTCAATTTATGTGAACTCTCTCAAGTAAAAGAGGTGGTCGAAGTCTTAATCTAAGTGAGTCCCAGGTCATCTCCATAGGGAGCAAGTCTAGGTGATAAAGTTTGAAAACTCATTTTGAAAGTTCTTGCAACAAATGATAAAAAGAAAAGGAAAAATCTTTTCAGTTTTTTTAAAATAGTTTTTTTTAAGAATATGCTTTGAAATTAAAATTGTCCTTAAACATTAAACTTAAATTAAAAATGCATGATTGATTTGATTTCTAGTGTTAAACCTAAACCCAGTGATTTCTACAATTTTATTAAAAATATATTACAATTAAAACAAGAATATTCAAATCCACCATCTTCTCCTTTTTTACATTCATAAGCTAAAACCAAGTATAAAATTCTAGCCTATCATGATTGAACTAAAAATTTGAAATACAAAACAAACATACAATATTTTCCGTCGAATTGAAATTCTAAATGAAAACAAAAAATTAAGATCGAAAATTAAAAGAACATGAATAGTGACGATGAAGAACTTAATCAAAATTAAACTTTGCCAATTTAAAATAAACTTCACTTACAAGCTTGTAAACCTAGGAGAGAGAGGACTTCAAATAGAAATAAATAAATGTAAGTTTAAAAAGAACCAAAAACTCCTTTTCAGAACTTTTTACAGGCCTATATATAGGCTACGAAATTTAAGGGCATAAGAGTTGATGAACAAGTACAAAGAAGACCAAGAGACCAACTGGGAAAAGATCCACGGGCATCCCTAAAAAGATGGTCGTGCGTCTGTCCTAATTCACATAAGTGTTTGATGAAATGTCCCATTAAAACAACCAAAAATGGGCTTTCGGTGAGCGTAACTGACAAATGACAAAGGGGCGCACACCAAAAACTTAGGAGGGCACACCGGGCCGCACCCCAAAAACTCAGGTAGGCGTACCTAAAGTGGGCTGCACCCCAATAACTCTAGTGGGCACACCCCTAAATCTAGACTTGGTTTCTTCCTACTTTCTTGCTTCAACTTTCTTATTTTCGGCCACTAACATACTTCTTTTCTATTTCTTTTCATTTTCTTGGTTTCATGGTCATTAAGGAGCTCATTTCTCTAATGTGTCTTGCCTCCTAAAACTTCCTTATTCTTAATAATTTCCTCCACTACCTATAATGCAAGTATCAAATATAAGAAATCATAAAAAACTAACAAAATCATTGAAATAGCTTAATAATATGCTCAAATAAGTGACGGAATGATGCATAAACATATCAATGATTGTGCGCAATCACACAGATTTGAAGTTTGGCATTTGGTAAGTATCTTCTATAGATCATTAACACCACAACAATTCATGGAAACCATGTGTAATGGACAATTCTACGATAAAACTCCTGAAAATGCACAACTTAGGATAATAAGGGAACTCAAAACACTCAAGCTGCTAGTGTTACGCCAAACAAAGGTTTACACCAATTAAGTGAAACCGATGAACTAAAACCTAACTAGGGAGATTCAGGCCTTGAAAATTTAAAAGGAAACACCTACTGTCAAGGAACCCGTGGCAAGTGATAGCTAATCATACAAGACAGATGACTACCCTACTATCCCCATGTGTAGAGACATGGTATACGGACAATAATTGAATTAGCTATTAATGCGATCAACCAATTCCATCGACCATATCAGGGATAAAATCACGGGGGAAATCCATTTTCTAGAACCTTTAATCCGAGCTAAATAAATCATCATAATTTTGGATGGAGAAATGATGGAGCATCAATGCCTCAGTAGTTTCATTATGCTCCACCGTTACCTATTCCACACATTCCTATCCATAACCCAGGACCATCTCAAAACATGTGACCATATCCAAATACACAATGCCTTCCTAATAAGTGGTCCACCGAAGAGACTCTTCAGCAATTCATGGTTACACAATCTACATTGTGGGCCCAAAATAGTTAAGTAATGGATGACATAAAAGAACAGCTGACTCTTACAACCCAAAAACTAAGGGATCAGCAGAAAGGTTAATTGCTTACCCAACCACGTCCAAATCCATCTGCTCAAGTAAATCAAGCTGAAGGATCTTCCAATACTCAAGATAATCTTGGAGCAAATTCAAGCTATCACAACGCTTAGGCATGGTAAAGTAATAGAAAAAACCATTCATCCTTGGGTGGTTGAGCCTGAGAAAGAGTTGGAACCTAATTGGACAGAGGATGGTCAATTTCAGTCGAAGGAACAAGTACAACTAGATGAAAACAAAGAAGAACAGAAGAAAGAAATAGAAAAATGACAGGAGAAGAAAGGTCAAAAAGAAATAGAGTTACTTTAAAGGAGTATGTTCCCAAGCCACCATTTCCTTAAAGATTCCTAAAATCAAGAGAGATGCTCCAGCTGCATATTAGAGGTATTGAAGCAAGTCAAAATCAACATACCTCTAATTGATGCCATTAAGTAAATTCCTGCATATGCCAAACTCTTAAAGGAATTATGCACAGTGAAAAAAGGGCTAAATGTAAGAGAGAAAGCCTTTTCTAACTAAACAAGCCAGTGCTATACATCATAGTCGTATACCCCCTAAGCGTAATGACCCTGGATGTCCTACGATATCATATCTATATCAACCGAGCATTATTTAATTTTGGGGCAAGTGTAAATTTCCTCCGATACTCAATTTATGAATAATTGAGTTTTTGAGAAATAAAGCCCACTTGTGTGCCACTTCAACTTGCTGATAGATCTGTTAGAGTGCCACTAGGAATAGTTGAGAATGTATTGGTTCAAGTAGAGGATTTCTGTTTTCTAATAGACTTTATCATACTCGATACACAGCCCTTAAACATTCTTTTTATGCCTACATCTACATTACATTAGGTAGACCATTCCTTGCAACCTCAAATGCACTTATAAATTACGGGAATGGATCAATGAAATTGTCTTTTGGAAATATTAAGTTCGAAACTAATATTTTTCATGTTACTAAACGTCTAAGAGAAGTCTGATGTCCAGGAGGTGGATTCGGTAGAGACCATAGTACAGGATTACATCGATCATGAATTCATAGAGGACCCGTTAGAGAGGGCTATTTGCTTCAATGAGGAGAATCTGACTTTTTCAACTCAAATGGTCGAAGTAAAAGCAATATATGATTGGTTAGAGGTGTGCCAAATTATGTCTATGGGAAAATGGGTACCATCCTTTGAACCAATGGGACCGATGTCGAATAAAGCAGAATCTTCAAAATTAAAAGCTCCTAATCCTTGAAAAAAAAAGTCCCTTCCTAGAAATTTAAAATATGTAATCCTTGGAGAAAACGAGGCATACCCAGTAGTTATTTCGTCTGAATTAACTACTAAACAAGAAAACCAGTTATTAAATCTTTTGAAAAGTCATAAGAAAGCTTTAGGTTGGTCAGTAGCAAATTTAATAGGTATTAGTCCACTTCTTTGCTCCCACCAAATTTATTTAGAAGAGGATGTCAAACTAGTTAGAAAAATACAGAGGAGGCCCAATCCGAACATGAAAGAAGTAGTAAGAGCTAAAGTGTTAAAACTACTTGATGTGGGAATTATGTACCAAATCTTTGATTCTAAATGGGTAAGCCTTACACAGGTGGTTCCTAAGAGATGGCGTTACTGTAGTT
Organism: Sideroxylon spinosum; assembly: GCA_003260245.2. NCBI lineage: Eukaryota > Viridiplantae > Streptophyta > Magnoliopsida > Ericales > Sapotaceae > Sideroxylon > Sideroxylon spinosum. The sequence continues at coordinate 30,142,024 of QLOD02000001.1, read as the reverse complement.
CAGAATGAGAACAATGAGTTGATTCCAACTTGAATTCAGACCGGTTGGAGAGTATGCGTTGATTATAGAAAACTTAATGTAGTGACCCAAAAAGATCACTTCCCTCTTCTATTCCTCGATCAAGTTTTGGAAAAAGTTATTGGGCGTGCATATTATTGGTTCTTAGACGGTTATTCAGGCTATAATCAAATAGATGTTTCTTTAGAGGATCAAGTTAAAACTACTTTTACTTATCCTTTTGGCACATTTACTTATAAAAGAATGTCCTTTGGTATTTGTAACGTTCTCGCTACCTTTCAGCGCTGCATGATCAGCATTTTTAGTGAAATGGTAGAAAAAATTGTGGAGGTCTTTATGGATGATTTCTTTGTTTACAATGATTCCTTTGAGCAGTGCTTAAAGAATCTTGATCTGGTATTGAGTCGATGTGAGGAGAAAAATCTAGTACTTAATTGGGAAAAATTCCATTTCATGGTGACTAAAGGCATAGTTTTAAGTCACATTGTTTCCAAAGAGGGCTAAGTTGGTTAAGCTAACGTAGAATTAATTCAGAAACTTCCCACTCCACAATCGGTTAAGGATATTCGCTCATTCTTTGGCCACGCTGGATTTATCGGTGTTTCATTCAATCATTTAGTGAAATTTCAAAAGCCTTGTGTCATTTATTAACACAAGGTGCATCTTTTGAATGGACACCACAATACCAAGAGGCATTTGAAAAACTCACGACTTGTTGAACTATGGCACCTATCCTTCAATCTCCTGACTGGTCACTTCCTTTCAAACTTATGTATGATGTAAGTGATTATACTATTGGTGTTGTTTTTAGATAAATAAAAAACAAGAAAACACATGTTATTTATTATGCAAGTAAAACCCTGAATGATGCTCATCGAAGTTACACGATAACTGAAAAAAAGATGTTAGCAATTGTCTTTGTCCCTGAGAAATTTCACACTTATCTCATTGGTTTAACTGTTATAGTGTATACTGATCCTTCTACGTTAAAATACCTATTGACCAAACAAAAAGCAAAATCAAGGTTAATACATTAGATTCTGTTACTATAAGTGTTTGATCTTGAAATTAGAGTGTTAATAATGTTGTCGTCGATCATTTGTCACGTTTATCGATGGAAGCTCACTCAAAGGATGAAATTTAAATAAATGACATCTTCCCAGATGAACAACTATTTAATGTAGCTAAAATAAGGATATCCATACCTCCATGGTGTGCTGACATTACAAATTAATTGGTGGCTGAAAAAATTTCATGAATGGAATCCTAAGGATAGAAAGAAATTTACGAGAAATGTTCGGGATGATCCTTATTTATTTAATATTACCCAGACCAAGTAATTTAACGTTGTGTTCCTGAATGGGAAGTCCAATGCATAATCGAATTCTACTATTCCCAAGCTTATGGTGGCCATTTTTTCACAAATAAAATAGCTTCAAAAATTCTATAATGTGGATTTTATTGGCCCATCATATTTAAGGATGTTCATCACTTTTGTACCATGTTTGACAGTTGCTGACATTTAGGAAGCCTAACCCATAGAAACATCATGCCTCTTTCTTCTATTCTAGTTTTGGAAGTATATGACTATTGGGAAATAGATTTCATGGGCCTCTTTCCTGTATCTTCTAGGTTTGAATATATTTTAGTAGGGATAGATTATGTTTCTAATTAGGTTGAAGCAATTTCCACAAGAACAAATAATCATAAGTTCATGCTCAGATTTTTCCATGGGAATACATTGTCACACTTCGGAATGCCACAAGCAATTATAAGTGATTGAGGAAAACACTTATATAATCTGCTAGTGGGTACGGTATTATGTACATACGGTGTAGTTCACAAGGTTGGCACATCATATCATCCATAGACAAATGGCCAAATAGAGCTTCCAAATAGAGAAATCAAGCAAATCCTTGCAAAAAAGGGTCAATCTAAATCGTAAGGATTGGTCATTAAGATGGATTAACTCCCTACAGGCATATCGCATTGCTTATCAACTCTAAGGATGTCTCCATATCGTTTGGTTTATGAAAAAGCCGTGTCACTTACCTGTTGAATTAAAACATAAAGCTTATTGGGATATCAAACAATTCAATATTAATATTGATGAGACTGGGTTATATCGTAAACTTCAGATTGCAAAGATGGAAGAATTGTAAAATGATGCCTATGAAAATGCTCAAATCTTGAAATAAATGATGAAGAAGCTCCATGACCAACATATAGCTCGTTGTTCATTTCACAAGGGTCAAAAAGTACTCCATTATCATTCATGGCTTTATCTTTTTCCTGGCAAATTGTAATCTAAATAGGTTGGTCCCTTCATAGTAAAAAGTGTTTCTGAACACAGTGCTATTGAAATAGAAAACCCAAAGAGTAAAAATTGCTTCAAGGTAAATAGGCACAGCCTTAAACCATATTTAGAAAATTTCATGAGATTAGTTGAGTTGTGGGACCTTTTAGATCCCCCCCATACAAGTAGTCTCCAATTAGATATATTAGATGTATATTAGTTAGTTTAGAATAATCTGGATCTAGAATAGCATAGTTTTGTTTGGTTCTCCCTTAAAAAGAAAAAAAAGAAAAAAAAAAAGAACACAACACGACTAGTTCGGACCACAATAGGGTGGACTTTATGGGGAGGCTCGGACGGTCCGAACTCCCCAAGTGGCTGGGACACTACACTTCTCATAAGAACCCAAATTCCAATTTTGTTTAGCTAAAACTTCATCTTCAAAACCTTCCTCTCCACGACTCCATCTCTCCAAACCTCTTTCAAATTGTTCCTTCCACCATCCACGGCAATTGGGTCACTTCAAATCGCTCATCGCTTGCTCCATCTTCTCTTCCATCTTTAAAATTGGTAAGTTCTTTTCATATTCTTCCTCAAGCCCCAACTATATAATCCTCCACTTAAATCTTTATCTTTCAAGTTAGTTCAAATCCTTCTTAGATTAAGCCTCCAAAACATCTCATAATTTGCTTGCTTGTTCCAATTTTTTTTTCACAGAAGTTGTTTGGTTTATCAAAGAGGTTTTACCTATGGCTTGAGGTTGTGATTTGGATCTTTTTCCCTTCCTCAATTAGGGTATATATCTTGTAAACTCGAATGGGTGGTCTACTTTGCTAAATTGTATGCAAATTCTTGCAATCAGTATTGTATTAAGTAACTGAAATTTCCTATTTTTCTAAGAATGGACCCGATTATGTGGTTCCTTCAAGCCTATTTTGTAAAAATTCTTTCAAAGGCAAATTTTTGTTCATATTCTATAGTTTTATTTTACTCCTAGTGAGCCACCGAATTTCTGTGGACATAAGGCTTGATTGTTGTTAATTTTTCTGCCAATATTGTCCTTTTGGATGGAGCAAAGATGCCCTCGCAAGTTAAGCGAACTGCTCATAGGCAAATTGATTCCACCTGCTTTAACCGAAATTGTTTTTGGAGAAAACAAGATGAAACTCAATATGATGTTATTCGGGCTTACAGGCTAGTAGTGATTGAGAGTTTTGGTAAATTGATCAATTTGATGGGGAGGATTTCACGTGACAACAGAATTTTGAAAGCAGACAGTGGTTGGGGTTAGCAATATGTCATTCCAGTTGCATGATGGATACCGTTAGGGAATTTTTCACAAACAATAAAGAAAATTCTATAATTTGGAGGAAAGACTATGAAAGAATAGTTGAAATTGTCCCCACACCTAATGAATGTTTCATAAATTTTCAACTTCCTCATATTTTAAACCCAAAATTCTCCTATCTAGCTAAGGATGCTCCATCACTGCCTATTATTGATTAGGAGATCTTGTTAGAGGGCCAAGAGTGGACTGCATAATATAGGAAACCAGTTTCTGTGTTAAATAACAAATATTAGGCTTTGCGTTAATCTTCTACCCCAGAACAGGCGTTCTAACTATACCCTACTTCGGACCCAACTGATATATGTCATTGGGATGGGAATGACGATCGACTTACCCTCTTATTTCTGGCATCATATTAAATACACATTTCAATACCCTGGATCACTCACAGCATTATCTTTTTGGAGGTGCCCTTACAGAAATCTTCAGGAGAAAGGGTGCGCAGATTATGGATGACATGCCTCTGACCGCAGGATTGAATGCTTTTAATATCATTTCCTATTCTAAACCCCGGGGTAACATGGCTAGAATTAAGAACATAAGAATGGAGGCTGATAATGAAGGGAGTGGGTCACATGCTCAAATGGACGAGGAACGAAGTATCAAATGTTGAGCTGGCGTCTTAGATAGGTGCATTAGCTAATAGAATGAGTCGCTTAGAGCAAAACTAAGAGGATGACCACTAACTCTTATTACAAATTTGGAGGTCACAATAGACTCAGGGTCATTTCTTGCAGAGCATTCTCGATCACCTTCGGGACTCTTCTCATCCACCACCGCAATGATTACCTATTTTATTTCTTTTATTTCTTTGTCTTTTTCGGTGTTTGTAATTTTAGTGAGTTTAAGGTTAAGATTCAGTGCTCTATTTGTATCCCTAAAACTCTATAATTTTGTCATACTTTTACTTTGTTCCTGTACATTGGGTTTTGACTGTGCTGATGATCATCTTATTTTAATTTCATAACTCTGTTGCACCTGTCTTTTCTCTTTCATTTATTTTTGTTGTTTCACTTCTTTTCATTATGCTATTATCTCATGCTTAGCAATATTATGATAATTTTCGTACTTTATGTATTTTTTATAAAGACAGGTCCATCATTTCTAACAAGTTTGAACGATTAGATCAGGATAAAGAGTAAGAGATTTACATTAATAATCCTAGTGGTGATGATGCGCCGGGTAGTTCAAAATGTCCCATTGAGGATTGATCTGATGATTGTTTTGAAAAGAGTAATTCTTTACCCCTACCTTATATTTTCTCTCCCATTATCCTTATAACACCTGACCAGTTTGTTGAGGTGCAAGGGCGGGATGAGGTAGACTTGGAGATTTTAGTGCATATGGGGTAGGCTAAGGTACACATATATGTTGAGTGGCCTGATACACCCATCTATGACACTGACACCAAAACCATAGTCTTAGTTGATGATTCATCACACTCTGATTACAACGATATGCCTCCATTAGAAGATATTCTTGATTCGGGTGATGAGACTGATGAGAGTACTGACTCTTTTACCGAGTTTGATTATGGTGACCAGCCTCCACAAGATCTTACAATTCCTGATGAAGCTATTGTTGCTATTAATGATGTATTAGCTAAGTATGTTGCTGATATGAGGTATTTCTTCCCCCCATCCTCTTTTCTTTTTTGTTTCTTTTTTATTTATTTTCCTTTCGTCATTTGTTTTAACATCATTAGTTACTTACACTTTAAGTTGGGGGGTCTGCTTCTTCCATATATTCCATTTAGTTTCATTTGAAAAAAAAATGTGATATAGCATTTCATCAGTTCATTATTAATAGTTCCAAAAAAAGAATAATAATAAAGCTTCAACGTTTGGCATTCAAAGAGTTAAAAGAAGAAAAGTTAAGGAGTATTTCACTGCACTATTATTGTAATCCCTAGACATGCACTTTCATTTTTCCTATCCTTTGTTTGTGTAACCAGTACCCCATGGCCAAGCTATAATCTAGTATAGACCTGATGGGCTCTAGGTGAAAGACACTTATAAGAGCATTGATCTGCTTCATGTGGTTGATAGTAGTTTTCTTGCTTTGCATTAATACATTCCATTCAAGAAGCTATGTAACACTTTAACTTTTTCAGTCACTGCTTTATTTGGTTCATTGCACTTATTTGATATTGCAATCATGTATGAACCATGGGAATAACCCTTTTCGAATGATTTTATTTTTGAGTGAAAAACTATATAAGATTTGGGGTCGAGACCGCAATCTTTTAGTATACTTGATAGCTATCTGGAATGAATGACATGAATTGACATACTTGAAATTAAATGGTTGAGAGTTGATTCAATTTGATATGTATTGAGAGGGTTTATGCAATCTTTGGATTTTGTAACTTGTTCTTTATTGAAATTGAACCAAGAATTGTTTGATTGACTTATACTGTAAATCAAACTAATTTAGGAATTTTGTGGATAGATTTACTACAAATCCTCATGAGATTTCACTCGTCCACTACGTGTAACCTGGGGGTTTAAAAGGCTTGCTATATGTAACTAAGTGCAGCCGTGTTTCTGATGAAAAAAGAAATAGAATAGTAGTTTACATTTGTTATAATAGTGTCATTGCTAGGGACTAGCAATTTTAAGTTACAGAGTATGATTACACTTGAAAAGTATAATTATGAACTTCATAACTTAGCATTAGAAGCATTACCTAATACATTTTTGAGTTTTGTTAATCTTTATCACTTATTTGATTTGTTCTCGCTAATTCAGGAAAGAGGATGGAATAATGGTGATTAGCAGCGATGAAGAGGTGGAAAACAACGAAAACGAGCCTTCGATACCGACACAAAAAGCTCTAATTTGGACTCGAGTAGAACACGAAGGGAAAAGCAAAGCAAGAAGTCAAAGTAGCACACTGTGGTCGAGATCATTTCCCAAACTGTCAGGACCACTACAACATAAACCAGAAAACTGAGCTACTATGGTCCAGACCGTAACCACTTGTGGTTCGGACCACTGGGGGATTTTAGGCACTGTTTTATGATTTTTTTAGGGTTTTTCAATGGCTCTATAAATAGAACCTTGGTAGAGACGTTTTGGGACTTTCATTTTAGCTAGTGTACTAAGTCTTAAAGAGTTTTCACTTTACTATTTTGTGTGTTTTTAAGGAATTTTCTTGAGGATCTTTGAAGTTTTCGTTGGTGTAATGTCTACAATTGTCGTTTTTCGCTTCAATTCGAAGTACGGTAGTTAATTTCAAATTTAATCTAATGAAGGCTATTATTTGCTTTAGTTTTTATTCCTGTTTCTTGCATATTATTATATCGATGTTAGCCTAAATTGCTTGCTCTTGATTCAACGAATCAAGGAACGGTGCCTTGTTATGAACATGGTGATATGCATAGATCTACGTGTGTTATATGAAAACGTACACGTAGAGATCTACAAGTTTTAAATTTAGTTTTATTTGTTTCAAAACCATTCAAAAATGAAAACTCTTGATCACATCCTCCATGATCACTGATAAGGATTTTTGAATTTTAATTTTTCTTCTATAATTTTGAGATAAATATGTTAAATCTAAACCTAATATTTTTAAAAGAAAATCATTCAGTTTATAATCCTAAACGTGAATATAAAACTAAGTTTAGGAAATTTTATATGCTTTCAGGAAAATATCTTTCCGATCTATTTTTCCATTATGTGAAACTTAGATTGAGATTAAAAAAAAAAAATACACACACGCACACACATCACTTTGTGAACTAACTAATCCACCTAGAATTGAAAGTTGAAGCAAGACCTTTATCCAATAGTTGCTTTACATCTGTTAATTTAGTTGATTATTGATTTAAATTCTGAATTTCAATATTTTTTGTCTAGATTAATTTTAGTTGAGAAATTTATACTTATTTGCAAATAGAAATCAATCCAAACCTCCAACCACTAGAAATCATCACTTTTGAACTAGGTAGTAAATTACTTTCATCTTTTCAAGAAATCAAAATAGTAGGTTCATTCTGAATTTAATCTCGTTTTCATCAAGTTAAAACTATACTGCACACCCTTGCACTTGTGGGTTAATTAAGATGTGAAATTTTAGGAGCAGTCAACTTGCCACTCGGGTTTCCAATTAAAGTGATATTTTTTTCATTTCATGTATTTTAATGTGATTTATGCATCCAAATTAAAAACAGCGATAACTTACGCTCGAGTGTCCGATTAGAGTTATAATTATCTTTGTTCATATATTCTCACGTGATCTACTCTTCCAAATTAAAAACAATGATAAATTGGCACTTGGCTATCGATTTGAGTGATACTTTGCTTAATCTTGTGTATTTTCACATTATTTACTCGTCCAAATTAAAAAAAGGTGATAACTTGGCTTGTGATTATCTGATTAAGGTAATATTTTTTTCATTTCATGTTTTTTTTACGATATCTATGCATCCAAATTGAAAATGGCTATAACTCGGCACTCATGAGTCCAATTAAATTTTATTTTTCTTTAGTTTGTGTATCCTTATGCTATTTACACGTCCAAGTTAAAACGGCAATAACTTGGATCTTAACGGCCCAATTAGAGTGATATTTCTATTCATTTTGTCTATTTTTATGTTATTTACGTATCCAAATTAAAAACAGCAAGAACAAGGGGCTTAGTTGTCTGCTAGGGTGATAATTTTCGTCAATTCGTATATTTTTACGTGATTTACGCATCTAAATAAAAAAATTGATAACTTTGCGCCCGGCTGTCCAATTAGAGTGATACTTTTCTTCATCTTACATACTTTAATGTGATTTATGCATCCAAATTAAAATCTTGCTGAAGCTTTGATTAAGGTGATATTTTTCTTCATTTGATACATTTTTTTCTTCATTTTGTACATTTTTACGTGATTTATACACCAAATAAACGACAATAGCTTTGCACTCACGTGTCTGATTAGAGATAATTATCTCCATTTCGTGTATTTTACTTAATTTATACGTCCCAATTGAAAACAGCTAAAACTTGGTGCTCGAATGTCCAATTCGAGTGATATTTTTCTTCATTTCTTGTATTTTAACTTGATTTACACATACAAATTAAAAATGGCGATAACATCTTTGTTTCGTATATTTTTATGTGATCTACTCTTCCAAATTAAAAACAGCGATAACTTAGCGCTCAGTTTGTTGATTTGAGTGAAATTTTACTTCATCTCGTGTATTTTTACATAATTTACTTATCCAAATTAAAAGAACGATAGCTTGGCGCTTAATTGTTTGATTAGGGTAATATTTTCTTCTTTTCGTGTATTTTTACGTGATTTGAGCATCCAAATTAAAAAAGATAATAACTTAGTGCTTGGTTTTCAAATTAGAGTGATATTTTTCTTCATTTCGTGTATTTTTACAAAATTTATACATTTAAATTAAAAATGAAAAAACTTAGTGCTCGAGCATCGACTTGGTGTGATATTTTTCTTCATTTGTTTTTTATTTTTACATGATTTACGTACCCAAATTAAAAACGACAATAACTTAGCACTCACGTGTCTAATTAGAGAGATAATTATGTTCATTTTGTGTACTTTTTACATAATTTATTCATACCAACTGAAAATGGCTAAAACTTGATGCTCGGGTGTCCGATTTGAGTGATAGTTTTTTCATTTCATATATTTGAACGTGATTTACACATCGAAATTAAAAATGGCGATAATGTGACGCTCGAGTGACCGATTAGAGTGATAATTTTCTTCATTTTATATATTTCTACATGATTTACTCTTCCAAATCAAAAATGACGACAACTTGGTGGTTGATTGCCTATTTGAGTGATATTTTTCTTGATTTTGTGTATTTTTACAAGATTTACGCTTCCAGATTAAAAACGGCGATAACTTGGCACTCAATTGTCTGGGAGTGTTAGTTTTGTTTCAGTTTGTGTATTTTTATGTGATTTATTCCCTTGCAAATTAAAGGGTAAGTGAAAATTCATTCCCTTGCAAATTAACTCATACCTTTTCAAACCGTCCCTTGCGTCCCAATCTTTCCCCACTGGCAGTCCAAACATTGAATGAGTATGTGGGTGCTATTGGTAGTCGGAGTAGATTGGCAATCCGATCACTAAGGATGGCAATTTTAACCCGCCTCAAAAGGTACCTATCTGACCCAAACCCGATAAGTGTAGTTGTTTTGAAATTTTAAGGGTAATGGGACGGCTTATGGTATAAAAATTAAATAACCATAGGGTATGATTACGAGGATGGTAAATAACTGACGGGTATTACCTGAACCCACCCTGATTACCCTAATTATAGGATACCTAACAAGTATTGCCCAATTGTAACTCAAAATCCCCCCACTAATTACCCATTTATTGGAAACCCAACGGGTATTACTTGATTGCCAGTCTAAATTATCAGATGCCTGAATTTATGCAAATAATACTATCAATTCAGATACTAAATTATATATATTGTGCTTAAAGAACAGAGTGGATTTAATTAATACCAAACAACTCAATATTCTAACACCAAATAATTTATATTCAAAGAATTTTTTAACCTTCGTTTTTTTTAAATACCTCTTATTTGAAGACTATGGATACACAATTACTCGATAGTTTATGGGATGGTAGCCACTTAAAAATAACCATCGATTATCCGCTTAATTCGGGTATTCTTCCTACCCAATGGATTAAGGGATGGTAAAACCAAAATATCCGACCTTGTTCGCTAACAAAATTAAGGGTTGACCCGATATCAATAGCACCATCACTTCAAAAGGACCCACCCTAGCCATTACTCTCATAGTTCTTGGTGTTGTCCAACTTATAAGGGCATGCAACGTGATCTCTAGTTCTGGTGGTTCCCCTAATTTCCCCTCAATTGATGATTTTTCTATGCCTTCATTGCAAATGAGTTCATTGTTGTAGTTATGCCCTTTCAAAGGTGGCAGTTGTGGTCCTTGGCATTTATGGCCGGTGTAAATCAATCATTGCAGTTGAAGCAGAGTCCTTGTGCTCTTCGCTTTTGCATCTCATTCCAACTTAGTCTTTTGATTGATGCAACAAGTGGTGTGGTTGCTGTGCGCAACACAGGTGGCAATGCTAGTTAAGCTCACGCTGATGGTGGCCTCACAAACTTCTACTATCGTGTGAGCTAATTGTCTCTCATTCATGCCAGGCTAATCACACCCTTTAGGGAATATGATTTGAACATACGAATTCAATCTGCAATTTCGAGCTTCAACCCACCCATAAATGTTCTTACTAGCACCTTTTGTGTCCAACCTCAAACTCGATTGTCGAGTTTCTTGAACTCACATTGATAATCCTCATAGTCCTAATTTGCTTGATCTGAAGAGAGATTCATTAAAATCCTTGCATTTGAGGGCCTAAAGCGAGCCCAAAGCTCCTCTCTAAAGATTTCCTAAGTCATGATTCGCCCTTCTTCCTAGAATGTCTGCTAGAGCCATTGCCACTACTAATTTGCCTCTCCAACGAAGTGGAAAGCGACTAATTGATCCTTCTATATGAAGGTGGTGCCTTGATTCTCATAGAATTGGTTCACTCAATTGAACCATTCCGTTAGGTCCTCTACTTAAAGAGTTTTGGGGACTCCAACTTAGCTAACTTTAAAGAAAATTTTGGCTTACTATGTCAAAGTCTCCTCTGTGGGATCGAGTTTGTCCTTCTAGGAATGGATTGTTGGGATTGGGGATTAGGGGAGTCGAAAGTAAGACTTTGGACAGCCAGTTAATGGTCTCCTCCAAGTAGTGGAACTTGTCTACCGTGCCAATCTCCATCTGTTGCAACCCATCTGGTACTCCCCCGAGTCCAACCTCTAAAGCTTCAATTCATTTTTTGTTAATTGTCATTACGCAAATCTAATACCAATGTCAGGTCCCAATCAAAAGCTGAACAATTATAGAAGTTTATGGGTGAGAATGGACCATAATGGTTGGATTTTTAATGCCTACTTTATTGATTGATCATGGTTGTTTATATGGCAAACACCCAACAATCTCGTACAGCACGAGCAAAAAAATAAGCTCCTACCTGGGTAGAACGTGCAGAAAAATAAGCTCCTACTTGGCTAGAAAATAGACAATTGAACATGCAACATAATAAAAGAGAGTGTAAAGAGTTGCCGCTAATAAATCTCCTAAATAGTCTCCTAGTGGACTAAGTGCTCCAGACATCTTTTGCATGCTGATTACAAGTGCTATATCATCCTTCTTTCAAGCCAAATATTTGGCTTCGGGCTCCTTGCTGCACGTCTCAACCTATCAGTTTCCTTGTAATCATTACCTGTAGGATGCAAAACACAGTAATGGCTCATCCTCCTCCTTCAGATAGACTACAACCACCACCACTAATCCATTATGTACGTTTAGCATCTCTAATACTTCCATTTTCTGCACATATCTCCCTTAATTAATTGTCCAATATTTGTTTAGGAATCCTATAAAACAACTTTAACTGGTGCAAGGATGTCCAAACGGGCGTACAAGTGTATCTACGGATCAAAATAGTCAGTTCTGTTATGATCAAAACTTTTTTGTATCTACGGATCAAAATATTCAGTTCTGTTATGATCAAACTTTCATCATACTTCACATTCCCCCCTTTGTAAACTACGTTAGGAGGGTTAGTAAAATATATGGATAAGGGAACTTCAAATTGCTTTTGAAATTCATCAATAAAACTAGAAATTGACTACCCACTTAACAAAATCCCCCCCCCCCCCCCAAAAAAAATAAAATAAAATAAAATTTGACAAATTTGGGACGTAATGAATCTGAAGCTTCCATAGAATTTTCTACAGTTTATTCACCACTGTTGAAAAATTCAACAGAACCCATTACAAAGAACCCCAGAGCAGCGAATATGTTGAAATATTTTGGAGAAAAAAACTGATACGCACAAAATTTCAAACACAATCTGATCTTACCTCCAAATTTCAAAGCCCTCTTCAAGCCATGTTTAATGCTCAAGCTTCAATACTCAATGTGTAAGTCTCAATCTTTATAGATTCCTTCAGGTGATGCAAAAAAACAAATTGATCTTCAAACGTTCGTCTTCAGTCATCTTCAATCATCACAGATTTGGTTCCCCTCTTCAAACAACTAATTTCTTTTGGTCAATTGCTAAGGTTATAGTTTGTGTAATGAGAGTTCCTGAGGTTGTTGGGTATCTACACCTGGTAGGATCTTTTTATCTTTTCCATCCTCAATCACATAACGTCGAAATGACAAATACACCTTAACGATAGGAGGATTATGAGATCAAAAGTAAACCATAATCAAACAACTCTTTGGGCTTAGTGGAATTTTTTCCTTTATATATATTTTGTAATGTGCTCGTGATCTTAGATTGGACTGAATTTGATCGATTATTCTAGCTCAAAGAGTATTTGTTCACCCTTCTTTATGGAGTATATATAACCAAACCAAAGTTTCAAATTTTCACCGAGGTCATCTCCCACTAACCACAAAAGGAACTTAAATAAATAATAACATTCATTACATTATTTCATTCCCCTGAAAGCCTTCTAATTAATCAAAAGATAAACATCCCCGTTTTCCAACTTCTATTTGATCATCTCTTTTGTGGGCAACCGTAGGGTGCACCGCAGGGATGCTGAGGGAACCCATATCAAGCAATCTGGATAATATCTGCACAAAAGTATTAGAAAAACAAAAAATGAACCTGTCATTCCAGTGTCAGAAAGTGAAGAAATAATAAGCAGCTCCAGTAGTCCCAAGGAACCAGACCTCTCCAACTCGAGCACTAATTTTTAAGAAGACAAAATCCTCAGCTCGAGTCACACCTAAATTTACAGTAGCGGTAGCCGCACCTGCCTCATGAGCAGCCCTGTAAATCAATTTGAAGAGTCATATCAACCGGAGATCATCATTCAATCAAAATAGGATATACATATATATAATTGAAGATGAGCATCCTTTTTTCCGTACATGGAGATTTATCAAATCAAATTTCTTGCTTCAGATTTGGCTACAGATCTGATTTATTTAGTGAAAACTGGTTTATCAGTAACAGATGCATTTGCAATCAAGATGCAGCTTGCACTCAAGGTAGTAATTATCCAACAGCTGCAACAAGCATCAACGAGGCTTAGTTTTGAACATGGCTTTCTCTTGTCTTATATGATTTTTCTCACCAAGCTTTGATTTTATTTTTTTCTTTTGATAGCTTTTATGCATGTTATTCACTTTAAAAAAAATGCAAAAAGAAAAAAAAAAAAAGGAAGAAAATAGTTTCCAAATAGGGGAACCAGCAAAAAAGAAAAAGATTTTTTTTTTTTTTTTTTTTTCATACAAGAATCATCAAGGCAATTTTATATAAAATCACTAGTTAGAGAATGCATAACTCAATTTAAGAAATTACCAACTACCCAAAATGATCACTTAATTCCCAAAAAAGTTACAGTTGCAACTGCAGCAATCATAGTCCAGAAATCTTTTACACATTGGTCAATCATAGGAAACTACCATCTAAAGGTAAAAATTCAGTTTCCCCAAGGTAGATATAAAATTCAGATACTTTAATATAGAAGGTAATCATGTAAACAGGTCATTCAAGGAAAAGAAATGCGAAAAAACAATCTGTACCTAACAAGTCGGAAAGCAGACATGGTCATTAGAGATGATCCAAGTACAAGGAAAGCATCACATCCTTTTGCAGATTCCAGAGATCTATCCGCCCTATCCTCGGGGACATTATCACCAAAGAAGACAACCTTCAAAGTAACAATACATAAGAATATCTGAATAATTGTCTCGGGACATCACTTCTCTCTCTCTCTCTCTCTCAAACACACGCGCGCGCACACACACACACACAGAGTGAAACAAGTAATTCAGATCAATGAAAAATTTAAGTCAGATCAATGAAAAATTTAAGTCACTATACCCAAAGAAAGTTCAATTCACTTACCCTTTTTTTTTTTTTTTTTTTTTGTCAATAATCTATATAATAAAACACATCCCATTTCAAAAATATCCCTCCCACAAACTAAAACCAAAGGTTGAGATTGAATTTTAATTTCCAATCAATGGTTCAGATTTTTACACATCAAACACTCTCCCACAAATTCCCATCCAATCAATTTTATACACACGTGTATGAAACAAGTGTGTCTTCCTGTTCATGTGCCAATATATAATTGCGTATCCATCTATCTAATGTGGCAGAGAAGAGAGAGAGAGGGAGAAAAAGTGTCGGGGGTGGGGAGAGAGAGAAAGGGGGGAAAGTGAGGCTCCGGAGATATTGACGGAGGGGAAAGGTCTGAAGATATTGGTGGAAGAGAGAATGATAGAGGTGACGAAACCGGTCGCCGTCTTTCTGACCCACGTACACCGCCATGTGCCCCTATGGCACGAATGGGCCTTCTCCTTCAGGCGATGGTGGTCGTCGTCCTCCAAGGGAGCGTAAGCCCAACCTGAAATCCAATCGGACTTGGCAGAGCAGAGGGTCTTGGCCTTTGTCTTGAGGCAGCCAAAGAGCCTGAAGACGGTTTTGGCCTGGGACGCTATTGGGTCGACCCGGCGGTACCAGGAAAACGCCCCATTCCGATGGAAAATAAACTGGAAAAATGTGATGACCTGGTGCTTGAGCCTGAAACCTCGGACTCTTTTCATGGGTTGAGTAGGTGAAAGAGAAAAAATAAGAGAGAGAGAGAGAGAGAGAGAGTTATAGAGAGTGGAATTCTGCAAAAAAATGCCAAGCGTCGGCCATCGACACAACCAGGCGAAAGAGACTGAGAGAAACTTCAGAGTGAGTGGATCCATTTGATATGTTCTTCACTACCACTGCAAACTAAGAACTTCATTCAAAGGGTTTCTTCAAATCCATCTTCCGTGTCTTTTCTGGGTTTCCAAACGTTTCCTTTATAAACCGTCGGCCGCACCGTTGGCAGAAATACATATAGAGAGAGAGAGAGGGTGTGTGGAAAAAAGAAACAGGTCTAGAGAGAGAGAGACCGTAGAGACGTGTGTATACAGTTCATAGTTTAAATGTAAATTTTTTTTTATACATTTATTAAAAAATTATAAAAATAACCTATAAAAATAAAATTCATTAATTAAAAGAAACTAATCTATTTATATAGTGTTTAATAAAGGTGTAAAATTTTATTATTTGTTACAATGGCTCCGTTTGGAGTAACATAAAATTCTGAAAATAGTAAAAATTAATGAAAAAACTCTAAAAGTTATACATTTAATTTTTGACATATTAAAAAACTCTACATTATACCTTTTAATACACTGTATAAATACATTAGTCTATTTTGAATTGCAATTTTTCATTTTTACAGTTTTAAATTATTTACAAGTAAAATTTATTTTTGTACCTTTAGACACAGATAACACTTATATATAAATAAGGAGGCTTTTGTTATTAGCTTGATAGGAATAACCATCAGCAAGAAAATGCTCGGGAGAAAAATGAAAAAAAAAAAAAAAATTTACAATCCAAGTTAAATTTTATCATATGCAAATTTGGAACTCCTTTTTAACATTTATATGTTTGCTTTTTGAAATCTTCAATTGTTCTTTGTGTTTCGCTCAGGCATTTGTTATTTAAAAAATAAAAAAAAGCTTGACAAACATGTTCAAAGAGTTACAGTTGTACAAGGCATATATTTGTGCCTCTGGATTCTCGATTTTAAAAAAAAAAAAAAAATTTAACGTTTTTAACTAATTTTAATTAAAATTTATTAAATGTAATTTTTACATTATTTCAATATTAGTCTTTTTTTAGGGGGGTTAAATTTTTTGAAACTCCAAACCTTGATTCACATAATTATGGGTACGTTTGGTGCAAAATTTTTTGCTTAAAAACTTTGAAAACTCTGAAATTCTCTATTACACTTAAACATTTTCTTTCTCTCCAAATTTCAAAAAAAAATGACATATCTACCAAAAAAATAACATAACTATAATCCTATTAATCGAATGGAAAAAATTTTTTTTGGAGATGTCAACACGAAGTCGTGCGCTACAAAATGACACCCACTTTACTTATTTTTTTTTTTTTTTAGTTTCTGCATACCGTCCCCACGGAAAGTACCAAATCGTTCTGACGGTTTGGTCATTGCCGAAATCCGTTCTGACGTTATTTGAACTCCGTTCCGATGGATTGACCATTGGCCTAAACCGTCCCAACGTAACTACAAAACCGTTCCGACGGATTGGACATTGGCCTAAACCGTCCTAACGGAACTACAAAACCATTCCGAAGGATTCAGCACTGCCACAAACCGTTCTAACGAAGGAGTTGGGCTGTCCTGACGGTGCACCAGAAATTAGGAATCTGAGGAAGACGAAGTTCAAGCAACGCGACGAGAGTCTAACATTGAACCAAAATAGACTCGATTTTCTTACACACGGCCATCAAAAATAGTTATAAGAAAGTCCTAAATCTCTTTGTCAACCATTCACGTGGAAATCAGAGAGAAATCTCCAAACCCATGGATAATACGAGCTCCAAACAAATGAAAACGTAAATGGAAAACGTAAGTAGAAGGAGAGGAGAAGAAATACATTCTGATTCGAGCACAAGAAGAATAAACGGCAAAGTGGGTGTCTGCAACGTTGGGTCTTCTCCTAAAAAAATCTCCAAAGCTACCATGTTTTAGCAGAATCTTCAGACCAACCGTCCTGACGGCAACCAAACCGTCGGAATGGATTCAACACTGTTCCTTTCCAAAATTTGTGATTTGAGTTAGGTGCACGAAACGCCAAAAAGTGACTCAAAGCACATTTTCGCTGCACAAAACGGACATTATGGAAGAATAGTGTTATTATTGTAATTTAAAGTTCGTAATTCCCCAAAAGTCATCACTACACAATAAAAACAAGGAATTTAGGTTCAAAAAGTGTTCTATTTGTTATAAATTTGTATATGGATGAGGGGTTTGTTCTTCCTTATCAAATTTTCTCATCCTATATTTTTTTATTTAATTAATCAAAACTTTTATGCAATGAAAAAAAAATTAATAAGAAAGTACAATTTATCCAAGATTATTGAAAGGTGTTTTACTGTTCAATATATTGTGTATACATGTGTATCTATATTTGTCGAGAGTTTGTCGCGGCCCCATGTGGCGCTGAGAGAGAGAGAGAGAGATTGTCCTTGACATGAGAGAGATGTTGGGAGAGTATTTTCGTTTGTGCGCGTAAAAATTTTGAAATATTAAAAGTAAATTATTTTGAAATGATGGTTAAATATTTATATTTGATTTATAAAATTTATACATAGTAAAATTTCTTTGGTACAAATATTAGTCTTTTGGTAGATTTTTTAAAAAAATGGATTGATATTTGTATCAAAAAGGTAGAAACTTTTGAATTTTTTAAAGTTTTTTGAGCTTCAAACGTTCCTTTTTTACATGTCAAATTATACTTTAATACATTTCAAAATACACACACTTTGCTAAAAATTTTGAATTTGGAATATTTTTAATCGTTGAATATGCGTAATTACTGGGATTATATTTTTTTAAATGTGTCTATTTTTATTTGGGATTGTTTTTATTTCCAACGAATTTTGGAAAAATTTTTGAGTTTTTTTTAGTTTTAAACGCTCCCTTTTGTACAAAATTATATTTTTGTGCCATTTGAGAGCTTTTTTTAGTCTTTTTACTTA
>QLOD02000001.1:30097477-30122258 GCA_003260245.2 Sideroxylon spinosum | reverse complement strand
CATTTAATCCAATAAATATAAAATATATTAATTATAATTTCATTATAATATTTACTAAAATATATTTCATAATAATTGAAATAATTTAATTATGATATTTATTTAAAAGAATTTAATAAAATATATTTAATATTAGTTAAAAATAACTAAATTAAATTAATTAATCTAATTATGATATGTATTAAAAATAATTTAATTAAATATATCCAATATTGGTTAAATTAATTAAATTAAGTATAAAATTTAGTTAAATCAATTAATTTAATTTTATTATTTATTAAAAATAATTTAACAAAATATATTTTATTTTAATTAAATTAATTACTAAATCTAATTAATTAATTTAATAAAATATATTTTATATTAATTAAATTAAATTAATTATTGTATTAAATTATAATTTTTTATTTATTAAATAATTAATATTTCATATTAAATAAATTAATTAATAATTAGTTTCATTTAATTATTTATTAAAATATATTACATGTTTATTCAGATAATTTATTTAATTAAATTATATTATTTATTAAAAATAATTTTAGTTTAATCAAATATTTGAATAAAATAATTTATTTTAATATGATAAAATAAAAATGGATAAAGTAATAAAATTTATAAAAATATTTGCAACAGAAAAAGAAAATAAAGTGAAAATGTTTTTTTTTTGTTTTTCATTTTTCTGTTTAATTTTTCATATTTTTGCAAATAAAAAAACATAAACAAATTTAACAAACATGTTTTTGTTGTGAGTTTACAAAATTTTGAAAACATAAACAGAAAAAACTGAAAATAAAAATGTTACCAAACAGAGTCTTAAAAACTAGTTTAAATACTTTCTTACCCGACAATGATCCTAAAGCTAAATTCCTTTGAACTCAGACACATACAACACATTGTTGAGAGTAAGTTCTTTTCTTGAAGTCATTTTAGTACAATCTTTCCTTATCTTTCAACCTTGGAGATCGCTGAATTTCTCATATACAATTGTTCTCCTATGATAGCTTGGTAAGAAAAAAACATCCACTGATTGCACAAACATGGCGAGGGGCAACAGTGTCTACCCATCAATCTTTTGGATTACTTTTAACTAGATTCACTTCATAAACAACAATAGAAAGTTGCATCTCATCAATTTGTTTCTCTAATTTGGTGATGTTTGCTTGATGATACTTCTTTTTCTTAGATGATTCTTGAGCTTTACACCACGGTGTGCCTTACTTTCTCACAAACATAATATTTCCCTTGAAATCTCTTTGAAGGGCCAACCTTTGAGCTTTCATCGGTGTACTTCCTCTTCTTGTTATTTGGATGCATTACTTGCTCCATTTTATTTATCTTTGACAACATATTGTAATGTTCACTTTTCTTTTAAAAAACGTGGCTATCTTCTTCTATCCTCAATCTTATAATTAAATCTTCAAACTTCATTTTTGTATTATGCTTTAGGTAGTTCTTGAATTCCTTTCAAGTTTGTTACAATTTTTCAATAACGGTAGTAACTTGGAATGACTCACTAATAGTTCTTTTAGTATGAATTTTATAAATTATGACTTGAAGATCTTGCACTTGATTGATTACATTATTAGAATCAATTATTTTGTACTCAAGAAATTCGTCGACTATGAACTTTTTTGAACCGACTTCTTAAGTCTTGTATTTTTTGTTTAGTACTTTTTGTCTAAAAATTTCTAGAGTTCTTTATAAGTTTGTATTGGACTATACACATTATACAACATATTATTCAATCCATTGATGGTATTGTTACGGCACAGAAAATCAGTGTGTTTTCATGCTACAACCGCAAACCAAAGTGTGCTTATCAATTTCATTATCATTGCCTTTGGCACATCTCCTATAAGAGACGGACAAATTCAAGGTAGGAAGATAGAAAAGAACATCTTTTTTGCCATCCCTTAAAATTTAAACCATTGAATTTTTTCGGTTTCTCGCACTGACTTGCAGGCATATTTGGATCAATAGGTGGGGCCATTATTGGAACCACATTCTCATTGTTATTGGCCATCTAAAAATTATTAAAATAATTAGATGTACAGTCCAGAATTAAATGAGTATTACATAAAATCACAAGTAAAAATTAAAGTGCAGAAAGATCAATTTTTTTTGTGTAGAAAATTCTGCAGTAAAATTTTTCAAAAAACTGGACAGAGAAATATATAGCAAAAAGAAAAATACAGAATCCCTTTTTTTTTTCCCTAAAAATTTTTTAAAATGCAGAAAACGACTGTGCAGAAAAACTGCATTAAAGATTAACAGCGCAGCAATTGTCACAGTTGTTGCAAATTCTGTGACAGAATTAAACGGGACAAAACACAGCACATTCGAACAATCATTAAAACGGTTCCGGAACTCAACTGTGAAGGGGAAAAAAAAAATTATTCACTGTTATGCAGGAAACCTGAAGCATACATCCAAGAGTGTGGGGAAAGATATATGTCTTGAATGATTATTATATTGAAGACACAAAATATTTTACACAGAGGAATCAATGTGAAACTGGCAGTGTAAGAAAATTTTCCAGAAAAAATGGAATTTTCAGCCCCCCCAAAAAAAAAACTTTTGAATTTACCGTGCAGAAAAAATACAGAGAAGTGTGCAGTAAAAAATTATACTGTGCAACAGTATAAGACAAAAATTAGAGCAGTGTAGAAGCAATGCAGGGAACACAAAAACTGCACAGAATAGAGTGCAGCGCAAATTACTACAAAATTCTATTCATTGCAGAGAATAAAACAGTGCAATTTTAGAATATTGAAGTTGAATCTTTACCGTGCAGACAACCCAGAATCTGGACAGGAAAATATTGTGCGGAAAAGAAACGAAATATTTACGCAGAAATTGACTTGCAACAGAATGGTGCAAAACAGTACATGAACTAATCTCGATTTCAATCCTAATTAAACAAAGTCCTGTGACTTCACTTGACACTGATTTGACGTTACAATGGATGGACAATCAATTCAATACAAGCTATATGGACTTGATTACACGAAATGAAAACCTTCAACTGTGCGGGGAATGAAATGGTTTGTTTTAACCAATACAGCGAAGATACAGAGCAATAAATCGACGAATATAACACAATTTCCATACCACTGTTTTTACTGACAAAAATAATACAGTGACTAAAACTA
This sequence comes from Sideroxylon spinosum, assembly GCA_003260245.2. Lineage (NCBI taxonomy): Eukaryota > Viridiplantae > Streptophyta > Magnoliopsida > Ericales > Sapotaceae > Sideroxylon > Sideroxylon spinosum. The sequence goes on along the minus strand of QLOD02000001.1, from coordinate 30,119,103 downwards.
CTTCAGTCGAAGATTGTTGGTAATTATTTGGAACTAGTCACTATTTTGATAAATCACATAAGAAAAACTCATGGTATTTGAAAGACCGACAAAATTGGAATGAAACCAATCAAGTCTAGTTTTATACACTATTGTCTTTAAGGTTGAAGTCTCCCCCAAATGCTTTTGGTTTTAAGAACATCAGCCTTTCAAATAGAAAACTTAACGCGAAAATTAAAATGGTCACTGATGTATTCTCGCACTGCACTCTGGTTCAATGTGACCCTCCAAATTCTTTGTGGTTGTTGTTCATGTCTATCACGAAAAGACATCTCTTTGAGGTTGGGGCTTGGTCTTCCTCTGCTATATTCAGAACGGCTTAAAATGCCAAAACAAAAGACAAATCCAACAGGAGATTGATGTGGAGGAGAAGGGACATGGCTTGTGGGTATTTTCGCTCGAACTTTGGTTGGACCCTTCATCCCATCATATTGAGAGCATATTATTGTACAACTTTTGCTTCAGATGGGTTTATTCAATCATGTGAAATCAAAAGATTTCTGACGGCAATACATATAAAGCATGCTTGTAACAACGAAATTGATGAACTGAATTCAACGGAGTAAATCCCCTGCTCGTGTGAATATTAAATGCAGTAATGAAGAGTTTTAGTACTGCCAAGCAAAATGACTGAATGAAAGGGCGGGATAACCTTTGGATTTGAAATTGCAAAATCCTTGTGAATAAATAATATGAAAAAGCTTAAAAAGAAATAAGTCATAATTAGATCTACAATACTCAATTTTAGATTAGAGGTGAAAGTTTATACAACCAATATGAAAATCAAGCAAACAATCTATGAGAAGCACAAAAAATGGTTACCAAGACCTTAATGCGAATCAAGCTTAAGAAATTTCACCATGAAACAAAAGTTACAATTATCTCAATCAAGAATATATAAATTTCTCCTGTCAAAGTATCTTGATCTACTTGATTTAGATCTATCTATCATTATTTGCTTGACACTAACAACACAAATTTTTCTATGAAATTTTACCCATTCCAACTTCCAAGCATAATAGAAGTGTTCTCCCAATTTATACTACTAATATAGATCTGAAATTCAATAATCAAGATAATTTTCCAAAGAAATCTTTGCCAAGAGGGTGGGATAAAATAGATTTAATGGCCTCTCTTACGGGCAAATCTATGGAAGTTACGAGGGAGTGAGTTGCGAGCAAAATATTCTTGAATTTGAGGTTGCAAACTTCATAGGCACTTTGGGGGCGTGAACTTCCCTTTCTATGCTAGTGAAGTGTTCTAGAAATTCAGCTCTTTGTATACCTAGCTTTTGCGGGCATTTCACAAGTTAGGTTACGTCGTAAAAGCATAAAAACATCTTGAATCAACACTCAATCATACATTCAACATTTTTTACAAATGTATCAAACTCGACACAAAATTTCATTTATCAATTTAAATCAATTTTTTATTTTAAAATCAAATCAATTATAAGAGAGAAATATTCCCAAACATATTATAATCAATCTGTAGGCCGACTATCATGAATAAGGATGGAAACGAGCCGAATCGAGCCGAGCTTTAATTTATTCGAACTCAGCTTGGGTTATTTATACCAAACTTGATTCAAACTCGATCTTGAGCTCCATTCAAACTTTTATATAGAATCAAATTCAGCTCGATAAAGAAAAAAATGTAAAGTAAATTATTTAGATTAACCAATATATCTTTATAAAAATACATCTTACAAATAATAATTTGAAGTTTCTAATTCCATCAAGGGACAACCATCCATGCATGAAGATATACTAACAGATTGTAATCTATGCAGAAACATAGGAAAATGATCACATGGGTGGAATTACAGTTCACTTTGTGAGTCAAGCAAGTGGTAATTAGCTCAAAAGTTTAGATATCACAACTCCTATTTGTTACGAAATTAAGTTTCCTATACTAAATTGGTTAACATATCTTTTTATTCAATTATATCAGCTATTTAATTTAATGGGCTGAAATTAAGTGGCCTAATTTTGGTAAGCCCACAGACTGCCCGAATTGATATGGGCTAATTGAATGGTTACCGATTTTATTCCTAATTAAGGGGTTATGGGAATCTTAATTGAGCAATATATAAAGATCCCTTAGGTTCTATTCCCCAATACACCAAATCATAACACAATTTCTCTTCCCCATAGCTAGAAGAGAGATGACGGTCCCATTGAGGAACTAAGGCAATTTGGCTGAGAAAGATCACAAACCACCCCTTCGTTCATGTTCACCTATTCGTGATCGATTGCTGTAATATTTCCATATCACTGGGCGATCGTTTGTAATGGATTTAGGTATCTCACCCAAATCTGTAAATTCTTAATAATCTGGCATGATGTAGATCCTAAGAATTTTGGTATTTTGTTCTAGAATGTTTGCATCTAGAATTTATTTATGGCTTTCGGTATGATTTAATTTCTAACAAGTGGTATCAGAGTAGTCATCATTATTAGATTATTATGATTTGTTAATATTCTATTCGTTTAGAGAAAATAAGGTGTTTTTTTGTTTGCTTTCGAATCTATATATTGACGATCTTGAAAAATGCATGTTTTTTTTTTTTTTTTTGTTTATTGGGTTTTTTCTTTTCTCATTTGGACATAACTAAGGCTGAAGTTCTTGATTTCTTAAAATCAAATTCCGGTTTTACTTCTTCATATATTTCTTTGTCATGATCCCAATACGTTTCATATGTTTGATTCATGAAACTATTAAAGAAAAAAAAAATGGATAGTGAAGAAAATTTATGTTCTTATGGAGTTCCTTAAATCAATTCATCTATTATTTTCAAATTACAGCATCTTGTTTTATTACAATATGTTCTATTATTTTGATCAAGTTAGTCTAATACTTTTAATAAATTGATTAAAACAACATGCTATCAAAGCAACATTTGTTGTGGAGATTAATTTAAGGGAAAAGACATAGATATTTATGCGAGTTGTGCTCGGCCCAAAGGAAGACACAGTTTGGCCAATAACAACACTCCTGTAATGATAAATGCATGACGATTATAAAGAATTTTTCATGTGAATAACAGTCGGTCCAAAGAAAGGCTACTGTTTGACAAATTAATTATCAATATTTGATCATTGCACTGAGAGTGCCATTTAAAATTAATTTCTCTATTCAAAGACTAGGAATTAATGTTGTGCTAGGTATGTTGTTCATGTTTTATTCATATGACATGCTTGTTAAATGTGAGTATGCATGTTTATTTTGTTCTCTATATAGTTTTTGTTGCTATTGCTATGAATGTTTCTACCCAAGTCAACAACATCCCAATGTTGAGCGGAACGAACTTCAAAGTCTGAAAAGAAACCATGAAGATTGCCCTCGATTGTATGGGTTTAGATCTTACACTTCGGTCGGATCGACCAACTGCTACTCCTAAAAACCTCAATGAGGTTAAAATTGAATGTTGGGATCGGTTTAACCGAATGTGCATGATGCTTATGAAATGCTCCATTCATTTTGGGGCTCTATTACTCTGAATAAAAACGCCAAGAAGTTCCTGGAAGTAATTGAGCAATCTTGCCAAGAACAAAATTCGGAGGCAAGTAACCTTTTGGCTAAGCTCGTTACGATGAATTGTAAAGGCACAGGGAACATAACGGAGTACATAATGGAAATATCTCATCTCACATCAGAACTCAAGTTGCTTAAGTTGGAGCTATCTGATGACTTGCTTGTGCACTTGGTTTTGATTTTTCTCCTTCACACTTTGGGCAATTCAAAGTGAGTCATAACACTCAGAAGGACTAATGGTCCCTCAATGAGCTTATATCTCATTATGTGCAAGAAAAAGAAATGCAGCAGTAGGAAAAGACTGAGAATGCTCACTTGGCCTTAACATCTCAAAATGAGAAAAAGAATAGAGATGTGGTTGCTGCGGAAGGATCTTTTCAGTAGAAAAAATAGAAGAAGAAAATGAGGAATTTAACTGCTATTTCTGCAAGAAGCTGGGACACATGAAGGAGTGTTCCAAGTACGCCGCTTGGCATATAAAGCAGGGTATGCTTCTAGTTTTGGTTTAGTCAAAAGTTAATTTAGCTTCTGTTCCTAAGGGCAGTTGATGGGTAGATTCTAGTGCTACCACTCACATAAGTATGTCTATGTAGGGTTGCCTGTGGAGCCGACTACTAAATGATGCTGAAAGATTCGTCTTTGTGGGCAGCAAGAATAAAGTTGCGGTGGAGGCTCTAAGGACTTAAAAATTAAAATTAAAAACTGGATTTCATTTGGATTTGTTTGAGACATTTGTTGCACTGTCTTTTAAATGGACGGTAATTTTTGTTTCTACTTAGGACAAATCAGGATTTTCTTATTCATTTGGAAATAATAAAGTTAGACTCTATCAAAATTCAAATTTTTTTAGCTTTGGTTCTTCAATTTATAATCTGTATATGCTTGATGTTGTTAGTTCCTATAACAAAATACTGCAAACAAGTTCACGTGGTACAAAGCGAAAGTTAAGTGAAAATTTCACCACTATATGACATAAGTGTTTAGGTCATATCTCTAAGCAGATAATTCAGAGGCTTGTGTCGGATGACGAACTTTCAAGTCTGTATTGAGTGCATCAAGGGGAATTGAACAAACGTTAGAAAATTAGGTGTTGAGAAAGCTACTTTCCTACAGCTTCATGGAACGGACAACAGTACTTTATTACGATCATAGATATATATTTGATATATAAGAAGTCACAATCCTTAGACATTTTCCAAGTCTTTCAAAGCTAAAGTTAAACTTCAACTTGGAAAGAAAATTAAGGCTGTCGAATCGGGCCGTGGTGGTAAGTACTACGGGAGGTATGATGGATCAGGAGAACAACGTCCAAGATCTTTAGTAATTTTTCTCAATGAGTGTGGAATTGTTTAGTAATACACCATACCAGGCAAACCATCATGAACGGTGTTACGGAATGACAAAATCAAACTTTTAATGAGACGGTAAGGAGTATGATTAGTCATTCTTCTTTTCTAGAGTCACTTTGGGGAGAAGCTTTAAAGATTACAATGTACATCCTTAATAGGGTACTGAGCAAAGCAATTTCCAAAAATCCCCTATGAGCTTTGGATAGGCAAGAAACCGAGCATTCGGCACCTGCACATTTGGGGTTATGCAGTTGAGGCATGGCATTATAGGCCACATGAAAGAAAACTGGACTCAATGACGATTAGCTGTTATTTCGTTGGTTAGGCTGAACGTTCTTAAGGCTATAAATTTTACTATCCCACATCAAGAACTTTTTTTTTTTGAAATAGGAAATGCAAGATTCGTTAAAGATGTTGAGTTTGAGGGGGAAGATAAAATAAGAAATGTTATCTTTTAAGAAAATTATGTTATTGACATTGATCAGGTCTCTATACCTATTGCTGTTCTAGACACAGTTCCAACATTAGATAACAATATTCAGGCTTCTATTCCTGACATTGTTCCAGTCATGACAATAATGCGATTCTTCCTTAAGTACCACATATAGAACAAACTCAACAACTTCAAGAAGTCCCATTAAGGAGATCCGCTAAGGTGAGGAGAAATGCGATTCTAGAGGATGATATTGTTTTTCTCCAAGAACATGAGGATGGAGTTGGTTTAACATAAGATGACCCGATCAAATTCTATCAAGCCATGTGTAGTTCTAACTCTTGAAAGTGACTGATGCCATGAAAGATGAGATGAAATCTATGAGAGATAATGAAATTTGGGATCTCATCAAATTACCTAATGGTGTGAAGCCCATTGGTTGTAAATGGATATTTAAAACCATGAGGGACTTGAAAGATGATGTCGAGAGATATAAGGCACGTCTAGTCGCCAAAGGCTTTACTAAGAAGGAAGGCATAGACTACAAAGAGATTTTCCTTCCGATATCTTTGAAAGACTCTCTTAGAGCTATAATGGCACTGGTGGCTCATTTTGATCTAGAGCTACATTAGATGGATGTCAAAACTATGTTTCTTAATGTCTATGTTTCTTAATGGCGACATTAATGAGACAATTTTTGGTACAACCAGAAAACTTTGTATCAAGAGATCCAAAGTTTATAGTTTGCAAGTTAAAGAAATCCATCAATGGTCTCAAACAGATTTCTTGTCAATGGTATCATAATTTCTATCAAGTCGTCACTCGTATGGCTTTGAGGTGAATGTCATTGATGATTGTCATATAAGTTTAGTCGGAGTAGATATAACTTTCTAGTATTATATGTCGATGACATTCTACTCGCTAGTAGCGATATATCTTCCTAGTACTATATGTCGATGACATTTTGCTCACTAGTAGCGATATAGGCTTACTGTACAAAACCAAGAAATTTCTGATGAAGAAATTCAAGATGAAAGATCTTAGTCACTCTTCTTTTACATTAAGTATTTAAATATTGAGAGATCAACCTCGAGGTATCCTTGGGTTGTCACAAAAGAACTATATCGATAAGGTTTTAAGTAAATTTAGCATGAAAGATAGTAAGCCAGGAGACATGCCCGTGGCTAAAAGAAACAAGCTTAGTCTTAAATAGTACCCTGTTAATGATCTTGAAATGAAACGGATGCAAAAGATTCCTTATGCATCAGTAGTAGGAAGTCTAATGTACGCTCAAGTTTGTACTCGTCCTAGCATAGCATTTATAATGAGAGTTTTGGGTGATTTAGGTATGCAGCACTAGAAGGCAACCAAATGCACAATGCAATATTTGAGTAGAACAAAAGATTACATGCTCAATTATGGGAGATCAGACAGTTTAGAGGTCATCAGGTTCTCTGACTCTGATTTTACGGGATGCTAAGATAGTAGGCACTCCACATCAGATTACATCTTTAAGTTGGATGGAGGAGCTATCTCATGGAAATATGTTAAGCAGACTCTCATAACTTCGTCAATCATGGTTGTGGAGTTCATTGCTTGTTATGAGGTATCCAACCACGGGATATTGCTACAAAACTCTGTCATTGGATTGTTTGCGATAGATGGCATGGACAGGCCATTAAAGATTTACTGTGATAATAACTCAACGGTACTTTACTCTAACAACATAGGAGCTTGACAAAGTTAAAGTTCATTGACATCAAGTTTCTAGCTGTTAAGGAGAAAGTTCGGTATAGATAAATTTTCATAAAACATATAGGAACCGATTCTATGCTAGCGAACACATTAATTAATGGCTCAACACCTAAGGTCTTTCATGAGCACATTGCTCATATGGGTGTTATTTCTGATAATACCTTGGTTTAATGGAAGTCATTTTTACGTTCTATATGTTTTACCTAAGACATTAGATTGTCTAAGTTTTCTACAGAATGAAGTTAATGGTTTATATTTCTATTTCTGAACTTACGTATGTTTTCTATTTGCACTATTCGTATTGCATTAAGGATTTTGGATTGATCTCACTAAAGAATAAAGAAGGACCAAATGCAAATAGGCATGTCTGAGATCACATTGCATTTAATTTCCAAGCCACTCATCCATAGTTGATCTATGTCATTAAGGGTATTAGTATGGTGATCATCGTGCTTTAGTCACAGCTGTAATGTGATAAAACCTGCAGTCGTTCCATTATTAATATATAAGATGGACTGGAATGTTTAAGAAGTCCAAAGATAGATAGCATACAAATGTGCGCCTAAGGAATTTTATGATATAATTGTTTCAGGAATAATATGTAGACGAAGTGGGAGATTGTTAGAAAATTACGTTTCCTATACTAATTTGGTTAATATATTTTTTTATTCAATTATATTAGCTATGTTAACTTAATGGGCTGAAATTAAGTGGTCTAATTTTGGTAAGCCCAAAGACTGCTCGAAGTGATATGGGTTAATTGAGTGGTTACCAATTTTATTCATATGCCAAATGGGAAAAATTCATTCAAAGAGTATAGTAATAGTTATTTTACCAATCTTTTAGTGAATATAACATAATTTGAGTTAATTTACATATGATTAAAGCATAGCTGATAATAATGGAAATTCAATAATCACCTATAGATCCTTGAACAACCTAAGCAACTGCAATGGCAAACAATTTCATGACCATGTAAGTGGGCAAACCATTTTTAGAGCCAACCCCATTTTGTATAACACCAAATCTTACCATTCTCTCAATCCTAAACTCCTCAGTAACAAATAAAGGATTTAAACATTAGCAAGAATATGAAAATACTAAATATGTTAATCAATTAAAATTGATGAAATGAAGCAATAACAAAAGGAGAATAAGATTAAAGAAAACCCAGAAATAATGAGAGAAAAGCAGTGAGAAGACAAATATATTTATCAAAAAATTTAATATTTAGGGCAAATAAAAAATCCAAAAATATAAAACTCACAAACAAATACAAAACAAAAATTAATCCAAAAAATAAAAAAAAAGCCTACACAAGAAGAAAAGATTTGTCCAAAAATTGAATATTTAGGGCCAATAAAAAACCAAAAACATGAAAACCCGAATAAGTTCCACACAGGTGTAACTTGCTTAAAAACATGAAAAGCCCATTTCAATATCTTTCCAACACTTTGTATCCCAATCAAATTTAGGAAAAAATATAATTAAAAAAAGACTTACTTAACAAATTTAAAAAACTTCACCATAGTTTCTATAAATTCATTGCTTTATTAGGAAAAAAAAAATAACCACTGAAAATGTAAACATTCAACAGAAGTGTTCAAGAAAACCCTTATATTCTATTTCATTGGCAAGAAACCTGAATGAGAAAGGAAAATGAACATTTGTGCATGGGAGAATGCATCCATTCACTAATAATTGCACATGGTTGCTAAAATTTGATTCATGACAAATGGATCATGTGAAAACTGAATAAATTATTGTTCTGAAAACAAATACAGGACAAAAAAATGTGAAAAGACTACACATAAATGGAATTAAATACTGAACATTAAATCAAGAATCATCTTTGACTCATTCGCCAAGGAAAAATCTACAACTTTGAGATCAAAATCAGAAAGATCAACCTCTGAATTAGAACTCACAAAACATACAATGAAAATAATGTGAAAACCAGTTATAAAAACAAAAATTCACGGGTTCCTAATGACTAGTTACAACATTGAAAAAAAAATGCGTAGTTCAGGAACGTGCCACAACAATATGCACTGCATTTGATGAGGCCCTTAAATTCTACAAGTAACCAAGCAGGAGACCCTTATTGATATATAATAATATAATTATTAACAAAGAAGGCAACAACAATATTCTTGCATAATAAGATAGAACAATAATAGGCAAATAGTAGACCTTCAAAAAACTTAGGAGGAGTTATTATCACATTCAAAAGAAATGGTTCTCCACTATGTTCAATTTTCACAAAAACATATCAATAGACATTAGTAATGCGTTATCATCCTCCTCCCTACCCCACCTTCCCCTAAGTGACAAATTTCCTACTTATTAACAAATTCGAAAGAAATGGTTCTCTACTATGTTCAATTTATGCAAAAACATATCAAAAGACATTCATAAATAATTTATCATCCCCCTCCCCCCCTCAATGTTACAAATTGGCCATAATTTAGTCCAATTTGTAATCTCTTAGTCACCAATTCATCATCCTCTTGTCAGTAACTAAACTTTAGATGACTAGATTTGCACACACCAATTCCCTAACCCCACCATGCCCTGTTACTGTGGAGGAAACAAAAACAAATCGAGGAGAGGGAGGGACCTTTCTGCCAACATTTAGAAATTTTTGTAAGCCAAAATCATAAATAAATGTTGCATACTATTCACGTGATCAATTGGGCCGAACATTCCATTTCCATGCTATTGAAATAGGCATATGTTTCTCTAGTTAAGTAATTTTATATCAAAGACCAAATGTAAAGCGATAAGCTAATTGAATATGGTAATAGATAATAGAAATATTTTCACAATTGAAAAGCATTTGTAGCTAGTGTGGTCTTATAAATGTGTATACCTTTGCATAAATTGTCAGAATGCATCATTTTCCCTCTTTGTTCTTCTCTTATCTTAATGTGAACATACAAAGTTCACTTTTATTCTAGGTAAGCATGACTTGTAGACAATTCTAAGATAATTTCATCATATTCAATAAAAAAAATTCACTTCCTTTTCTAAGTCCAACCCACTTAGCATCTTTAAGTTTTCACCCTCAAATACAGAGTTTTATTTGGTCTTCAATGAGTAATACAAATCAATAATTAGATATGTAATCATTCGTAGATGAAATAATCATGAGAAATCATCATTCAAATACATTTCAAAATAACACCAATAAAAAGTGTAAAAATATGAATGGGTTACAAAAAATATAAAATAAGAGATGAACAATTCATGGGAGTTAGAAGTTGTTGTGAATTTAGGCCTCCTAACTTCACCTCCCAAGGATCTACCCTTGGAGAAGTATCAAAAAGAGCAGAGAATTAATAACACAAGAATTTACGTGAAAAACTCCCAAACTGGAGAAAAACCATTAGCACCTAGAGAAGAAAATTCACTATGTGAAAACTTTCTACAATCACTCGATTCTTTCTCTCATCCAATACCCCAAGACACCCTGCAAAGCAATTCCCTAAGAAAAATATAACTCTCACCTCATAAAAAAAGAATTCAACTAGAGTTTAAATTCGTTATTTAAATCTTTGAATGGTGTATCTTTACCTAAAAAAGTGAGCCTTTATTTACAATACTTCTCTTTTTTTGTGAGAAAATCGATATGGGACACCTAAAAGAGCCGTCACGCTAATAATATCCACCTAGGCAACTTTAGTTGGTCCCACATCAAACCTTAACCTCCAAAAAAACATAATTCTCACTTGTACAGAATTATCAGGCTCCACCATAAAAGAGCATATTCAATAAACCAATTCCAAGCATTTCACTTCGGCTCATGTTGAAAAAAACCTTGTTGAAAAACTATGGAGCAACTTCATTTTTGGCTTTCCTGGAAGTTCATTAGTAATCGATATAAATTTCCACCACACACCTTGCATCAATGCCGTACCAATGCCTGTAAATAAACTTGTGGACCCACTGAGAATAACACATCCTCTATCATGGCAACTTTAGGGATTAGCGACATGCCATGAGGATATACATATGTCCATTTTAAAGACAGCCGTCGTCCATAAAGGCAATCATAGTGTTAGCAACTGACCTGGAACAACTTGTTGAACACGCTCTACCACTCGAACAATTTTTATTGATGTGCCTAGATTGTCCCATACATACATTAGGCTGTGTAGCATTGCTGATATCAGGGGCTATTTGTTTGTTTTTCAATGCCTTGTGTATTCCCGATTGAATCAAAATTCTTTAACTTATACTTTTCACAAGCCAAAATTGATTCTCCCATCGAATTTCTCCACCTCAAATCTGACATGATTTGAAGCCCTACTTCCTGACACTCTTTTTGAACTTCTGCCTTGATGAATTTTTTCCATAGAAATGAATAGTACCCACTAAGTAAGTTCTCAGGAAAGATTAGAGGGGTCACATTGATCCCACTTAAAATCTAATCTCTTAGATAGAACCTCCTTAGACTTTTATGTATCAACACGACCATACCTGAGCTCCATTATAGCAAAGGACCTAAGGTCTAATACCACTTGTTGTGAATTTAGACCTCCTAAATTCATCTCCTTAGAATCTACCTTTGGCAAAATATCAAGAATAGATAAATAATAATAATAATAATAATAATAATAATAATAATGATAATGATAATGATGATGATGATGATGATGATGATGATGATAATAGAATCTAAGTGGAAAACTCCCGAATCGGAGGAAAACGATGGGCACTCAGAAAAGAAAATTCAGTATATGAATTTTAGAATCACACAATTCTTTCTCTTACCCAATACCCCAATATACCCACAAAAAAATTCCCTTAGAAAATTTTAACTCTCAACTCATAAAAGAGAAATTTAACTAGAGTTTAAATTTGCTATCTAAAGCTTTGACCAATGTGTCTTTACTAAATAAAAAAATTCCTTATTTGTAACCTCATAAGACTTTTCTTCTTTTATGAGAAAACCAATGTGGGACACCTAAAGAAGCTACCACACTGATAGAAGTTTCTTTCCTAATTGAAGATGAAATGAATGGAGTACTTATTTATCTGTTAATACCCCTAACTATTGCACCTACGGCTGTCAAGTTAAAGAGACTGAAAGACAAATGAAATGATTTGGATCCTATTTATCTACATACCTAACAACACAATTGCATAAAAAAGAAAAGAAAAAAATAAACGAACAAAAAATTAGTACACCTGTTCATTGATCGGACTTAAAACCAAATAAGTAAATTGAGAAATATCAAATAAAAATGTATATCAATCAATCAAGTTTCCTATGAATTTTAAGCTTCAACTTTAATGAAAGAGAAACTTATAGAGTAGAGGAATCTTATATGGTTGAGCTTCAACTTCAAAACACATAGAGATTCAACTACAGTGGACACACACTTACACGGAGAAACTCCAACTAAAGAAGAACCCTAGTTTCTGCCTTCTATTGGTGTACAATCTCAAAGGTATATCTTAAAAATTATTTAATTGATTAGGTTAGATTATTAATGGCCTAACTTAAAAATCTAAGATGTATATTTTATTAATGGTCCAACTCAAGAATTATAACCCAAAGTAAAAGAATTGGGGTGACAATTTGAAAAAAACATATTTATAAATATATTTATACTATATATGTATATATATTTTTTTCCCAATTTTTAAGGGAGCCAGGGCCCTTTTTAGTCAAAAGTTAGTTCCGTCCATGTCAGTAAATTATATATAAACACAGATAGTATGTCATATAATAGTGCTTGAACCTTTCCATTTAATCAACTACATATGTTATGGTGTATTGATATTCTGCTATTAAAATGGTCAACCATCTAGATGTACTTTTGAACAATTGATACATTCCAGGTAATTCTAATTATATAATAGAGAAACTAATCTAAAAATGAAACTTGTACAGAACAGCCCATGCTATTTCATTTTTCACTTAAAATGGCAACATAACTCAAGCAACATAAAGACATAATGTCATAAGATTCTAATATTAAGAGTAGTGTTAATGTATATTCATGTACAAGTATCACCAGTATTTATGTACATATGGGTGACATACCTTAATATATATGTACCTAAGTGTTATGTAACTAGGGATGATGTACCTAAGTCTAAGGATAATGTACCTCATCAAGGTTATCTGTATAGTATTTATTGTGTATGATTATAAATAACAGTTTGTGACCACCCATTTGGTCGCTAAGCCAATCACTCATCTCTTTATATAGTATCAAAGCTCTAGGTATAGGAGGTCCTGGGTTCAAATCTTATTATTCCCCATTTATTATTATGTATTTTATTTACTTGTATTAGTGCAAACTGGGATTGCACATGAGGAGAGTGTTTAAATAGCTTGATATACATTCTTGGACCCATTTCCTAACAGCTTTAACTTTTGGGATAATTGTTGACTTAACGTAATAATAATTAAAAAAAAACCTTAATTGTAATCATTGGTGGCACTATTTTAAGTCGCCAATGTTCTCACTCGAAGTCCAAGCAAAGATCGAAGTAGATGATTGCCTAAGTCAAAGTCTAGCTGCTAGTTGAAGTTCATGACAATCACTCCAATCAAAGATCGAGGTCCATTCTAGTCGACAACAATTGCTATCATAAGTCAATTTCTTGTAAAAGTTCTCTGTTGTCAACCCTTAGACTTTCTTTGTCATTCTCAGCCTTCGTCATTATTAGTCTCAGTCTACATAGTCATCATCGGCCTCACCTTCATCAGTCACTATCGTCTTTGCCTCATTAATCGTGACTTCAATTGACTTGCAGCATCAATGGAGTCAAAACCTATTAGCATCTCTACTGCAATATCTACTACCAATGAGCGTCCATAAACAGTGACTCTTTCTGGAGAACATTATTCAAGGCTTTTACAGTATCAAACAGCTCATTGGGCCTTTCTCTCTTCTACTTCCTTTACTAATCAAGGTAATTTAATTATATGTCTCTCTGCTATTCTCCTACCTCTTAGATTATAAACTCTGGTGATTCTAATCATATATCTAGAACATACATTATTTTTTGGTATTCAATATTCTACTTCTCTCCCAGCAGTTACTCTAGCCAATTGGTTAACTACTTCAGTCAATGGTGTTGGTACAGTGATTCCTACCCCTTCTCTTTATATTATTACAGGAAATGTGGGTATAGGCGAGGAACATTTTCCTCGCTAAAAGTTACATATTCCTCATTAAAGATTATAAGTGAGGAAAAATATTTCTTGCAGATTTCCTCACATATCCTCAGTGGTCTATAGTTTTAGCGAGGAATATATTTTTTCTTTGCCTATATTAATTTTTACCATGGAAATGATTTTCGTCGCCCATTTTTACCTCATAGCGAGGAAATAAATGTTTCTCACTAAAGGTTACCTTTTACAAGGAAATAGATTTCCTTGCTTGTAGTGACTTTTAGCGAGAAAATGTGTCCATTGCGTATAGTATGTTAAACTTCATTGAATAGACGTTTAGCAATGAAAAAGACACATTTAGCGAGGAACGTATTTCCTCACTAAAAAGTATTGGTTTTAAAAAATTAAATTTCTTGAATATTTAATTTTTCACAAAAAAAAAAACCTATTACAACAATAATAAATCAAACCTACAAATAAACCTGTTATGACATTAAAACCAAATATACAAAATTATCGTACTAAAGTTATTCAAATCTAACAGCAAACAATGAGATCCATGAAATGAAACAAAAATATTATGATTACATACAATTAAAATAAATAAAATTAAAATCCAAAAAGTTCAATATGAACTATCAAATGTCTAAATCTAGAGATGTGGAGGTATGCTGAGTAGTAGTGGTCCTAGAAGAGTGAAACTCTTCAAACATCTTTAACAATTGAGCTTGTTGCATTTCCATGTTATCAACTTTGT
This sequence comes from Sideroxylon spinosum, assembly GCA_003260245.2. Taxonomy (NCBI): domain Eukaryota; kingdom Viridiplantae; phylum Streptophyta; class Magnoliopsida; order Ericales; family Sapotaceae; genus Sideroxylon; species Sideroxylon spinosum. The sequence goes on along the minus strand of QLOD02000001.1, from coordinate 30,104,098 downwards.
TAGAAAAAACATTTCACTCAGCCTCCATATTTCAGAACTTCTTCGAAAGAAGATTTCACTCAGCTTCCTTTTCAACGTCCATTTGGTCCAATTTTTGCATGACACTTTCAAGTTAGGATCTCAAACTAGCACAACTTGAGCAATGAAAATTACGCATCAAATGGGGCTTTGGCCCATGGCCCATCCCGCGTACATAGCCAGACTTCCTCCCTAAAACCTGCATCCCCATAGCATCCTCATTCAACGCATCATGGCTATCGGGGGTAGGCTCATTCCTCATGCATACCATCTCATCCTAACATTTATTATAACTAATATGAGAATATTGTCAAATCATAATTTAAAAATAACAATCTTAAAAAAGAATTACTATAACTTACGTGTAACTCTTTTGCCTTTGCATAATATCATTGATTACTTTTTGTTATGTGTGCTTGCTTCCACCATCCAATGAAGCTGATCAACTCATTACTTTCAAGATCCACCTATGGAAAATATTAATCACACACACACACAAAAAAAAAAACACACACACACACACACATAAAATTTTGGTCAATTGAAGGTCAGAAAAAATTTATTTCCAAATACGAGCCGTCAAATTCATTCAAAAAAAAAAAATAGGCATCGCTATTCACATAAAACAATTATTAAAATGTATAACCAAAAGCAGCAAATTGAAATTTTCCGAAGGAGTGAAAACACATCTCAACGGACCAAAGAGAAAGCCTAAAATTTGATCAGTGATAAAATTCACAATCAATAACTACAAATCGATAAATTACTGGGTTTTAATGGTTGATTAATGATACAAATTCACATATAAACATCTACTGCCCCAAGAAGAATTGAAGGATCATAAGGCTCTTTAAGCATATGATGAATGAAATTAGAGCAGAAATTCACCAAAAAGAAAAAAAGAAATGCACTCCCCTGTTTAGTAGCTCTGAAAATTAAGGAAAATTAGGAAGAAGAAATAAAACCTCCCAAACACTTACCTCTTTGTTAGGGCTTTACACACACACACAGAAGGTTAAAACCTGTGAGTGAAAACGACAGCACACAACGGTTGTAGCGGCGACTGTAACTGCAGCAAGAGGTGCGGTGGTTGAAACTGAAAGTTCAAATTGTTCGAAAGATGTACAGAAAGGTTTAGTATTGTGTGGGGGTTAATTGGCTACGCTTTTAGCGAGAAAACAAAAAATTCCTCTCTCATACTCTTTACCCCCGTGATATTTTATTTTTCTAAGCACCAAACGGGTTTTTCCAAGTGCGAAAGAGGAAGAGTTTTAGACTTTTAGTGAGGATTTAAAAATTTTCTCACCTAATATTTTTAAACATGTAATAATATTGATAATAGATAAATTAATATTTTTAAATATTCTATAGATATCTATTAAACAAAGTTAGTTAAGATTATTTATTTAAAAAATAAATTAATATTTAGACTTTTAAATTTTTTGAAAATTTTAAGAATATATTTAAATTAAAATTAAATTTTAATTGATATAAAATTTAAAATACATACACTTTTACACTATTTGTGATATCCATAAAATAATGAAGCTCAAGAGATATTTTTCAACATTAGATTGGTTCAATAGTCCGGATTATATTTTTTTTCTCTTCATTTTGGTTGTCTTTTTGTCATTTCATATGAGAATACACTCTTTCACTCTTTTCATATTTTTTGAATATTGTTATAAAATGTTTTAAATTAATATTTTTTTTAAAAATAAGATAATATTTGCAATAAATAAATTAATATTTTTAATTTGATATTTTTAAACAATCTGTGGATAAATTAATATTTTTAATTTGATATTTTTAAACAATCTATAAATAAATTAATATTTTCAATTATGATAATTTCATCAAAAATCATTTATATAAAAATGTGACATTTAGACCTTAATTTTTTTAAAATAAATATTTATATTAAAATTAAAATTTAATGTGTATAAAACTTAAAATAAATACATTTTTACACTTTTTATAACATTTTTTCCCATTGCCATACCCAACATCAGTTTCTATAATAGATTATTGTCATATCCACCAATAGCCAAACTTGATTGATTCTTACTCCATCAATTGCCTCTTAGAAAATAATAAATTATTTAATTATTTTACAAATTTATATTTAATTGTATAATTTTAAGTAATAAAAAAATAAAGTGGAATGTAAGAGACTATTTGCAGATTGCCATAGGCTCACCTTTTATTTTTATGTAGAATAAGTTAAGTACTTTTAGCAAGGAAACTAATATTTCCTTACCTATACTCCACTATTAACTAGAAAACTAAATTTCCTCGCCTATAGGCAAAAAAGCTACTCCACCGTTAGCGAAGAAACTAATATTTCCTTGCTTATACTCCACTATTAGCGAGAAAAATAAATTTTCTCATCCATAGTAGTCCCCAAAATAACCCCGTGCCCAACATTGGAATTTGGCACCATATTTTCGAACCTGTAGTGAGGAAATCCAAAAATCCTAGCAAAATACAACCATCAGTGAGGAACACTTTCCTTGTAAAAAATCTCTAACCTATTCGCGAGGAAATTTTTGTTTCCTCGTGTAAAACCAATTATCAGCGAGGAAATACATTTCCTTACAAAAACTTTCATCGCTTATATTTCATTTCTTGTAGTGTATAGTTTCAATGCTATATGTTCCTTCTTTTTCTTTTAATTTAATGTCTATTGGTAAACTTACCAAATACCATAATTGTTCTGTGACATACTTTCCTAATTCCATTGTTATTTAGGATATGACGACAAGGGAGAAGATTGGCAAAGGACATGAAACAAAAGGAGTCTACTATCTTGACATAAAGGTACCTAGGTCTTGTCTTGCAATCACTTCTCTTTTAGAAATTCATTATCATCTTAATTATCCTTCTTTAGAAAGCATAAAGTCCATGGTTCTTAGTTTACATCATTTACAGTTTTGAATTGTGAGTCTTATCAGTTGGGAAAGTATCCTTTTATGCCTTTTGCTTTCCGAATCTATAAGAGGTCATTAAGTCCTTTCTTTCATTAGTTCGTTCAGATGTTTAGGGTTCTAGTAGAGTTACTTCAAAATTAAGATTTCGGTATTTTGTCATCTTTGTGGATGATTTTTCTAAAATTACATGAATTTATTTGATGAAAGATAGTTCTGAGCTATTTTCCATTTTCAAGCTTTCGGCGTTGAAATTAAAACTCAATTTGATATATTTGTGTGAATTTTTCATAGTGAAAATGCAAAAGAATATTTCTCTAAACCTATTGTGGATTTCATGATCACCTCTGCTAGTATGCTAATGGATGAGATGCTTCTACATTATATACTATATCTTGCCAATTATGTATCTACGTTCTAAATTTTTTGCTCAAGTCCCTATTCAAGAAGTGTTTATGGCTAATATGGATGCATTGTGTAAAAAGTAAATAGAAAAATCGAGCCTTTTCTTAACTGGACTATATTTTTAGCATGTACTGTATGAGAAATCTATCCAAACCACCATCAATTAATTGATACAACATGGATTGAATTCCAACTACTTTTTGGCTACTCTGCCATAGAATTATAAGATACAATGATGAAACGAATAGTTTTTCGATTGGGAATATTTCACTTTATTGTACCCTTTTCATCCCTTCCTTGCACCCTCCCCCTTCTTTGCCCGTATTGGGAGTTCGACTCATAATTTTATTAATGATTCAATTATGCTCCTTTTTCTTTGTTTCTGTGGTAACTAAGTAACCAACAAAACATAGCCCAAAAGAATTGAAGAATAGAGAAATGAAATTTTGGTGAAGTTGCAATTAAAAGTTAATATCTTTGCCTACAAAGTAATCCTAGTATCCACATGCACGTAGGAAGGTTAAATATTCTTGGTATCACAGCTGAAGATTAAAGTTTTACTTTAATAGGGTGTTTAGGTTAGTATGAAATCAGAAATATCTTGAAAGTGTTTTAGAAATGTCTCAAGAATGGCACAATAGTATAAAAATTTCTAGAAATATTTAGCAAAGTATTTATTGAAATCCATCTAAATACAAAAGCATAGTAATAATATAATCTTTCTTTCTTTTTTTGATAAATACTTAAGGATACTATAGTGAAGTAACTTAAATGGTATTTGGTTCGTTTTGCTGTTTTCTGTTTTCTTTGTTTTATACTTTAAAAACCTCAAAATAAGGAAACGGAAAGTACTCAGTTTTTCTTATTTTGATATTTTCTTTATTTTCGATTGAAAAACACTTAAAATGACCTTTTTGTCATTTTTCATTTCATGTATAAACTCATTTTTTGTTTTCAAAAACAAAATTTGAAAACACAAGTGACCAAATATATTTAAACTATTTTCTTTATTTTAAAAAGTATAAAATGAAAGATGAGTTCTAAATAAAAAAAATAGAGAAAAAAAAAAAAAACCAAATGAAGCCTTATTGTTTTGGTATACATGTTTTGATAAAATAAAAATTATATTGAAAGGACATAAGAGGGATGCCACCCTAAAAACAACAATGAAACTGCACACATTAGCAGCACAGTACCACATTGTTCTTGACAAAAGCACTAAATGTGTGCATAATAAGGCAAAGGCTCCTTTTATGTTTGTTTGGGTGTGAAGTAGCTTTCGAATAAGACTTTTTACTCATGTTTAAGAAAAATACTTTTTAAAAACATGAGTTGAAGTGTTTCTTGGAAAATATTTGATGTTGAAACAAAGCCTGAATTGTAATTTTGTATAACCTAACTTCTGTTGAGTTTTTATCAACTTTCTGGCAGGTAGGAGACTGTATAATAGATTCTTAAGAATGGTATTTTCTTCTTTTCCTTAAAATTTTAATCATAAGAAATCAAATGATGGAAATATTTTATAAGGAAGTTTTTGAGGTGTGTTTAGTTACAAGTAGTTCATATGCACTACGAATGACATGTCTTTTTCATTGATAACTGCTTAAAAGAAGAAACTTCTTCTACAGAAGTCCTGATGTAGTATTTATTCATCAATTGTTATTATTTGGCTGGTTTCCAATGGTCATTAGCGTAGCTGTTGGAAGTGGATCACAGTACTCTAAAGAGAGGTCTACTAGGGACAAAGTTACAGACAAACTTCTGTTATGTGTGGCTCCAAATCCCACATCGAAAATAGGGAATAGGAAACATAATGTAATGAGCTTATAAATATAAAGTTTGTCCTACACTGAAAGTGGAGACTATGAGACACTACCTAGTAGTCTTATAAAATAAGGCCTTTAGGCTTGGTTTTAATTATCCAAGCATTTGTAAGCTTGGTGATAGTAGATTGGTTCTTCAGCGCTCGAGGACGTAAGTAATATTTACCGAATCTCGTTAAATTTTGTGTCTTTTATTTTCTTTACATTATTTCCTGTTCGGTATTTTTTTTCCTATTGTGTGGCATTATTTTGGATGCCATATTATGTGGGTTAAACACCCGCTTTCACAACGATTGGTATCAGAGCCAAGATTGTTGAATCAGTATTTAGTATGCATGTGCGTGTCTAGGAAAGTTCTGTCTAAGGAGTTTGGGTTTTAAGTGGGACCATTGTGACCCCTCCAATCTTTCCTGGGAACTTTCTTGGTGTACTGCCACAAAATCTGAGGCTCAACTTTGGCACGTAAAATTGTAGGAAAAATGACTGAAGCTTCGTCGTCTACACCTGTTAAAGTTCCTATGACTAATACAAAGTATGAAGTTGAGAAGTTCGATGGCCATAACAATGTTGGCATGTGACAATACGAGGTATTGGATGTTCTTTATCAACAAGATTAGATGTTGCTTTGGAAACAAAGAAGCCAGAGAAGTTGAATGATAAAGAATGGGAAAGAATCAATCGCCAAGCATATGGAACTATTCGATCTTGTCTCAGCAGAGAACAAAAGTATCCTTTCATGAAAGAGATGTCTGCAAGCAAGATGTGGAATGAGTGGGAGAATAAGTTTATGAAGAAAAACTGTGAGAACAGGCTTTATTTGAAGAAGAAATTGTTCTGCTTCCAGTGTTAGCCAGGTTCCTCTATCAATGACCATATTACTGCTTTTAATAAATTAATAGCAGATTTGTTAAATTTGGATGAGACTATTGAAGATGAGGATCAGGCTTTGTTGTTGTTAGCTTCTCTTCCTAAAGAGTATGATCACTTTGTCACTACCCTCCTACGTAGTAAGAATAAGGTGACATTTGATGAAGTATACAATTCTTTGTACAATATCGAAATTAGGAAGAAAGATCAAAAAGAGTATGGTTACAATACAGGAGAGGCATATGCTACTAGAGACCGATCTCAGAATCCTAAGTCTAGTCAAAGGGGTAGATCTAAGTCAAGAGGAAGACCTGCTAAAGGTGAATGTGCTTTTTGTCACGAGAAAGGGCATTGGAAGAAAGACTGTCCAAAGTTAAAGAAGAAAGATAAGGAAGGGCAAGCCAGTTTCTGATGCAGTGTGGCTAAAAGTGAATATGAAGACTCTGATTTTGCATTGATTGGTCTACCTTCAATTTCTTATTCTGACGAGTGGATTTTGGATTTTGGATGCACCTACCATATGTGTCCTCACAAAGAGTGGTTCATCAATTTTGAAGAATTTGATGGTGGAGTTGTTTACA
>QLOD02000001.1:30040495-30061965 GCA_003260245.2 Sideroxylon spinosum | reverse complement strand
ATATTGCCTTCTGCTTTCAATTATTTATGTGATTGATTGTTTGGGATATCTAGCACAGTACACGTGTGAATTTTCAAAGCTTAATGCTGCCAAGTACACTTTCAGGGTGAGCTCGAGGAAAATTCTTTAGTGCACTTGGTTACTAGGTGAGAGATCGAGGCTAATCCTGACTAAATTCAAGCCATTCAAGCTATAATGCCACCTCAAACTAAAAAAGAAGTCCAAGAACTTATAAGAATGGTGGTGACACTTAATTGATTCATCAATCGAGCATTCAATAAGTGCCGACCATTCTTTAAGTTATTGAAGGGGGTGAACAAGGTGACCAGGGACGAAGAAGCCAGTGAAGCACTAGGCTAGTTGAAAGAATACCTAATGACTTTCCCCATCTTATCAACCCCCCCAGTCAGGGGATGTTTTGTAGCTGTATTTAGCTGTGTCAGAAAAAGCAGTGCGCGTCGTGTTATTAACAGTGGAAGAAGGAATGCAGAAACCCATCTACTACGTAAGTAAAATTCTGCAGGGGGTAGAGGCCAAATACCTCCCCCTGGAGAGGTTCACCTTGGCCCTAGTAATGGCATCCAGGAAGCTTGCCTATTATTTTCATGCTTACACCATACAAGTTGTCACAGCTCTACCTATTAGTCAATTACTGAAAAAGGCAAATATCATTGGAAGAATGGCCAAGTGGACATTCTCTTTTGGTGTGTTTGACATAAGATTCATACCAAGGACTGCAATCAAGGCTCAAGTCTTAGTAGACTTCATAGTAGAATTCACTAATCCCCAAAGCAACGGACAGGCTGAAGTTTTAAACGAGGTCAATAGTATCAAGAAAAGATTTAAAGGGGATAAAGGAAGATGGGTGGATGAGCTCCCAATGGCACTTTGGACATTCAAAACAACCCCAAGGAGGTCGACTAGGGAATCCCCATTTTCCCTTGCTTATGGTACGAAAGTGGTGATCCCACTAGAGGTTGATATGCCAGCCATCTGTATGCAATCATTTGATCAAGGGGAAAATAATACTGCGATGAGAATAAGCATTAACCTTGTTAATGAAAGAAGGGAGTTGGCGGTAATCACGTTAGAAAACTACTAGAATTATATAAGATGAAAGTTTAACAAAACTGTCAGAACCCGAGAATTTAAGGTCAGTGACTACGTTCTTAGGAAGCTGATGGGTGCCATGAAAGACCCAACAGAGGGCAAACTTGAGGCTAACTGGGAAGGGCCATTCCATGTGACAGAAGTGCCCGGGAATGGGGTGTATCGGCTATTAGACCTAGAAGGATGACCCATCAAAAAACCATGGAATATTACACACTTAAAGTCATTTTACAAGTAAGACTTTACATTCCATAAATATATATTCATACATGTACTGTATTTAAAGATCTTCACAGGTCGGCACCAAGGAAAACATTACTAAGGATATACACGAAATACAAGGATTGCTCCACTGGTTTACCTAGTGGCGATTTATACAAGGATTACCCCACTGGTTTACCCAGTGGTGGTTCGTACAGGGATTGCCCCTTTGATTTGCCTAGTGGTGGTCCAAAAATGGGCATACACTGCCTAGTTTACTCAATGCTAATTCTGGTAAGGAAATTATATTATAAATTACGTCATTTTACATAAGAAAGGCATTGTCAGGTTCATGAGAAAAGACATACATTTTTCTAATCTTTTTTTCTAAGGTCGGCCATCTACTACATTTGCTTAGCAAAGGACTTTGGCCGCAAAAGTCTCAGTTGATGTTAATTGGGTAACTATTTATGCATGTAAAAGGCTCATAATCTACCTCCGACCTCATTACTTATGGTCGACATCGTCTGATCCATAAAGATTTGCAAGTTCAAAGGCATAATGATAGTTTTAACTATAACCAACAAGTTGATTTCTTCTCAAAGAAAGGCAACTCATTATAAATATAATGAAATTTGACCAAAAACTAAATTATTTTGCAAAAAGAGTGCAGTTTTTCATTTACTCAAAAGACCCACATAGTCTTAACTATTTTACTTATGGTCGGGAGCACATCATATGTAAAGGCAATCATATTTAAAAACAAATCGTTAGAGTTTATATGAACTTGAAAAATTTTGTGATACCCCGATCGCGTTAGATATAGTTATGCCTTAATTACTTTGTGAGGTTTATACAGGTATCACAATACATTGAGTTTTTAACGAAAATTTGATAATGAAAGTCTAAAAGCACAACATATGGATCCACACCAGAGCAAAGTAAAGCCTAATTCTAAAAGTTATATTTAGTCAGTTTTTCATTGATTATAAACCATAATTAAGCCAGTTATGAAGACTATTAAAAGTCTATAAGAGAGGGAGAATCTCATATGATGAAAATAGAGTTTTGCATTGCATAACTCAGTACAACTATCTGTTGAATGATAAAAGGTAAAGTACTTCAGAAATACAAAAGATAGAACACTGTAGCAAACAAAGAAAAGTTTTATTAAACATTGAAGGGCCATTATGACAACGGAGGAAAAGACAAAGATTCACGGGGCTTGTCCCCCATAGGTTTATCCTTGCTTGGTCCAGCTTCCGTCGTCTTGTTTACTTCAGCAACAATTTCATCCGTGCTCTGAGTAGGAAAATTCTCAGGGGCCTCTTTTATGACCTTGACCTCACCTTCTTCTAAAAGCTGCTTAATCAGCTCTTCGACGTTGGGAGTTTAGGGATCTCAATCGAAGCTGAACTTCGGAATTAGACAGTTTAAATTGGGGAATGGAACACTCTTGTATATCTCAAAGGTAAAATCCACCTTTAATTTTTGTATAACCACCTCCCAGCCATCCAAGAAATATTCATTCCTCGCATCCTCCATCTATTTCACGAAGTTATTAAATTGTGCTTCGAGATCCTTGACCGCCTTGGTCTTGAAAGCATTTAGAGGATCTTTCATTTCTAGCATTCTGGCGATCTCGGTTCTAACCTCGAGCTTCAATTTTACATTTTGGTTACGTAGCTCAGCTGATACTATGTGATATTCCCTCAGGCACTTTATCATATTCTCTTGTTCAGACTTGGCCTCCGAAATTTCTTTGTGAGCTTTGCCAAGTAGCTTTATCTTCTCTATTCGCTCTTTGTCTTTCGAGGCCAGGCATGCTACTATGGCATTCATCTTCTTTTCACTGGCCTCTAACTTCTTCTCGGCAGTAGCAATCTTTTGGTTTGCTACTTTGAGCTCTCTCTTATATTCATCTTATTCTTTCTCTAGATCTTTGACTCTTTCTCTTAAAGCCCGGATATAGGCATCGTTTGCACTAGCCTTTTCATGTAGAGCTTTACTCCTGGTGATCAACTCTATGGAGTACAGAGTCAACTGCAATAAAACAAACGGACTAAGGGGGAAAACCGTAAACAAATTTTGAAAATAAAAACATACAAAAAAGCTTATGATGACTTACTTACCTTTATTAAGTTCTTCATCATTATGCTATGAAGATCTTCCATTTTATTCTTTCTCGTGTTTTGCATGTCACGAGGAGAGATGATCCCTCGCAGGTAAAGTTTTAGGTGGTTCATTGCTAAATCTTGAATGGAGAAAGGGCGGCCAGATGAAAACTTCAAACTTGGAATTAAAATCTATGGAGGCCAAGGAGCGGAATCCTTGACTAGGTTCCTCGGGAACACTTTTTCCAGGGGAATCTGCCTTGAGCTCCCTTCGTCACTTGCTGCCTTCTCTTTTGGCTGAGGAGGAGGAGGTGTTGGGGAATTCCTCGGGACATCTCCCATCATGCTCAACTGAAGTTGTTTAGGGGCGGGAGGATCCAACACGACCAAGTCAAGAGGTTGGTTGACTTTCTGCTTGGGAATCCTCCACCTTGGCTTAAGAACTCGTCCCTGGAGCCTTACCGCGTTTCTTTATGGAACCCTTTTTTTCCTTTTTATGCTTCTCTATACTCTCTTGTTTAACCTGCTTGTCGAGCTCAACCTTTTTCGCTTCTTTTGCCTTCTTTCTTGTGATCTCCTAGGTCTTTGTCTCCTCGGCTTTCTTTTTCAAGGGTTTAATTTTTCTTTGTCGCACCCTCTCCTTGGTTGCATTTTTCACATCCTGTTTTGGCACCATCTCTGATCTAATTGCCTGTAGTGGAAAGGAATCTAAAGCAATTGTCTCTTCTTGTCCAATTGGAGCCACAAAACTTATGGGTAGACATAAAGTAGGATGACGATTGTAGAAAAACTCTAGCTTCTTCTCATCTGTCCGACTATACCATTGATGTAGGATGTCCACTGTAGCCTGGATATCAAAGCCTTGTGGAGGGGCGATAAATGAGTGGTAAAAAGGCTGGAAGTTGACAAAATAGGTGCCAACCTTGCGAAGGAGTAAGTGTCTAGTTCGTCGAGGAAAGATAAAACTTCTTTAATATGGGGAGGGTTGGCTTGCGTCTTCTTGGCTCAAGATTTGCTTTCACATTCATCTGCATATAAAAATGAACAAAAACTAGTATATGTCACTCTGAAAATGTAAAAATGTGCATTATAATGAAGTGGAATTATCACCCAACTTGGCCCCGATTCAGCTATAGTCACTGGGGGGAAGTCATCCTCCCTGGGTCTGCACATCCACTTACTAAAAAGCACACACCAGTCATCCTCATACCCCTTAACATTGTCAGGCAACATGTGCATGGGGGCCTTTTCTGGTCAGGATTTGAGGTACCACTTATTCTCATTCTTCCTAACCTTTTGAAGATTATAACAATAAAGTAGAATGAAAACAGAAAGATGAAATCCATATCTACGGTTCATTTCCTCTGCACCATTTACTATTCTATAGAATTGTGCTTAACACACCTAGGTGAGAGATTTATTCTATGGAAAACTTGATGAAGGAAATGGGAAACTAGAAATCTAAGCCCCCCTTCGGTTATGGCAATAATGGGAAAAAGGCCTATCTTAAGCTCGCCTTCCTCCTCAAACCTAATCTCAACACTAGTAGGAATGTTGAACCTCTATTTGAACCTCTCAAATCCCCTTTAAGTTTTTATTTCATCTGATAATCTACCTATTGTGACCTAGTGGAATGAAAAAAAAAAAAAAGTAGTTCCAGGCACTCACTAAACAAAAACCTGAAAGTTGGAAGAACGTTAATGAAGTAGGATTCAGAAACACAAGATTACAGGTGCAGGATTAGTGAAAGAAAGCTCCATTACTGGTTAACAATGGCGGAAAGAGCATATTTGTTTCAGTGAATATGCAAAAATTCAAAATAGGGATATAAGCAGGAAAAACGTATTTAATGCGGCCGCTCGAAATGACATAAATTTGGCAGGTGACATGCCGTGTTTTAGGTTTCAAGCATGAAGCCCTAGATCAAACTCGCCTAAAATTAAAGAGGTTCTCTAGGCACCATTATGTGCGGGAAAAGTAACCAATCATAGAGTGACGCAATCGAATCGAAATGGGGTAAAAGGGATATAAAAAGGTTCTGAGTAAATAAGGTCAACGATATATCTTATTTCTTTTACTCTGCTCGAGAAATAATTTCCTAACCAAAGTGGGGGCATAATGTTGCTACAAAAAGTATGAATGACACATGGCAAATGATAAAGACATAGGCTAAAAGACATACTTTATGTTATATTTTTATATATTTTAATGAGAATTTCTTTTAAGCAAGGAATGTCATTTACTATATTTGTGTGTGTGTCTAGTATTCACAAATAGTATTTGATCTAGTGTGTAGAGTATGGCTTATAAACAGAAGACTAGATCATAGGTTCTTTTGGAATACAAGTTTATCGTTCACAGTTTTAGATGGAATTGGAAACACCATCAGTAGAACTGTAGCACAGAATTTTAGTAGGTCTGTCTTGACTACGGGAAATGGTTTAATTCTAACTTTTTGTGCTAGTACACTTTGTGTGTATTGAACTGGACCTAGTTGAGTAAATTATTTTATACTGACTTTATAAAATAATTTAAACCTCATGATTATTATGATTACTTATGCTCTTAATCCGAATTCTATTCTTAGACACGTGTATATGGTGATTGTCGCTTTGATTACACAACGAGTGAGATTCTATATGAGTCAATAAACTCTGTGGGGTTGGGCAATAACATTATATATATGATGAATATTAATAGTTGAAGGAATCCAAGTTGTGATAATTTGGATTAATGATATCCCCTTGAGGAAGCTTATAAGTTTTGAATGTATCAAATATTGCAAGTGGATTTTGAATCAGATACATCAAATAGGTTAAGTGGAAAAGTCTCAAGGAAAATAAAAAGCCGTTTAAATTAGATTGCCAGTAATTAAATTTAATTGGTGGATATCTGTAATCTTAACATGAGAAGATAATAAGTATTTTATATTGAAGGCTCGAAAATACAATTTCGAATAAGATTAGGAGTGCAATTATAATTCTTTAGTGGAATGAATTATAATTTATGTAATTAAATCCTAACCCGGATAGGATTAGGAAATTTAATTACATAGGAAGTCCTTCTCTTATTTGCCTATTGGTCCATGTTGTCGCCCTATAAAATACCCTTTCTTGTTGCAGCTAGGGCTAACATTTTCTGAGTAGAAAAACAAGAAACCCTAGTGAGACTGCCGAGAGATCCCACCATCTTGTGAGAGAGAAGGAAGGTATTTTCGGGAATACGACAGAAGGCTGAAGGTTGAGATCGAGCAGTCGAATCGAAGTCAATGAAAGTTGTCTATTGGATTTGTCGAGATCAAACCAGAGAGATCTCGAAGGTATGATCTTGTTCTCGTAATATAGAACGGTAAAAATTTATTGTATTAATTATATACACTATAACCGTGATCTTGGGGTTTTCCGCGTTCCCCATCAGTAAGATCTCCGAGCACAACGCCTTTAGGTGCGAGTGCTCGAGGAGGGCATTTCTAACCAATCAAGACGCAAGGAATGGGCTTCGCTACTAGAAGGGTTGAATTTGTTCAATCTTAATCATAAATACTCTTGAATAATGGATTTAATTCATTTCTCACTATCTCATTACGTTTAGTCAGACCCTAACTTTACAAGTGGCAAACGGGTGAGACATTTATGCAGCCCCTTTAGGTCATATCACATACAATCCTCTTGCCCCCCTCACGTATATTTAATGCTAAGTGATGTCCATTTAATGATATGTGATGGACATTTAATGCTTAGCACACCGTCACAGTAAAAGGTGTTCCCTAAAGAGAAAACAATGATGTTCTTTTCTAATTATTTGTCATAAATTTATTTTGGTGTTCAAACTATAAATAAAACACTTAATACAATTCAAGTATGCTCACTATTTGTTCACGAAATACTGTTAATTTACTTTCTTATTTGATTCAAATTGTTTTTGACTTAAACATTTGAAGGGATTGTGATCAAAAACCCTCCTCGACCTCTTCTTTTAATTTCTCTTTCTTTTCAGGCTTGTGCGACTTTCTTTTCATGGACGTAATGAACACGTTCGGTGATATTTTTCATTACTAAACAATAATAATAATTAAAGGGTGACATATTTGTGTTTTCAACTAGTATGACACCCTGTGTAAAGACGCGTTCTCCCAAACAAAAAAGAAAAGAAATTCGTTGAAGAAATATAAATATAAATATCCCACTAGCGTCATATGGCCCTCTAACCAATCGGTGTTTCAATAGCCCACCCACTGAGAGTCTGAACGGGTCACTGTTCCGTTTCAAACTCTCCCAGTGGAATTACAACCACAAGGGAGAAACAATAAAATAAAATAAAATAAAAAGAAGAGGACGAGGGGAAATTGAAGTGGAAATCCATGGAAGCAGGCGAAGCTTCATCGTAAGTGAAACAACGAACACGTCTCATTCTCAAAATTTTCTCTGAAGTTTTTCAAAATTTTTGACCAAGAAATTTCAAACACACACACACACACACACGAATAATGAATGATACATCGGTCGATCATGTATGTTGATAAAAATGAATTGATTGTTGGGATTGAATTGGGCTTGCAGATTTGAGAGCAGTGAGATGCTGGCCACATTCCTGGCTTCAACTCCATTGCTTTCGGAGTCATGGAAGCTCTGTAGCCAGGCCAACGCCACCGCTCCCCATAGTTTCGTCACCGCCGAGATCGGAGACGTCACTTACGTCGGCTTTTCCGCTGTCCAGTCTGTTGCCGAGAACGACCCATCCTGTTGCCGCAGTTTGGTGCCTTTCGATGTCCGGCAGCTTTTCCCGGCTGCGGTGGAGGAGGCGGCGGCTGCGGCCGGTGATGAAGCGCAGGATCGGCCCCCCTTCATGGTTCGTGGCACCTTCTTGCGACTCTTCCTATCCATCTTCAACTACACAAAATTTCGAACCCAGGTTAGTTAATTAAATTTCATTTTCTTCCTCCTCAATCTCTTCCAATCTTGTTAATTATATATGTGTCTGTATATATATAGATATATAATCATTACACGGTGCGAAGAACATTGACGGATCACCAAAACATCAATTTTTTAGTTAAATTTTCTTTTCCTAATTCTCACCCTTTTTTTTGGTAATCAAACAGGTCTCAAAGCTTATTCTTCATGTTTCGTAGATCGATTGAAGTTGAGTCTGAAATCCACAGAATAAATTAACTTTAAGTCGGGCTAGTTTTAGCCAAATGGCTATCTTTCATTTTTCACCATTTTCCATTGTTGGCAACTAAGGCTCCACTTGAAAGTGTACCAATTTCTCAACTTTTAACTATTTAATTTTTTAAACTTTTAATGATTAAATTTATCTTTTTAGTTTTTTAGATCTTGAAGGAAAAAAATATACAATTAACAAAAGAAAGAAAAAAACAAACAAACTGTAAAAAGTTAATATATTTTCTTTTCCAAATAAAAAAATAATTTTTTTAGTTAAAAAAGTAACATTTTTCTTCCCAAGAAACATTGCATGAGTTTACAATACTTCACTTGCTTAATTATTCAATTAAAATGCTACTTTGATCATGTAAACTAATTTAAAAAAAAAAAGAAGGTTTTAATTAGAAATGTAATTCTATCGATTTACTGCTTTAAAGCGATAGCATTACCCATTATTCAAACATCAAATGTCTTATCTGTTTAGAGCAAGCGTAAAAATTACACAATTCGAACAATGTTTTTACACTCGATATTTGTACAGCCTATTGATAAAATTGTGATTCCATCCCCCCAAAAAAAAAAAAAACGATTCATATTTTAAATATATTATGATAAAATTTCAGTTTAAGTAATTATTAAAAGTTGCAATTGAATCATTAATCTTTATGAACCATTAATTTTTATGAATAGTTCATGGTTTATTTGAACTAGTTGGCTCAATAACTCTTGTAAATTGAAGATATTATTTAATTATTTAGTTTTTTAAACTAAAATAATAATTTATAAAATAAAAACATTATAAATTCTTTATACATTTGTAAAATTACTTTTTTAATTATTTATCTATCGCATATTTTTAATTAAGAAAAATTTTTAAACTTCTTTGAAGTTGTAAAAGGCAAACATGTAAATAAAAATATAAAGTAAAAAATTAACTATTAAAAATTAATTTTTTTCTTTCCAAACATCAAAAAAATTTTAATTTTTTAGTAGATAATTAATAACCTAACTTAAAAAAAAACTAATTTATTTTCTTCGTAAATTAAGCATTAGACTTGCCAATTAGTATGGTGGATGCCTCCCAAGTAAAAAAGAATTTACTTTTCAACAAATAATAAAAAACGAAAAGTAGAACCCCCTCCGCTCTGTAAATTTGACTCGGGGGCCCACCACGGGGGTTAATTGGGTTATGACTTTAGCTAGAGTGGAATTGTAAATGATTTTGATACCGCCTAATTCTTACATTTGCCAAAATTAAATTTATCCCAAATCAATTTAAAGGGGGGGGGGGGGGGGGGGAGAGATTGATTTTTGGGTAGAAAGATAAACGTCACCCCATACATCATCCTTGGAGATAGCAGCCGATACCAATTTGACTGGACTTGAGTAGTTTTTTTTTTTTTTTCCTTTTTTTTTTTTAACTATCTTTTTTATGTTGGTTGATTAAAGTTTGGTCAAAAAATATAATAAAAATATAAAAATTTAATATAAAGGTGACATATAATAAAATTTAATTGAAAAAAAATATAAAAAATAAAAAAAAAATTTATAAGTTTTGATTGATTTTCATCAATCAAACACCTAAGATTACGCAACCGTGGACGTTGACATTTTAAAAATTTATGAGCGTAGACTCAGACTCGGATTTATTGGGTTGGTCATTTCTTTATCAATGCCTTTACATGTGAATAGTTGAATCTGGTCCCCTATTGAATTTGATACTTAAACTTATTAAGGGTTCGTTTGAAGTGTGAATAAAAAACCAAAACAAGCCAAGATTGAAATTTTCTGGAATTGAAGTGTAAAAAAATTGTTTTAAAATAATAATTGGATGTTTGTGTTTAATTTGATATAAAGTTCTCAAAAATTATATAAAATAATGTGTGGTAAAATGTTAGTGGAAAATTTTAAAAATTTTTAGAGTTTTATGAAAATTTCTAGTAAAATGTCAATTCAACTTTTTCAAATATCTTGCAATATCCGTTAGAACACACTAAAATACTTTGTTCCAATGAATTTTAACAATTTTTATGATACGTTGGAATTTTTTGGAGTTTGAAAAGGTTTAAACTTTTTAAATTTTTTACAATTTTTTTAACTTAGTTGGAGCTCTAAATGGCCTTTAAATATCAAATAATCAAATTTGAAGTGTCATAAATTTAACTGTTATTAATTATTATTAATGTAGATATAATTAATATAGATATATGTGTGTGTTTGTATTTAGTTATTTACTTAAATTGTTGCACACTGACAAACTTAATGTTGTTGTGAAAACTTTGGAACACCTCTTGACAATACAATACCTTGGTGAATAATGGCAAATATGAATACAAGAAAAATCACACATAATAAAAAGGTTATAATATTTACGTGATTCAACAATTTGCTTACATCCACTGTAAGGTAATTTTGGTTTTCAATTATAAGAATCTCTAAAAATAGAGTAAAAAATTATAAGAGATATATGAGAGAACATTAAAAAATCTAGACAATCTTATCACTTTGTTTTTACGTTTCCTCTCAACCTTAAAAAACGTTAGACAATCCTGTAATTTTTTCTTAAATCGTCTCTTAACCTGTTCCTCTTGAAAACCTTGATCCTTAGCCTTCATCTTGATATACAACGCATCCCAAATATATAGAAACGAGAAACCCAATTAGAACTGGACTCAAAAACTTGCCTAAAATAAAATTCCTGAACTAGCAATACTATATCGCAGGTTAAATCTTGCAAACACAACCTTCTATGTGTTCCCGATAATCCATATGAGTCATAACTCTAACAATCTCCACTTTGACAAATACTCACCCTTTAAGAAACTGAACATTGGTAACTCCACCTAACAATTTCCACTTTAGTAAATACTCACCCCCTTAGGAAACTAAACATCAGTAACTCCACTTAAGAATCTCTACCTTGGCGAATAATCACTCTTTTAAGAAATTGAACATTGGTAACTCCACATAACAATCTCCATCTTAGTGAATACTCATCCTTTTAGGAAACTGAATATTGGTAACTCTATCTTTAACAACATAGGTTGGAGTGGTCTACCATCTATCCTGAGTGAAGTTCAAGTCAATCCGTTTCTTCTATCTTTTTTATTTCATCGTTGTCAATGGCTTCCCTATTCCTTGTTGCAGCAACAAATCCTTTACCCTTTTCTACCACAATTTGAAAGTCTTCAATCCATTGAACTTATTGACATTGAAATTTACAAACGAAGAGATTCATCCAGACATCTTGAATATCTAGCTCTTATACCAATTGTTGTTGCGAAACCCTAAATCACCTCTTGACAACACTTTAGTGAATAATGACAACCACATACATAAGAAAATCACATACAATAGAAGAACACAAGATTTACGTGGTTCGATAATTTATCTACATTCATAAGCAAGATAAAAACGGTTTCCAATTATAAGAAAATTCCAACAATGGAATAGGGAGATATGAGAGGATTTTAAAAAATCTTAAATAATCATGTCACTTGTTTTTATCGTTTTTTTCAACCCTAAAGAACCCTAGACAACCTTATCACTTGTTTTTACATCGTCTCTCCATCTATACCTATTTAAAGCCCTAACCCTTGAACTTCGTCCTGATGTACAACACATCCCAAATATATGGGAACGAGAAACTCATTCGAAATTGGATTTAAAAACCTGCCTAGAATAGAATTCCTAAACTGGCAATTCTATATCACAGATTAAATCTTGTAACCCTTAATCTATGTGTTCTCAAGCATTAATATGAATCACAAGTCTAACACTTAATTTTTTTATTTTTGTATTCATGTATATGTATGTGTATAATGATGGAAAAAGCATTAAAAAGAATTTATTTTAAAATTTTGAAATCGTTAAATAGTTAATAACACTATAATATAGTTACATTTAGGAGTCTTTAAATTATGGATTTGGAAGAGTGGATGTTAGTTTCAATATCAATTTGAAACATAAGATCAAGAGTTCAAATTAAAATTTAACAGTTTAAATATATATATATATTATTTTAGCATTAAAAAACATAAATATATTTAAATTATTAAATTTTATTTTAATAATTTCGGTCTTACCGAGTCAACATTGACATTGAGATCAAGAGTTCAAATTAAAATTTAACGGTCTAAATATATATATATATATATATATATATTATTTTAACATTAAAAAACATAAATATATTTAAATTATTAAATTTTATTCTAATAATTTCGGTCTCACCGAGTCAACATTGACATTGAGAGCAATCTTGGTGTCACCCTTTTCTTAAATTACAATGCACCCACACAAAACAGCCAAGTGCAATAAGGTTGGGACCCTTTAATTTTGGAACCTAGATACTAGGGGCATGTATCTACATATCTATATCTATGTGTGTGTGGTTTGAGAGAGAGAGAGAGAGGTCAATACGCGGCCAATTGCCCCAAAACTCACGCGGCTTTCATCTAAATATAATGATCGATGTGACTCCAAATTTCGCCAGTTTTCAATTCACTCTTCTGTCGCCAGTTTTCAGTTCACGCTGCCGACTGCCTTTCTCCTCTACCCACTTTTCAACGATAAACCCTTCCTCTCCTTTTGTTTGTCTTCAACACTCTCATAATTCAATTGAAAATGAAAATTTTTATTATTTATTATAAATACTATCACATGTTTAAAACTATTAATTTAAAAATTTTTATAAAAGGTTTTAAAAATATAAGAAAATAAGAGAATGTAGTTTTATGTACAATAAACAAAAATATACTAAAGTAGAGAAAACAATTTAACAATTGAAATTAAATATTTCAAATTCAAAATCCGAAACTTACTTATTATATAAATTTTTGATTGACTAGTTACATTTTTCATTTTAATAAAGTGCCACATATTGAAATTTGAACATTTATAAAAATAGAAAATGCCTTGAAATTTGAACAATTATATAAATAGATAAAGTAGATTAGTTAAAATATAAAAATGTAAATTTTAATTCATCTTATTTATTTTAGATCTTTATTATAGATAAAGTGGTTTTCGGTAACACTTTTAATTTAATTGATTAGAAGTAAGCATGAGGTGGATGCGAGGCAAGCTTGACAATAAGAATAGAGTTAGTATGAAGTGAAAATAATCATATTTAGTATATGTATAAAAAAAATAAGTTTGAGGCTAGAAATAATTTATATTTGATAGAATAGAATGAAATAAAATTCTAAATAAATATTCATACTATTCTTGTAAAGAAAATCAACCGTGATAAAACCTAAATTAGTATAAATACAATTCCATAATAAAACTCAACCTTTTCACAGTAGCAATTTGAATCAATATTTTGAAACTCGAGTTGTTGGTTGGGTTCGAAAAATGATCTCCTAGTATTAAATTAGATAAAAAAATAAAATATATAGATTAAGTTAAATATTAAATAACTAAAATTTGTAGAAAGTATAAAAAAATTATTAAATATTTATTTCAATAACAATTTTTATTTTTATAAAATATAAGAGTATAATTTTGATCATTTAAAAAAAAAAAAGTTGTAAAACTAGACACTGAGAAATTGCATTGCTTCTCAAACAAAGCCTAACTTTGTATAAGGCTCTAAGAAAAAGGAACTGTGCTAAACTTTGTTTGTTTGTAGAGAAAATGGTAAAGGAAATCTTCTGAACATTATTTGAGTGTGTGTTTGTAAAGAATTCATCAGTTAGAGATAATATATAGATATTATATACATCTGTATTTAAGAAGATTGAATGCCTGTTTAACGCACCAAATTTTTATAAATTTTGATAAAAAGATTACTTAAAGTTACGAAATACCAAACATGCCCTAAATGACCATGACTTTTGTTTCTTATGACGACTGGGATCGATTGGTGCTAAAGAAGAGAAGGAGAGAGCGTTGTTTTCCTTTAATTCAATATATATATTACTTTTTCTTTGGGTCAAATATTGGCACTTAATGTCGGAACACATTTTATGTAGCCCCCCACAAGAATTTGAGTTCAACCAAACAATGCTCCAAAAAATGCCGACAATGCCCAGGGCATCTATTCTCAGACTTTGAAATTGTTTGATTTCTTTCTTTGAATCCGTCAAATTAGTTTATTTCGATGTTGAAATTAGACAGCTAGCACCACGTTTTGATTTCATTCTTCAACATCCATGGGCCATGCACCGAAACTCGCTGTAACTATGTGCGACTAATTTGATCCCCCTAGTTTAGAGTCTTTAGACTATAATTTTATAAAATATAATTATAATTAGTTAACAAAGCCCACAAAGTTGACTATAACGTAGTTTTCGTGAACAAGCAAGTTAGTAACTTGTGAATAAAGTCAGTGAACCTTGAGTGATTAATTCAATTCGTACGAACTTGAATTTACTTTTGGTGTTGATTAGTCTAAGTCGTCTCAAATCCACTGAAATCTATCTAATCGTTAATTTTAAGATTTTCAGGGATTAATCGAAAAGCTAACGCAAACTGATCTGAACATTTGAGTTAAAAAAATAAAATAAATAAAGTCCAGTATAATTTTTAAATATGACAAATAAATGAGTTTAACTCATATAAGAGTAAAGGACATCATTAGTCATCAAAAAATAAAAAAGGAACACCCTTAGTAATTAAAAAAAAAAATGAATAAGTTTGAGTGTATTTTTAAATATGACAAATAAATGAGCTAAACTCAAATAAGAGTAAAGAACAACCTCAATCATCAAAAAATAATAAGAATAAAGTTGAGTGTAATTTTCAAATTCGACAAATAAATAAGCTAAACTTCAGTAAGAGTAAATTCATATCACTAAAATTTCATTTGTTTTGTTTTCTGTTTTTTGTTTTTGATTTCTATTTTTTGTTTTGAACTCATTTTCCATCATGTACTTTTGAAAATAAGGAAAATAGTTCAAACGTATTTAGTCACTTGTGTTTTCAAAATTTATTTTAGAAAATAGAAAATAAATTTACATATTAAAACAAAAATGGCAAAAAATCATTTTAAACATTTTCAATCCTAAACAAGTGAAATTTCCAAAAAAAAATATATATATATAGAACATTTTCTGTTTTTTTATTATGAGATTTTTAAAACATAAAATAGAAAAAAAGAAAATAAACTAAATGCCACCTAAGACTGACAAATAAATTCAGTTACGCTCTTGAATAAACTCATTTAAAAACATTTAAACTTGTTTAAAAAAATTTTTTGATCGCGTAATTAACACATATATTCACAATGAGAACAAAACTTTTGATTTTTTAAAGTTAAATAAAGTTTAAGTGCTGTAAAATTTTTTGAAACTTTTTGGATAATAGTTTTCTACGAGACGGTGTTCAAAATGAAAAAGTTTAACATACAAATTACAGTAAAAATATAAAAATTTAATATAAAAGTGATATGTGGATAAATATAATTAAAAGAAAGTACAAAAAAAATTAATAAAGATTGGTAGATTTTAATTAGTTTTGATCAATCAAACATCCAAATGTGACACAGCTTTATTGGATGGCTTCATCAATTTTCACCAAACGTCTGAATTTTTCTTTTACTGTAAATGAGGAAAAATGTAAGCAGAGTACATATGTGAATTTCTTCCTCGAATTTTTTTTTTAAACCTCTCTCTCATCTATTTCCGAATTTCCTTTTCTTTTTTTGATAAATTTTTATTTATTTTTTTCTTACGACCGAGCATTGAAAAGGAAAGAGCAGTTAAAGAAAGGAACACTAGGAAGTTAAAAGAGTATGTATGAAATTAAAAATTGTGACTTGCTGAAGACGAATAAAAATTACAATCTCAAAATTAATGAAGGTTGTAAAAAGTTGCAAACAACTAATTAATTTTTTTTCTTAATAAAATTTGGGGATCAAAATACATTATTAGTAGGAACTTTACAAGTGTGTTGAACTGAGTGAAAACTCAAAATCCATGTTCAAATAATTTTTTTAGTTAATCAATTTTCAACTTTTCACCTTAGATTTCTAAAACAATCGATATGTATATTATATGCAATGCAGGTGTTTGACATAATGAAGCGAAGGAAATCAGTAATTTTCACAGGACACTCCATAGGAGGAACAATTGCTTCTCTATCAGCAATGTGGCTGCTCTCCCATCTCCAATCCATCTCTTCTCCTCCCCACGGCAGTGTCCTGTGCATCACCTTCGGCTCCCCGCTGCTGGGAAACGAGTCCCTTTCCCGAGACATCCTCCAAGAAAGATGGGGAGGCAACTTCTGCCACGTGGTCGCCAAGCACGACCTCGTTCCCAGACTCCTTTTAGCTCCTCTCCCTCCCATTACTCCTCAACTGCGCTCTCTCCTCCAATTCTGGAACTTCTCTCTCACTTCCCCACAATTTACGGACCTTTCGGCTCACGAAGAAGAGAAAAGAAAACTGTTTCTCTTCGTCTTGGCTTTTGCTGAAGAATCGGCGAAAGGGTTGGGGAGATCATCGGATTCTTTTTGGCCATTTGGTAGCTATTTGTTTTGTACCAACGAAGGAGGAGTTTGTGTAGACAATGCAATGGCAGTTGTTAAGTTGCTGCATTTGATGTTGGCTACGGGTTGTGCAAGTTCTTGTATTGAGGATCATCTCAAGTATGGCGACTGTGTTGGGAATGTTGCGTCTTGGCAATTCTTGAAAAAGACAGGCCTTGTGTTGGAAAGGGATGAATCGAGCTATGAAGCTGGGATTACTTTGGCATTGCAGTCCGCGGGATTAATAGCCACTCAGGTAAGGAAAGGAATCATCATTTATGAAATAAATTGGAGTCGCCTCGATCTTCTAAATTCTTAGACTTACAATGGAACCAATCAACCTATTACTATTTAATCACATAGAGTCATATCAATGAAAAAGGAAGGCGACATGACATTGATCTAGGATTATTGGAATATTTTAATTTAAAAAAAATATGAATGTATCTAAGTGCTTAAATTTTAATCCAACGATTTTGATTATAAGTGATGGAATTGATATAGTTTTTCTATGTTAGTTTCGAAATTCTTTGTCAATTTCCCATTATATTGTTTGGTTTCTAGATAGAATTACACATCATATGTATTAAGGGTGTGTTTTGCAAATCACGATGAATGATTAGGACTAAAAGAAAACGATTTCTCCAATACCCATGACAATATTCATCTAGCAAACAAAGCCTAAGAGTTGTCCATCCATATCAAACCAAGAGCTAGTTCTAAAATTTTAAAGTTAAAATCAAATTGATCATTTTGTAGAATTAACTTGACCAACCAAATCTTGATCATGCCGAGTCGATCAATTTTATTGTATTTTGATTAGTTTTTTTTTTAGGTATAACTTGCTAGAAAACATATTAATTAAGTTCAAGAATCAAATTAATTTGATAAGTTGATAAAATTTAAATTTAGAATTGAACTAACTAGATTTAAGGAAGCTAAACGGATTCGATTTTCTATTTTTTCTAGTACTTTGTGCACCCCTAATATTATATACTAGAAATGAGGTGGCACATACTATATGTGTATTTTTAATTATTTTTTATTTTATTTAAAATAAAAATTAAATAATTATTTTTAATTATAAATAATGAGTAATTATTACTTAAAGGTATTTAAGTAGATAGTAACTAATTAAGAGTCAATAAAATAAATTAATAATTACAAAAATAGTGAGTAGTTGAAGAACATTTAAAAAAAATAAAAAACAATAAGAAGATGAAATTACTTAATTAATTTATAGAAATTAAAAAAGTACTTATACGTCGTGAGTGTTTATTGGAAGTTAAGAAATATTATAACAAAAAATAAAGACACAACTAAATAGTTAGTTTCGTTAAGTTTATAATTTCACCAACTACCAATTGTGTTCTTTAATAATAGCATAGATGTTATATTTATGAAGATTTTTTTTCCCCCTTTTTTGGCATTGATTAAAACATGTAGGAACTACCGGTTTCTGGACCAGCACAAGAGTGCCTAAAGATGGCGAGACGAATGGGTCGCGCCCCCAACCTCAACAGTGCGAATCTCGCCGTGGCTTTATCCAAAATCACGCCGCTACGAGCCCAGATAGAGTGGTACAAAGCCACTTGCGACAAGTCCGACGATCAGACGGGGTACTACGACACCTTCAAGCGAAGGACGGCCTCCAAAAGAGACGCAAAAATAAACATGAACCGCATAAAACTAGGCCAGTTTTGGAACGACCTGATTCGGATGCTGGAGACGAACCAACTCCCACATGATTTTCACAAGCGAGCCAAATGGGTAAACGCTTCTCAGTTCTATAAACTCCTCGTCGAGCCCTTGGACATTGCTGAGTATTATCGAGAGGGAATGCACAGAGTGAAGGGCCATTACTTGAAGCATGGAAGGGATAGAAGGTACGAGATTTTTGATAAGTGGTGGAATATGAAGAAGATTGGTGAAGAAGAAGAAGAAGATACTAATAATAAGAGGAGTAAATTTGCGAGTTTGACACAAGATTCATGCTTCTGGGCGAAGGTGGAAGAGGCGAGGGAGTGGATTGAGAATCTTAGGACGGAGAGTGATGCGAGGAAGCTCTCTGCATTGTGGGTGAACATCCATGGCTTTGAACAGTATTCGATGAGGATCGTTGAAAGAAAGGAGGTGTCCAGAGATGTCCTTGCGCAGAACTCAAATTACAGCTTATGGGTCAAAGAGTTGAGAGAATTGAAGTCTCAGTTTCACCAATTCCAACATCATCAGTTCCCTTTCCCTCGTTTTTTTTGAAAGGGTAGTTATCACAAACTCTCTGATAATCCAATCTTGTGGAGCCCACAGTGTAGATGGTGGATAACTACTGAGTTAGACAATGGGTTTTCAACATTTATCTTAATTTTTATTGCATTTGTACCATTATTGTTAATTAGTAGGCTAATTTTCCTATAAAATCTGACCGTTCTGATGAATTAATGGCCAACTGGGTCCTTACTGATCTTTAGATTCTCAAGTTTATCAATTTTAAGGAGTCACTTAGACAAAATAAATAGTAAAAGCAAAGATTCATGAATTGTTTTACAAAAGAATGTAATGTTTTCTTGTTAAAGCCAAGAAAAGCAAAACACTAAGCAACTTTTCTTTCCAAATGTAAGTATCTGAGCACATAATATGGCAGTGAATGCCAATATCTGCAATACGAAATTCATTGATAGTGAAGCCGCAAAGAATGTGAAACACAAAACTATTTTCCTTCTATAATTTTCACTGCAAGCTGGGAATTTGCTTACAGTGACATGTTTACATGTAATACATACATATATATACATGTATGTAAATTTTACTTTCTGATTATGAACATCATCAATGTTCCTAACAGGCCCCTTGAACCATTTCCTGGCATCTATTGCCCACCAAAGCATTATGAGACCCAAACCAATGCCCAAAGCAACAGGAGCACAGTTGAAGGTGTCCCAAGTAATGGGATAGTGGGTGTGTTTGGAATTGTATAAATTTACAAAAATTAGTGTATTGTGTTTTATGCAGTGAGTAATTTAAATTTTACAGTCTCATAATATATGTTTGTTAAGATTTGTAGAGTTTTGCATTATTTTGTTTTACACCAAATGTTGCCAGTATGTTGGCAGAAGGAAGACTGAACAGGTATAACAGATCCACAAGAAGGCCACCAAGCAAATAGGCCTCCTGGGTTTGCCTAGGTAAAATGGTCCTGCATTGAAGCTCTTCTCCGCCATCACTAATCTTGCAAAGACCGGAACAGCGTAACCGCGTACCCACCCGATCATAAATATGGAAGTTATGGCCGTGAACACCACGTTCACTTTCAAGATGGGGAGTCCAAGCAGAATGCAGATGGCTGCACAAAGTCACACTGCATTCGACGGAACTGTGTTTCGGATGCTTTTTTCAACATATCGATGAAAATGGAATTCCTTCATCCCTAGACAGGGCATATACCTGGACCATAGTTATGAATAAACGATTAAATCCAAAAATGAAATCAGACACCACAGAGCTATATATAATTTGTAGAACATTTGCCTACTGGATGCGTTGGACAGTTGTTAGACCTCAACTACATCATATTCAACTGCGTTTGATATTTATTTTGACAATTGGAAAGAGTATTTATATCTATTTACTTGAAATGTGCAGAATACTTGTTTTTATTCCTTTAATTATGTTGACATATTACGAAATGAAAATTCATTACCATGTTCCATAAGCTTCTTCCAATTTCACGCATAAAATAAATAAATAAGCAAACAAAATCCATTTGCTTCAACTAAAGAACCACACACTCCAGCTCCAGTTAGAAAAAAAGGATACTTAACACTCTGGCTGCACTAGTAGTGATTGAAGCTTGAAAGCCTCCCAAAGAAGAATGAACCCCAGATCACAAGGAGTAGTATGATTGCTCCAGTAGCATTATGATATCTCCCATGGAATGCGTCGTAGAGTATTTGGTGCCAATTCAAAAGAAGTGAAAACATATGAAACAAATTGTCTTGTCAGTGCTACTAGGGGAAGCATGACAACTGTTGGTACAAAAAGTATGAATGACACATGACAAGATCTCCGAGCACAATGCCTTAAGGGCGAGTGCTCGGGAAAGACATTACCGACCACTCAAATTACGAAGAATGGGCTTCACTACTAGAAAAGTTATATTTGTTCAATCATGACCATAAATACACTTGAATAATGGACTTTAAAAAAAAAAACAAACACGCGTACTATGCTAGATATCCCAACACAATCAATCACACAAATAATTGAAAGCGGAAGACGATATATGTGGCGAGGAAATCCACACAGGAAACTCCTCTAAAAACTTTCACTAAATACAAACATTGGTTACAAACTCAAAACTCTCGATAGATCGACTCCTCGACTCTATACTCTGTTTGACGTTTGCTCGAAT
>QLOD02000001.1:30002894-30036244 GCA_003260245.2 Sideroxylon spinosum | reverse complement strand
CCTCTAGCGAAAGCCCTCCGACTCCTCGAAGGCACAATACTGACTCCTCAGTAGCTTTGTTGAATCCTCAACGTGCTAAATCCTCAGCGATCACGAACCACAAATCCGAACTCCTTCGGATTAACCTCAGAAATATTGGAAAGCTTGGCTAAGCAATTTGAGAGAACTTTGAAACTATTTAGCACCCTCTAATAAATGTTCTCTCTCTATCTTTTCAACCCTGGGTACATCCCCTTATATACATAGCAAGACCTAGGTCAATTAGGGTATAAAAAGTGGAGTTTCGGGTTGAAACATTACACTTCGTGGGAAGGGCGTGGGAAGGGAACTCGAGCGGTCTTCCCGCGGTCTTCCCATGGCCTTCCCGCGGTCTTCAAGCAAGGCCAATTTCTGGAGGCGTTTCTTGGCTTTTTCCCACGATTCAGAGCGTGCTACATGCGGTCTTCCTGCGGCATTGCTTGTTTGGCTTTTTTCAACTCGTTTTAGACTTCTAAAAGTATTTAGATAACTTTTCTTGAGGCCTTTACACTTCTACTTGATCAAGACTATAATGTCTTAGCCTACACTAAGTCTAGTCACTATAGAACTCTTTGTTTGATCATGGTATTGCCAATTTACAATATAATCCCTAACAGTGTGTTTGACATAAAATTTGTGCCAAAGACCATAATCAAGGCTCAAGTCTTGGCAGACTTCGTAGCAAAATTCACTAGTCTAATCACCAAGCACATCCACGAAATGTGGTTCCTAGAGGTCAATTCAAAAGTTGAAGTAAGAATTGAGGTGGCCTCACCATCATGGCAAATCAAAGTTGATGGATCCTCATCCAAAAAGAACACCAGAGTAGGTGTAGTTTTGATGACCCCCAAGGGTGTAATCATTGAGTACGTAATTAAGCCCGGCTTCTAGGCTACTAATAACGAGGCAGAGTATGAGGCTCTATTAGCCAGTCTCGCTATCGCTCAGCATCTCTTTTCTAAAATTTTAATCATAAAGATGGACTCTTAATTAGTGGTCAACTAGTTAAATGGTGAATACATAACAAGAAGCGAAAAGATTACCGAGTATTTGGAGTTGTCAAAGCAAAAACTGAAGGGGTTCAGTGTCAATTGAATCGAGCTGATTGGGAGAAATCACAACACACATGCTGATGCCTTTGTAACTTTGGCTGCAACCCCCAAGAGCAGGCGTACCGATGCCGTCTTTCTCGAAGAGTTAGAAAAGCAGAGTGTTTCTAAAGGTGACCATGTGACTTATGTTTAGTCAGGACCATCCTGGATGGATCCAATTATAATTTATTTGAAAGCAGGGCCTCTTTGAGAGGACAAGATAGAGGCAAAGAAACTCAGGATTAAAGCCACAAAATTCTGGTTATCTCTTTGCCACAAACTGCACATGAAATCATTTACTGGCCGCTATCTCTTATACATTCACCCTGACAAGGTACAAAACTTTCTCTTTGAATTACATGAAGGTGTTTTTGGGGCACACATTGGAGGCAGGTCCTTAGCCTATAGAGCAATCACGCAAGGTTTCTGGTGGCCGAGGATAGGATGAGATGCTCAAATCTACATCAGACTATGCAAGAAATGCCAAAGGTTTGGTTCGATTTCTCATTAATCTGCACGAGAGCTCTCCCCACTCACCAGCCCTTGGCCATTTGCATAATGGGGACTGGATATTATTGGTCCACTATCAACTGCTGTCGGAAATAGAAAATGGTTGGTGGTCAACATGGATTATTTCACCAAATAGGTGGAGGTAGAACCATTGGCCCACATTAAAGATGTAGACACCATCTGCTTTGTATGAAAGAACATCATCACGAGGTGTGATATCTTTAGGACACTTATTTCTAACAATGGAACGTAATTCGATAGTACTCCATTTAAGGAATATAGTTCTAGGTATGGATCAAGAATATCTTTTCAACACTTGCGTAAGCCCAAAGCAGTGGACAGGCTAAAGCTTCAAACAAAGTCATCCTCAGTAGAATAAAGAAAAGGCTTGAGGCAGCTAAAGGAAAATGGGTGGATGAGCTCCCAATGGCACTTTAGACATTCAGAACAATCCCAAGGAGGTCAACCGAGGAATACCCGTTTTCTCTTGCTTATGTTATGGAAGCGATGATCCCACTGGAGGTCGGTATGCCAACCATCCGTACATAATCTTTTAATCAAGGGGAGAATGATGACTTCAGTGATGAAAGAAGGGAGTTGGCCACAATCAAGTTAGCAAACTACCAAAATGAGACAAGAAGAAAGTTCAACAAAATTGTCAAGACCCGAGAATTTAAGGTCGGTGACTATGTTCTTAGAAAGCTGATGGGTGCTAGAAAAGACCCAACAGAAGGCAAACTTGGGGCTATCTGGGAAAGGCCATTCCATGTGACCGAACTGCTTGGGAACGGGGCGTACCGCTTATCAAACCCGGAAGGATAACCCATCAAAAATCCATGGAATATTGCTTATTTAAAATTGTTTTACATATAAGAATTTACATTCCATAAATATATATTCATACATGTACTGTTTTAAAGATTTTTAAAGGACGTCACTAGGGAAAGTATTACAAAAGATATGCTCAAAATACAAAGATTGCCCCCCTGATTTACCCAGTGGTGGTTCATACAAGGATTGCCTCATCGGTTTACATACAAAGATTGCCCTACTGGTTCACCTAGTGGTGGATCATATAAGATTACCCTACTGGTTTGCCTAATGGTGGTCCAGAAATGGGTGTACACTTACTAGTTTACTTAATGCTAATTCTAGTTAGCTAGTTACATTACAAATTACGTCATTTTACATACGAGAGGTGTTTTCAGGTTCATCAGAAAAATCACACATTTTTCTAAGCTCATTTTCTAAAGTCGAGCATCTATTATATCTGCTTAGCAAAAGGCTTTGGCCGCAGAATGTCGCAGTTGATGTTAATCAAGCAATTATTTATGCCTGTGAAAGGCTCATAATCCACCCCAACCTCATTACTTATGGTTGGCATTTTTTGACCTAATGTGTAAGTTCAAAGACATAGAAATAGTTTAGAGTATAACCAACAAGTTGATTTCTTCTCAAAGAAAGGCAACGCGTTACAAATATGATGAAAGTTAACTAAAAACTAAATTATTTTGCAAAAATAGTGCAATTTTGCATTTACTCAAAAAACCCACATAGTCTTGTACTTATGGTCGGGAGCAATTCACTTTTAAAGGCGGTCATATTTAAAAGCAAATCGTTCGAGTTTATATTAACTTGAAAGATTTTGTGATACCCAAACTATGTTAGAAATAGCTATCCCTTAGTTACTTTGTGAAGCATATACAAGTATCATAATACATTGAGTTTTTTAATAAGAAAATGAAAGTCTAAAAGCGCAACACATGGGTCCATACTAGAGTAAATTACAGACTATTTCTAAAAAGTTTACTTAGTCAGTTTTTCATTGATTATCAAACCAAAAATGAGCCAGTTATAAAGATTGTTAAAATGAGTCCATAAAAAAAGGAGAATCTCAAATTACAAAAAATAGAGTTCTATATTATAGGACTAAGTACAACTATCCGTTGAAAGATAAATAAGCAAGTATGTCAGAAATGCAAGAGATAGAATACTATATAAAAAAAAAGAAAGATTTTATTAAACATTGAATGGAAACTACTATAACAAAGGAAGGATGAATATTGATTGGGTTAATCCCCCTTATGTTTATCTTTGCTTGGTCTAGTTTCCACTAGTTGGTTTACTTAATGATGGTTTTATTTGTGCTCTAGGCAGGAGCATCCTCGGGGGCCTCTTCTAAAAACTCCTCGGTCAACTATTCAACATTGGGAGTTTGGGGATCTCGATTAAAGGTGAACTTCAGAATAAGACAGTTTGGATTAGGGAAGGAAAACTCCTGTATGTCTCGGAGGCGGATTCCACCTTTAAATTTTGCATAGCCACCTCCCAGCCATCTGAAAAATATTTGTTCTTGGTATCCTCCATCTGTTTCAAGAAGTCGTTAAACCGTGCTTCAAGATCCTCGACAGCCTTGGTCTCAGAAGCTTTCAGAGCATCTATTATATCTAGCATTTTGTGGTCAGTTCTAAGGTCAAGTTTCAATTTTACGTTATTGTTGCTCAGCTCGATACATTCTGTATCTTAGGCACTTTATCAGCTTTTTTCATTCAGAATTGGCCTCTGAAATATCTTGGTGAGCCTTGTCGAGTAGTTTTATTTTTTCTATTAGCTCTTCGTCTTTAGGGGCTAGGCGTGCTATTACAGCGTTCATCTTTTTTTCACTGGCATCTGACTTCTCCTTAGCGGCAGTAATCTTTTAGTTAACTACTTTGAGCTCTCTCTTGTATTCAGCCTTTTCTTTTTTCATATCTTCGACCTTCTTTCTTAAAGCTTGAATATAGGCATTATTTAAACCGGCCTTTTCTTGTAGAGCTTTACTCTTAGTGATCAACTCCATGGAGTACAGAGTTGATTACAACAAAGCAAACGAATTAAGGAAGGAAAATGTAAATGAATTTTTAAAATAAAAACATACGAAAAGCTTATGAGGATGTGCTTACCGCTATTAAATTCTTCATCATTGTGTTGTGAAGATCTCTCATTTTATTCTTCCTCATGTTTTGCATATTATGATGAGGGATGATCCCACGCAAGTAGAGTTCTAGGTGGTTCATTATTGAATCTTGAACTAAGAAAGGGCATCCAGGCAGAAATTCCAGACTTGGAATCAAAATCTATGGAGCCCAAGGAGTAGAATCTCTGACTGGGTTCCTTGGGAACACTGTTTCCAGTGGAATCTACCTTGAGCTCCCTTGACCACTTGCTGCCTTCCCTTTAGGTTAAGGAGGAGGAGGCATTAGGGAAGTCCTCGGGACTTCTTTCGATATGCTCAACTGTAGTTGTTCAGGGGTGGGAAGATCTAAAACAACCAAGTTAAGGGGTTGATCAACGTTCTGCTTCTTTTTTGCTTAGGGATCCTCCACCTTAACTTGAGAATTCCTTTTTGAAGCCGCGTCGGGTTCCTTTATTGAAACCCTTTTTTCCTTTCTATTCTTCTCTATAGTCTCCTACTTAGAATGCCTGTTGAGCTCGACTTTTTTTCGCTGATTTGGCCTTCTTTCTTACGATCCCCTCGGCCTTTCTATCCACGGTTCTCTTTTTCGTGATCTTAATTTTCCTCTGTCACATCCTCTCCGCAGCTACCTTTTTCACATCTTATTTTGGTGCCATCTCTCGTCTAATTGCTTGTAGTGGAAGGGCTTCCAAAGCTGATGGCTTTTCTTATCCTATTAGGATCGCAGAACTTATGGCTAGACGTAAAGCTGGAAGATGATTGTAGAAGAACTCTAGCTTCCTCTCGTCTATCCAGGTATACCACTGGTGTAGAATGGCCGTGGTAACTTGGATATCGAGGCCTTATGGTAGGCGACGAACGAGCGGTAGAAAGACTAGAAGTTGAATAAAATGGGCACCAACCTTACGAAGGAATAGGTGTCTTTGTTCGCTGAGGAAAGCTAAAACTTTCTTAATATGGGGATGGTCAGCTTGCGCCTCCCTGGCCCAAGATTTCCTTTGGCTTTCGTCTATATATAAAAATAAACAAGAATTAGCATATTTCATTCTAAAAATCTAAAGATGTGTATTATAATTCAATACAACTATCATCCGACCTGGCCCCAATGCAACTGCAGTCAGTAGAGGAGAATCATCCTCCCCGGGCCTGCACATCCACTCACCAGAAACCACATACCAATGATCCTCATACCCCTTAATATTATCAGGCAACATGTGCACGAGGGCCTTTTCTGGTTGGGATTTGAGGAACCATTTATTCATACTCTTTCTAACTTTTTGAAGGTTATAGCAGTAAAGTAAATCGAAGACGGAAAGATGGAATCCGTATCTACGTTTCATTTCTTCTACACCGTTTACTATTTATAGAAATTGTGAGTTACACACCTAGGTGAGATATTTATTCTATTAAAAACTTGATAAAGGAAATGGGAAATTAGGAATCTAAGCCCCCTTTCGATTATGGCTACAACTGGAAAAAGGCCTAGAAATGGGAAATTGGGAATCTAAGCCCCCCTTTAGTTATGGCTACA
This sequence comes from Sideroxylon spinosum, assembly GCA_003260245.2. NCBI lineage: Eukaryota > Viridiplantae > Streptophyta > Magnoliopsida > Ericales > Sapotaceae > Sideroxylon > Sideroxylon spinosum. Next base: position 30,030,138 of record QLOD02000001.1, on the reverse strand, counting down.
AATAGAAAAAGGCCTATCTCGATCTCGCCTTCCTCCCTAAATCTAATCTTAACACTAGCAAGAATGTTGAACATCTATTTAAATCTCTCAAATCCCCCTTTAGGTCTTATTTCATCTGACAATCTACCCATTACAGTGGAATGAAATCAAAAAAGAAGGAGTTCCATGCACTCACCAAACAAAAACTTGAAGGTTGGAAGAACGCTAATGAAACAGGACACGAAAATACAAGATTACAGGTACGGCATTAGAGAAAGATTGCTCTGTATGAGGTTAGCAATGGCGAAGAGAACGTATTTGTATCGGTGAGTACACAAAAATTTGAAATAAGGATACAAACGGGAAAAAATATTAAATGTGGTCGCTCGAAATGACATAAATTTGGCAGGCAGTGGGCAATCTTTTGGCTTTTGAGCATGAAACCCTAAGTCATACTTGCTTGAAGCTAAAGAGGTTCTCTATGCGCCATTATGTGGGGAAAAGTAAGTAGTCGTGGAGTGATGCGATTGAATCAAAATGACAAAAAAAGGGATATGAAAAGGTTCCGAGGAAATGAGATTAACAATATATCTTGTTTCTTTTACTCTACTCAGGAAATAATTTCCTAACCAGAGTGGGGGCATAATGTTGGTACAAAAGGTATGAATGACACGTGACAAGATCCCTGAGCACAACACCTTGAGGGCAAGTGCTTGGGGAAGGCATTCTTGAACACTCGAAACGCGAAGAATGGGCTCCGCTACTAGAAAGGTTACATTCGTTCGATCCTGACCATAAATACACTAGAATAATGGACTTAGTTCATTTGTCACTACCTCGTTACATTTAGTCAGACTTTAACCTTACAACTGGCAAATGAGGGGACACTTACACAGCCCCTTTAGGTTATATTGCATACAATTCTTTTACCCACCTCATGTGTATTTAATGCTAAGTGACACCCATTTAATGATACATTATGGTCATTTAACGCCTAGTACACCGTTATAGTAAAAGGCTTTTCTCAAAGGGAAAAAAATGACGTTCTTTTCTAATTTTTTGTCATAAATTTATTCTAATATTCAAATTATAAATAGGATACTTAACACTGAATTCAAGTATGCTCACTAATTGTTCACAAAGTGTTATTTAAGCCGTTTTTAACTTAACCATTGGAGGGATTGTGGTCGGGGACCCATTTCGACCATTCCTTTTGATTTCTTCTTTCTTTTCAGGCTTGAGCAACCTTCCTTTCGTGGATGCAACGAGCACTCTTGGTGGTATTTTTTATTACCAAACAATAACTATGACCAGCCCATCAATAACCTGCCAGATAAAATTTGTATATAGCATTTGGTGCTAGGCACAAGCATAAAGAGAAAAAGAGTGAATCTATATATGTTTTGCTTTATTTTTTCCTATGAGGCTTTTAGATGAAGTCAAGATTAAGGTTGAAGATATCGGATGATTAGAGAACTCTAAGGAAATAGTAAAGCCAATTCAATGAGAATATAAGACTTAACATATTTCTAGGAAATAGTTGGGGACCATTGCCCGATGCAATAACTAAAGCCCAGGCTGCTAAGCCTAATCGTGCATGATTAAACTCCCATAAAGATGACACCAAAGATTAGATATGCTCCTAGTCTACCCCTCCCAGCACTATTGATTAGTAGGAATAAGAACCAAAGGGAATGGATTCAAAGGAAATATATACGGTCCATCTAGTTGTTCACATTACATGCTTCCACAATTTTCCAGAATTTTAAGGTTTCAACACCCGCATAGAACAGAAGGAGGCCCTTCTGCCCTTCTCCATCTACTTTGTGCCACTAATGGTCAAGATTTTCTTTTATGGGGAAAAAAATATTTGAAATTCTTTATAATTGTGTATGAGTTGAATTGATGGTGGACTAGTTCCCTTTTCTTGCCCTCTCTGCCCCCATCAATCAAAAGTGAGCCAAAATGCATTAGACTTTACGAGTTTACTTAATGATTTTACAGCACTGTATGCAAATAACTGTGAAAGAATTTGTAAGCATGCTACCGATCAACTTATAACATACCTGCCACCATGTCAAAATTATATCAATAAAAGCAATGCCTTCTGATGCAAATGTGTTGAGGTATGCCCGTATAACAATAAGGCCTATGCACATACACAAGAATAATCACCGAGCAGTAATGTATCCTCTATCTTTATTGGTGTCGGTGCATAGCAGAATGATGCTTTGCAGAGTCTGTGATCCCATATAGGCCTACAAATCCAAGCAATAGTAAAAACTTAGAAATCAATTAGAAGAAGAACTAACTTTCCTATTACCTTGAGAATAATTACCTCTGTTCCTATGCCAGCTATTAGCCCTATAGTCTCAAGCCACACACAACAAGCATCATTCCTTAACTCGTCTATTTCTGCAATCTAAAATTGTTAGTGCAACCCAGCTTTATCAATATTCACATTGAATTGTTTAATGGCCCAATATGCTTTATGTTCTAATTCAACAGGCAAATGAAAGGGCTTTCCGTAAACAACCGATATTGAGACATCCCTCGAGTCATTTTGTAAGCAGTATAATATGCCCATAGGGAGTCAATCAGTCATAACAACCAATTCTTATGGTATGGGTTGTCTTTTCCAAAATTTATTTAATTTCTCTATTAGCCAATTCTACTTGCCCACTTGTTTGGGTGTGATATGATGTGCCAATTTTGTGAACTACACCATATTTATGCAATAAGGTACTTATTGGTTGATTGCAGAAGTGTTTTCCTCCATCACTTATAATTACTCGGGGCATCCCGAAGCTTGAGAATATATTCTCATGGAGGAATTTCAACACGACTTTGTGATCATTCGCTCTAGTAGCAATTGCCTCTACCTATTTAGAAACGTAGTCTATTTCTACTATAATATATTCAAAACCAAATGATATAGGAAAGAGAACCATGAAGTCTATTCCCCAGCAATTAAATACTTCCAACACTAGAATAGGGGATAGATGCATCATGTTTCTCCGAGTTAGACTACCTAAACATTGGCATCGGTCTCATGTGGTACAGAATTGATGAACATCTTTAAATAGAGTGGGCCAATAAAATCCACATTGTAGAATTTTGGAATCATTTTGTTTGTGGAAAAATGGCCACCACATGCTTGAGAGTGGCAGAATTCAATTATGCCTTGGACTTCCCAAGCAGGCACACAACATCGAATTACTTGATCTGGGCAATATTTGAATAAGTAAGGATCATCCTAGAAAAATACTCGGACATTTCTTAAAAATTTTCTTCGATCCTTAGGACTCTACTCTTTTGGAATTTTTCTTCTCACCAAATAGTTGGCAATATCAGTAAACCACAAAGGTGTGGGTGTGTGATTGCAGCTACATTGAATAACTGTTCATCCAGGAAGCTATCATTTATTTAAATTTCATCTTTTGTATAAGCTTTCATTGGTAATCATGACAGGTGATCAGCTACGACATTTTCAAATCCTGTTTTGTTTTTAATTTCAAGGTCAAATTCTTGTAATAATAGAATCCAGCGGATTAACCTTGGTTTAGCTTCTGGTTTGATTAATAGGTATTTTAATGCAGACTGATCAATTTGTATTATAACTGTTGAACCAATAAGATAGGAACAAAAATTTTCAAGGGAAAAGACAACTGCCAGCATTTCCTTTTCAGTTGTCGTATAATTCCGTTGAGCATCAGTTAAGGTTCTACTGGCACAATAGATAATGTGTGCCTTTTTGTCCTTTCTTTGCCCTAACACAGCACAATAGCATGGTCACTCGCATCACACATAAGTTCGAAAGGAAGTGATCAATCAGGAGATTGAAGAACGGGTGCTATAGTTAAATTGGTTTTTTAGTTTGTTAAAGGCCTCTTGACATTGTGGTATCCATTCAAAGGATGCCTCTTGTGTTAATAGATGACACAAGGGCTTTGAAATTTCATTAAAAGATTGAATGAAATGCCAATAGAATCCTGCGTGGCCTGAGAATGATCGAATGTCCTTAACCGATTGTGGAATGGAAAGTTTTTGAATTAACTCTACCTTAGCTTGGTCAACTTGAATACCTTCTTTAGAAACTATGTGACCTAAGACTATGAATTTAGTCACCATAAAATGGCATTTCTCCCAATTAAGCACTAGGTTCTTCTCCTCACACCGGGTCAATACTAGATTAAGGTTTCAAAACAATGCTCAAAGGAATCACCATCGATAGAGAAATTGTCCATGAAAACTTCTATGATTTCTTCTACCATATCACTAAAAATACTAATCATATAGCGCTTAAAGGTAGTAGAGGTGTTGCAAAAGCCAAAGGGCATTCTTTCATAAGCAAATGTGCCAAAAGGACAAGTAAAAGTAGTTTTAGATTGATCCTCTAAAGCAACATCAATTTGATTATACCCAAAATAACCATCTAAGAAACAGTAATAAGCATGCCCAGCTACTCTTTCCAAGACTTGATCCAGAAATGGAAGAGGGAAATAGTCTTTCCTTGTCATAGCATTGAGTTTTCTGTAATCAATGCAAACTCTCCAACTAGTTTGAATTCGAGTTGGAACTAACTCATTATTCTTATTCTGAACTAACCGAACACCTGATTTATTAGGAACTACTTGTGTAGGACTTACCCATTTAGAGTCAGAGATTAGATATATGATTCCTACATCAAGTAATTTTAACACTTCAGCTCTAACTACTTCTTTCATGTTTAGATTGAGTCTCCTTTGCATTTGTCTAACTGGTTTGGCATCTTCTTCTAAATAGATTTGGTGGGTACAGAGAAATGGACTAATACCAATTAAGTCTACCACTGACCAGCCCAAAGCTTTCTTATGACTCTATAGAAGCTTAACTAGTTTACTCTCATGATCAGATGTTAACTTAGTGGATATGACTACAGGATAGGTTTCATTTTCCCCTAAAAATGCATACTTTAAGTTACTGGGAAGAGGTTTTCCATCAGGTTGTGGAGCTTTTGACTCAGAAGATTCAGCTTTATTTAACATTGGTCCTAATGGTACAAGAGTTGGTGTCCATTTTCCCACGGACATCATAGGACACACTTTGAACCAAACATAGATTGCTATTACCTTTACTAGTCAGGTTAGAAAAGCTAAAATCTCCTCACTAAATGAAAGGACTCTCTCTAATGGATCCTCTAAGAATTATCGATCTACATAGTCTTGCACTATGGTTTCTATGAAATCTACCTCTTACATATCAGGTTGTTCATTTGGTTGTTTACTCACATGAAAAATATTACTTTTAAATTCAATATTTCCAAATGACATTTTCATTAATCCATTCCTAAAATTAATAAGTGCATTTGAATTGGCAACGATGGTCTGCCTAATATGATAGGTGTCAAATTTGGGGTAGAAATATTACTCAGGGGTTATGTATCCCATATGATGAAATATATTAGGAAGCAAAAATTCTCTAACTAAACTAATACATTCTCAACTATTCCTTGTGGACTCTAAAAGACCTATTCGTAAGTTAAAGTATCACACGAGTGGGCTTTATTTCTCCCAAGCCTAATTGTTCATAGATTGATTATAGGAGTAAATTTACACTTATCACTAAATCAAGTAGTGCTCAACTAATATAATAATCCCCTATGTGACATAAGATAGTAGGACATCGAGGATCCTTATGCTTAGGGGGTATACGATCATGAAATGTAGCACTAGCTTGTTCAGTTAGAAAGGCTTTCTCTTTCACATTTAGCCTTCTTTTTACTGTGCATAATTCCTTTAAGAATTTGGCATATGTAGGAATTTTCTTAATTACATCAATTAGAGGTATATTAATTTTAACTTGTTTGAAAACCTCTAAGATTTCTGCAGGTTGGGCATTTCTCTTTGATTTTAGGAATCTTTAAGGGAATAGTGGTCTGGGAACATATTCCCTTAAAGTAATCTCTACTTCTTTTTCACCTTCCTTTTCCTTCCCTTTTTCTATATCGTTTTCTTGTATTCTCTCATTCTTATATAATGTCATCTCATCTTCCGTCTATAGTTGATCTTCCACTATCCGCTTAGGTTCCAACTCTTTCTCGGGCTCAACCACCCTAGGATGAATGGTTTTATCTATTACTTTACCACTCCTAAGCGTCATGACAGCATGAATTTGCTCAAGATTATTTTAAGTATTTGAAGACCCTTCAGCTTGATTTACTTGAGCAGATGGTTTTGGACATGGTTGAGCAGGTAATTGACCTTTCTGCTGATTACTCAGTGTTTGGGATATAAGAGTCAGTTGTCCTTTTATGTCATCCATTGCTTGGTTATTTTGGGCCCACAATGTAGATTGTGTAGCCATAAATTGCTGAAGAGTCTCTTCGGTAGACCGTTTATTAGGAGGAAATTATGTATTTGGATATGGTCTCAAGTTTTGAGACCTCCTGGGTTATGGATAGGAATTTTTGGAATAGGTGGAAGTGGAGTAGAATGAAACTACAGAGGCATTCCTGCTCCATCATTTCTCCATCCAAATTTGGGATGATTCTTCCAGCCCAGATTATAGGTTTCAGAAAATGGATTTCCCCCTTACTTTTGTCCTTGATATGGTGGACAGAATTGGTTTATAGCATTTATAGACATCTCACTAGATTGTTGGCTATGAACCACTTCACGACAAACTGGGATAGTTGGATAGTCATTAGTCTTATGTGCTTGGATATCACACATAATGCAATAGACATTTGCTACAGGTTCCTTAACAGTTAGTGTTTCCTTTCTAATTTTTAAGGTTTCAATTTACCGTGATAGTGTTACTATTTTTACCTTTAAGTCATCGGATTTACTGAACTAGTGTATCTTTTTGGTAGGTGTTACAATAGAAAATTGGGAATTTTGGGATCCTGTAGTATCCCATGTTTGTGCATTCTTAGCTAGTAATCCAAAATATTCATAAGCATCCATAAGGGTTTTATCATAGAACTGACCATCAAACATTATTTCCACAAATTGTTTAAGTTAAGGTGTTAACGATCCATAAAAGATACTAGCTACACGCCAGACTTCGAATCCATGGTGTGGACAAGAATGTAATAGTGTTTTAAATCTTTCCCAGCACTAATAAAAGGTTTCACCATGCTGAGGGGAAAAATTCAAAATTTGGTGTTGAATCGCATCAGTTTTATTTGGAGGGAGAAATTTCTTAAGAAATTTGGATTGCATTTCCTCCCATGAGTGAATAGAGTGAGGTTGCAAAAGTTCAAACCACCTGGTAGCTTTATCCTTAAGAAAGAAAGAAAAAAGTTTTAGGAATACTAGATCTATGGGATAGTTCTAATCTTTAAACGTCACATAAATATTCCTAAACCTAGTTAAGTGTTCGTAAGGATTTTCAAATTCCATACCATGAAAGGTTGATAGAAGTTGAGTCATCCCAGGTTTAAAATTGAAAGGTCTTTGGTTTTCAGGCCATACTATACAAGATTCAGGTGCATGCCTATCTTATTGGAGTATGTCCCTCATTGAACGTCTAAGAATGACGGGTTGATTATTTCCTGCCATTTCTACTGTCGGGGTAGAAGTAGATGATATGGGAATGTCTACGAGGAAATTTTCGGTATCAAAGAGAATATTAGTGTTTTCAGGACACATTAATCTACCGTCTTCCCCACGATTCTAAGCATTCATGAACTAAATAAATATTAAAATTAAAATTCTAGGAAATACAAAATTCATGACGCTATTTTCAAAAGCTCTTTTTGAAAATATTTCAAGTCTCTTTTGCTAAATTTCAATTTGAATCTAAATCAATAAGACATCTATAGAATACCCTTCTTTGCCCAAAATTTTCAAAAAGTTGTTGTTCTTCTTTTTGAATTCGGATTTCCAAAAATTCGATCTCTTTTCACAACTTAATAATTCTTTTCTTGGGATCGTTTTGCTAAAGAAACGTAAATAAAAACTCAAAATAAATTAATAATTTTTTTAAAGGCAGTAAATAAACTTTTAATCTAAAGTAACTTAAAAACTAAGATTAGGTTCCCCGACAACAGCACCAAAAACTTGACTGCCTCTAGAAATTGCATCTAAAAGTTACCCCAAACTGTAAGGGTGTGCAGTGTATTTTTAACTCCATAAGAACGAGGTCAAATGCATAAGGAACCTATTGTTTCAACTTCTAAGTTTCCCAAGATTAAAGAAATTCACTTCCTAGTTCAAAGTCGATGGTTTCAAGTGTTTGAGGTTTTAAATTGAGTTCAACGTGTAAATAAATGCAAAGCACTTAAATAAAATTAATTTAAACTAAGAAATATAACTTCAGAATTTAAGACAATGAATAAGTGAAATTAACATGTGATTCAATTAATATGTAAACGTCTTGATTCAACTTTCAATTCCAGGTGGATGGTTTATTTCACAACGTGATGTGCTTTTTAATACACAATCTAAATTTCACATAAAGGAACAGTAGATCGGAAAGATGTTTCGTGAAAGCATAAAATTCTTCCTATCTCAGTTTTATATTCATGTTTAGGATTATAAAACCGGAAGATAATCTTTTGATAAAATTAGTGTTTTAGATTTAAAATCTTCATTCAAAAAATATAGAAGAAGTTTTGAAGATCCAAAAATCCTTATCAGTGATTTCAGAGAATATGATCAAGGGTTTTTGTTTTTGAATATTTTTGAAATAAATGAAATCAAATCTAAAAAGTGTAGATCTCTATGTGTACGTTGTCACACAATACATGTAGGTCTACGAACATCACAAGATTCATAATCATCCACCCTTCCTTCATTCGTTGAATCAAGAACTAGGGTTTTGAGCCTAACATGATATCTAAAATAACAAAAGTAATATAAACAAGAACAAGAGATGAAAGTGCATTCATTGAATTAAAATAAATAATCAAATACCGTACTTTGAAAGAATGTTAAAATCCTCTAACAATAGTTCCAAGAAAATGAAAGAACGTCTCCAAGAACAATGAAAAGAAGCAAAAGAAATCACGTAAAACACTGTTAAAACAACTCTGCAATGGTTAGAATAGACTCCCAAAATAATCCCCTAAGGGTCCTATTTATAGAGCCCTTTACGAAACCCTAAAAACATACAAAACGGGGCCCTAAGTTGCTCGGTGGTCCAAACCACCCGTAGCTACGGTCCTGACCACAGCGTGTTGTTTTGTTAAATTTCCTTGCAGTGGTCCAGACCACCCATGCTACGGTCTGAACCACAGTATGTTTGCTTATGATGACTTTGATGCAATGGCCCAGACCGGCTGAGAGATGGTTAGGATCGTCCCCTGCTCAGACTTCTTGCTTTGTTCTTCTCTCTTTATCCTTGCTCTAGTTCGAAAGGGTCTCTTTGCGTGGACATTTGAGGGCTCGTTGTTGTTGATTTTCTTATCTTCATCACGGCTAATAACGATTATTTCTTCTTCTTTCCTGCATTGAAGAGCATAGAATAAGTAAGTGATAAAGATTAACAAAACTTGTGAATTTATTAAACAATGCATGCTTCTAAGGCTATGTTATGGAGTTTATAATTACACTTTTCAAACGTAATCAGGCCCCACTTGGGGCCGGCTAAATGGGCTGCCTAGAAGTATAAAGAACCAGTTATTTTTAGATTTTAGGAAATCAAAGAATTTCATAACAAAGCACAATAAGCTTTTCAAGTACATGAAGTCATGATACATATAATTGTTCTTCTCCATTTTGAAAACTTTCATTTGAAAGACTTGTCGACAATATAAATAAGCCCATGCTTGTGCATTAGCCATTTGGACAGTAGTAAAGATTCCTCTATTTTGTTCTATAGCAAGTTGGAGGATAAAAATTGAACGATCATTTTTTATGACAAAATCTATTATTAAGTTACAAAAAGTGGATTCCTTGATCACAAGTGATTAATTATCTAGCCACTTAATCGTATGTATCTTTGTGCACAAAGTAAAAACACAAGATTTTTATTTTATTTTATTTTTTTTATGAGGAAACCCTTCAATCAACACAGGGGGAAAAAGTACAAGGACCAACCAAACCTTGCACCAAACACAATTTTGGAATTAACATTCACCTTTCAAACAACTTCACTTCCAATTTCTTTTTCCCTCACACACACAATCTGGGACATACGTCCTAAATTTACTAGTAAACAACTGCTAAAAGAGATTGATTGCTTCTTCAGATTTAAGGGACTGAAACGGTTGCATAACATATGTTCAAAATATAGGATTCGTGCTCATGAATTGTGATTAAAGATCTCAAAGGCATTGAGATTTTAAATCAAGAGGATCTTTGCTAGTTGGTTTACTTGAGACTAATACTATTTTTGGTGTGTATTTTTAAGATAACTTTTTATATCTAAATATTGAAGTCATAGCAGTTTGTATTACAGAGTTTTCTAACACTAACGTAGTAGATATTATAATTTCACTTTCAATTAATGTATACAGAAGGGAACAAACAACAATCAAATAATTACTTCTGAAGAAAATAACAAAAATAATAAATAAAGTTGACTTACAGGAAAAGAAGAGCAGATTTTGGCCATTGCAAATGAGATTGGCCCTGCATATTGCAGACTTGAACCGTATAGAGGAGTGATCCTAATGAAAAGTGTCATAGTTGCAAAAGATATTGCCAGGGTTTTAAAGAGTGACTGCAACGAAAAAGAGCCAAGCAACAAACTAGATGAAAAATGAAACCACAACTATTTGGCAATAAAAAGTATCACCGAGCGTGCTCGCCACGTCCATGGGAAAGCGGTTGCTCAAGCTTGAAAGAAAAGAATAAGTCAAAAGGAAGGGCCAAGGAGGGTCCCCGACCACAATCCCTCCGATGGTAAAGTCAGAAATGGCTTGAGGGAATCAGAAAGTAAATTGACAGCGCTTTGTGAACAAGTAGTGAGCATACTGGAATTTGATGTGAGGTCCCCTATTATAGTCTGAATTGTGGAATAAATTTATGATAAATCATTGGAAGAGGGCATCATTGTTTTCCTCTTTTGGAAAGCTTTTGGCTGCGATAGGGTGCTAGGCATTAAATGCCCGTCACCTTTCATTAAATGGGCATCACTTAGCATAAAATGCACGTAAGGCGGGTAAGAGGATTGCATGTGATATGACCTATAGATGTTGTGCAAGTGTCCCATCTGTTTGCCACTTATAAGTTAATGTCTGAATAAGGATAACAAAATCGTAAAAAATGAACTAAATCCATTATTCGATTGTATTTATGATCAAGAATGAACTAATGGAATTGTCCTGGCAGTGGGGTCCATTTTCCTCATTTTGAGTGGTTAGGAGTGCCTTCCCCGAGCACTTGCCCTCAAGACATTGTGCTCGAGGATTTTACCACATGTCATTCATGCTTTATGTACCAACATTATGCCCCCACTCTAGTTGGGGAAATTGTTTCCCGAGCCGGGTAAAGGAAATAAGATATACCGTCAGTCGCATTTACTTTGAACCCTTTCATATCCATTTCATTATTATTTCAATTCAGTTATGTCATTCCACGACTGGTTGTGTACTCTGCACGTAACGGCGCGTGGAGAGCCTATTTAACTTTAGGTGAGTACAACCTAGGATTTCACACTCGAAACCCAAAAGATAGCCCACTGCCTGCTAGATTTATGTCATTTCGAGTGGCTGCATTTAATACATTTTTCCCGCTCGTAATATCATTTTGACTTTTTGTATATTCATTGAGACAAACTCTCCCCTTCCACCATTAGTAACTTCGTACAGTGCTTTCTTTCTCTCACACTTGTAATCTTGTATTTTTGTGTTTTGCTTCACTAGCATCTTTTCATCTTCCAAGTTTCTGCTTGGTGAGTGTCTGAAACTCCTTTTCTTTTTTCAATTTCATTCCATTAGGTCATAATGGGTAGATTTTCAGATGAAATAAGGGCCGAAGGGGGTTTTGAGAGGTTCAAACAGCACATTGGGAGGAAGGTGAGCATGAAATAGGCCTTTTCCCAATCGTAGCCATAACCGAAGGGGGGCTTAGATTCCCAGTTTCTCACTTCATGTGTCAAGTTTTCCATGTAATAAATCTCTCACCTAGGTATGCCACACACAATTTTTATGGGATAGTAAATAGTGTAGAAAAATTAATCGTAGATACGGGTTCCATCTTTCTGTCTACGATTTACTCTATTATTATAACCTTCAAAAGGTTAGAAAGAATGAGAATAAATGGTACATAAAATCTTGACTAGAAAATGCCTCATGCATATGTTTCCTGATAACATTAAGGGTTCAAGGACGATTAGTGTGTGAAATCTGGGGAGTGGACGTGCAGACCCAGGGAGGATTACTTTCCCACAATGACTACAACTGCATCGGAGCCAGGTTGGGTGATAGTTTCATTTCATCATAACATATGTTATTTAATTTCTGGGGTGATTTACACTAACTCCTATTTATTCTTATATGCAGACGACCATAAAAGGAAGTCTTGGGCCAGGGAGACACGAGTCGACCTTCCACACATTAAGGAGGTCCTAACTTTCCTCTACCCTTTCACGAGGTCGCACCAATGCTGTACAACTTCCAGCCGATCTACTATTCATTCATCACTCCTCCTCAAGGTTTCGACATCCAGGCTGCTATACACATCCTACACCAATGGCATAACTGGTCGGATGGGTAAAAGATCGAGTTTACTACAATCACCATCCGTATTTTCCTCTAGCAACAAGTGTCCCCAAAGGATAGGAGGACCCGACCACTTTCAAAGCCTTGCCAATTCAAGCAGTTAGGCCAAGAATGGCTCCAAACTGTGACATTAAAAAGGTAGCCAAGGAGAGAGCACGACAAAGAAAGATCGAAGCTGCAAAGAAAAGGGTCGAGGAGAGAAGGGGTGAAGATATTTCGAAGAAAAAGACCAACGAAGAAAAAAAGCTGAGCTCGGCAAGTTGGTGAAACAGAAAAACATTAAAAAAAATAAAGGAGAGAAGAGGGTTTCTATAAAAGAACCAGGTGCAGCTCCGAAAATGAGTACTGAAGCCAAAGTGGGGATCCCTCAGCCAAGAAGAAGGAAAAAGTCGATGGAACTCTTGACTTAGTGATGTTGGATCCTCCCGCCCCAACTCAACCATTGCTAAGCACGAGAAAAGACATCTCGAGGACTTCAATGGTACCTCATCCTCCTCCCCTACCAAAGGATAAGCCATCAAGTGGTGAGGGAAGCTTAAGGCAGACTCCTTTACAGACTGTGTTCCCAAAAGGCCCAGTTAGGGATTCCTCTCCTTGGGGTCCCCAAATTCTAATTCCAAGCCTGGAATTTCCCTCTGGCTGATCATTCATAATTTAAGATTCTGCTATGAGCTACCTAAAGCTTTACTTAAAAGGGATCATCCCTCCCCATGATGTGCAAAACATAAGAGAGAATAAAATGGAACATCTCCAAAGCATAATCCTAAAGAATCTAATAAAGGTAAGTGAGTTCTCATCAACTCTTCCAAGTTAATAGAGTAACTTTTTCACACTTCTCTCCCTTTAATTCATTTGCTTTGTTGTAATCGACTTTGTACTTCATGGAGTTGATCACCAGGAGTCAAGATTTGCATGAAAAGGTAGCAAAGACAACATCTACATTTGAACCTTAAAGGAGAGAGTCGAGGACATGGAAAAAGAAAAGGCTAAACTTTAGAAAGAGCTTGAATCTATTGAACAAAAGGCTATTACTACAGAAGAAAAGTCGGAGGCCAGCGAGAAAATGATGAATGCTACTTTGATACATCTGGCCTCCAAAGAAGAGGAACTGATTGAAAAATTAAGCTGCTTGGCCAAGCTAATAACGACATCTCAAAGGTCAAGCTGAAAAGGAAACTTTAATAAAAAAATCTAAAAGAAAGTTACACGAAGTATGATGAGCTAAACGAGGCCAACATCAAGTTAAAGCTTGAGCACAGGGATGAGACTACCTTTAAACTAGAAATGAGGGACGCTTTGAAGGCTTCTGAGACCAAGGCTACCTAGGATCTAGAAGCTCAGTTCAATGACTTTGTGAAGTAGATGAAGGATGCAAGAAATAAATACTTCCTGGAAGGCTGGGAGGCAGCTATGCAAAAGTTAAAAGTGGACCCCGCCTCCAAGACACACAGGAGTGTTCCATTCCCTAATCCGGACTATCTGATTCCGAAGTTCAACTTCGATCGAGATCCCCAGACTCCCAACATCAAAGAGCTAATTGAGTTACTTCCAGAAGAAGTGAAGTCAAGGTCACTGAAGCGAGCAAGGATGAGCCCTCGAGGAATTAGTCTAAGGGATTTTTGTTCTTCTTTTTTTATTATATCAAATTTCAATTCATAATAAATAAGAATTTTTTCTTTTTATACGTGTACTTCTCTTATTTTTCCTTCTATGAATAGCCATAGTTATGTTTGTTTCCTTTTTTTCACATATTTTAACATTCTCCATGACTTGCCAATCATGGTTTAAGTAACTGAAAGAAAATTGACTAAGTCTAACAAGCTGTACTTTGCTTTTGTGTTAACTTGCATGTTGGGCTTCTACGCTTTCATTATCATCTTTTTGTCAAAAAGAATAACGTTCTGTGGTACTTTTTCAAATCTCACAAAGTAATGAAAGTAGGGTAGTACATAGCGTGGTCGGGGAGCCAACAAATCTCTTGCGCTGGTATAATTTTGAAGGATCAGTCTTTAAATTTTTCTTCCTTCATATACGTCGTGCTCCCTACCATAAATAATTTTATGAAACTAATGTGGATCTTTTGGTTAAATGATAAATTGCACCCCTTTTGTAAAATAATTCACAAAATAATTTAGTTTGTAGGTAATTTTCATTATACTTTTAAAGAATTACTCCCCTTTGAAGAGGTATCTACCTGTAGGTTAAGTTCCAAAGTAGCATTAAACCTCTGAACAAACCAACTTTCAAGGATTAAGCAATGCCTAACGTAATCAATGAGGCTGGGGTGAACTATAAGCTTTGACATGCATGGATAACTGCATAATTTACATCAACTAATATTCTCCGTGCTCGGATTCTTTGGTCAAGAAATTATGGTTAATGCCTAACCTTTGGAGATGGGATTAAAGAAATGTATCTTTTCTTGATTGCCTTTTCTCATGTAAAATAAAGTGATATGTAATGTAATTTTCTTTCCAGAATCAGTATGGAGTGAACCAATATGAGTTTGCTTGTTTTTGGGTCATCACTGGGTAGACTAGTGGAGAAATCATTATATGAATAACCACTGGCGAATCAGTAGGGCAATCCTTATAAGAACCACCATTGGATGAATCCAGTGGGGTGAACCACCACTTGTAAACCAATGGGGCAATCATTCTATGAACCACTACTGGATGAATCAATAGGGCAATCCTTGTATGAACTACCACTAGATGAACCCAGTGGGGCGAACCACCGCTGGTAAACAAATGGGGAAATCTTGTATGATCCACTACTAATGAATCAATAGGGAAATCCTTGTAAAAACTACCACTGGATGAACCCAGTGGGGTGAACCACCACTAGTAAACAAGTGGGGCAATCCCTGTAAAATGTATATGTCTCTGGTAATACTTTCCTTGGTGCCAACCTGTAAAAATCTTTAAAACCAGTACAAGTATGTATATGTATTTAAGGATGTAAATTCTTATATGTAAAATAACTTTAAATGCGCTATATTCCTTGGCCTTTTGACGGGTCGTCCCTCCAGATCGGATAACCAGTATGCCCCGTTCTCAAGCACTTCTTTTACGTGGAATGATCCTTCCTAGTTTGCCCCAACCTTGCCTTCTATTGGGTATTTTCTAGCACCCATTAGCTTTTGAAGAACATAGTCACTAACCTCAAATTCACAGGCTCTGACGGTTTTATTGAACTTTCTCCCTATCTCATTTTGGTATTTACCAACCTGATAGCAGCCAACTCCCTTTTTTCATCAACAAGGTCAAGACTTAATCTCATGGCAGCATCATTTTCTTGTTGATCGAAAGATTACATGCGGATGGTTAACATTTCGACCTCCAGGTGGATCACTGCTTCCATACCATAGGTAAGAGAAAACGAGGATTCCCTGGTCGATCTCCTCGGGGTTGCTCTGAACGTCCAAAGTACATTGGGAGCTCATCAACCCCTCTTCCTTTATGTACTTCAAGCCTATTCTTAACACCATTGAGGATGAATTTGTTTGAAGCTTTAGCTCGTCCATTGCTCTGCAGGTAGGCCGGTGCTGGAAAAACATTCTTGATTCCATACAATATTCCCTGAATGGAGCATTGTCAAATTGCGTTCCATTGTCAGAAGTTAGTTTCTTAGGGATGTCATATCTTCTGGTGATGTTCTTCGATACAAAGTGTATGGTATCTACATCTTTGATGTGGGCCAATGGTTCGACCTCTACCCATTTTGTTAAATAGTCCGTGCCGACCACCAACCATTTTCTATTTCCGATAATAGTAGGTAGTGGACCAATAATGTCCAATCCCCTTTGTGCAAATAGCCAAGGGCTGGTGAGTGGGGAGAGTTATCGTGCAGGCTAGTGAGGGATTGGAGCAAATTTTGGCACTTCTTACATCTTCTAACATACATTTGGGCATCTCTTCCCATCCTCAACCAATAGCCTTGAGGGATTGTTCTATGGGCCAAGGATCTGCCCCCAGTGTGTGCTCCATATACACCATGATGTAATTCAAGGAGAAAGTCCTATACCTTTTCAGGGTGAACACATGAGATATAGGGGCTAGTGAATATTTCTTGTATATCTTGTGGTCGAGAGAGAACTAGAATCTCGTGGCTTGGATCATGAGTTTTCTTGCTTCTGTCTTATCCTCAAAGAGAATCCCCTCTTTCAAATAAGCAATAATTAGATCCATCTAGGATGGGCCCAACTAAATACATGCCACGTGGTCGCCTTTGGCAATGCTTGGCTTTGCTAACTATTCCAAGAAGACAGTGTCCGTAAACCTACTCTTGGGGGTTACGACTAAAGTAGCTAAGGCATCCGCATGTATATTATGATTTCTCCTAATCAACTTGATTCAAATGACATTAAACCCCTTAAGTTTTTGTTTTTACAGCTCCATATATTCGGCGATTCTTTCACTCCTTGCAGCATATTCGTCGTTTAACTGGTTGACGACAAGCTGAGAATTTGTTTTTATGACCAAATTTTTGCTCGTGTAGTAAATAGGCTTATGTTTTCTATTCTCCATCGTTAATAATACTGTGCTTACTATTTGCTCTGACACGGCCAAGTATAGCTGCAGAACATCCCTTAGCTGGGGGGTTAACAAAATTGGAGGAGTTGTTAGGTATTCTTTCACCCTGCTTAGCGCTTTATCAGCCTCTTCATTCTAGGACACCTTGTTTACTCCTTTCAGTAAATCAAAAAGTGGTCGGCACTTATCAGATGGGCAGTTAATGAATCGTTGACTGCCACCAACATTCCTGTAAGTGTTTAAACCTCTTTTTAGTGCTTAGTGGCAATATAGCTTGAACGGTCTATATCTTGTCAAGATTAGCCTCGATCCCTCGCCTAGTGACCAGGTGTCCTAAGAATTTTTCAAAGCTTACTCCGAAAGCACACTTGGCAGCATGAAGCTTCAACTTGTATCTATTCAGTGTAGAGAGCACATCTTGCAAATGCTGGATATGAGTTTCAGGCTCTTTACTTTTTACAATCAAATCATCAATGTAGACCTCCATGCTTTTACTAAGGTCGTCCTTGAACATCTTAGTCACCAATCTCTGATACGTCACCCCAGCATTCTTTAGACCGAACGGTATGACCCGATAGCAATAGATCCCCTTTGAAGTAATGGAAGAGGTCTTTTCCTCTACGGGCCCATACATTGGGATATGATGATATCCCCTGTACGCATCTAGAAAAGATATCCGTAAACGTCCCGCTATGAAGTCCACCAGTTGGTCTATTTGGGGTAGAGAAAATAGATTTTTTGGGCAAGATTTATTCAAGTCTGTATAGTCAACATAGAGTCTCCATTTCCCGTTCTTCTTCCCTGATGGCCTCTGCCTCGAGTAACTTGCCGACCTCTTCTATTACAGCTTTAATGTGCTGGAACGCAAACCTTCTGGCTCGTTGGACTATAGGCTTGACTCCTGAATTAGAATTTAACTTATGACACATAATTTTAAGAGTAATTTTAAGAGAAATACCTAGTATTTCTTGTGGGATCCAAGCAAAAGTGCTAATGTTCTTTAGCAGCATCTCTATCAGTTTCAGCTTTTTCTTGGACAGTAGGTTGGAACCGATCAGGAAGTATCTATTATCCTCGGATCACTTAATACTGACTTTTTCCAAGTCCTCAAAAGCTTTGCTTGTAAGTCTCCACCAACATCATCGATTTGGGGCGTGCTTTCATGCATCTCTGTAAATTGGACTTACTCGGGAGCGTTTTGGATTTTAGGGCAGCGATGAAGCAATTCTTTGATATGTGCTGGTTCCCCCTGATCTCGATCACCTCATCACCGTAATGGAACTTGAGGAGCCGGTGATTAGTTGAAGGGACTACTTTCAATGCATGTATCCACGACCTTCCAATAATTGTATCATAGGAAGTCGAAGCATCCACCACCATAAATTCCACATCGTACTCAGTTGGGCCACCTCAGACAGGTATTACCACTCTCTCCAATGGCCAAACTAGGGCAGAATTGAACCCAATGAGTGGTATTTTGTTGGCTCCAGATCTTCTTCTGTCAAGCCAAGTTTCTTCAAAAGGTCAAGAAACATGAATTTTGTGGAACTCCCTGCATCCACCAATATCCGCTTAACATCAGATTCAAACATGTTTAATGTGACCTCAAGTGCATCATTGTGTGGTAGTTGAACTTTAGCAACTTCATCTTCAAGAAAAGTAATTCTCCAAGCACTATTTCTCCTGGAGTGCTTGCTCGGGGATTCTGAAACTTCATTGACCTCGGTTGGCATGCCCAAACTCTGTCCTTCTGCTCAGGGAGATGTGACTATGCTCTGGGGGTTATATTTCCATGTGAATAACATGGATAACAATTAGTCGCTGAATCTCTTACCTCGGTCTCACCCTCCGTGGCCGTTGAGCGTCACTTGGAATATCTTCCTCCTCAAGATTCTCCCTTCTCCTGGTATGACCTCTTGCCTGTGGTCAGGGAGCGTCTTCTGCATCCTTCATCTTCGATCAGTCAATGAACTCTTCAGCTGGCCTCTTTAACTAGATCTCCTAGGAAATACCTTAAGGAGCGGCATGCTCCAGTGCGATGCCCCCTGTCCTGGTGGTATGAGCAGAAGTATTTGTGATTTTCCTTCCCAGGGTAGTCAGCTAATTCCTTAGGCCATCGAAAATAGGGTTGGTCACAGATTTTAGGGAGTATCCTGAAGACTGGCTCCTTAAAAACCATGTTTATGGCTTGGAATACTGATCTTTGGTTGTCAGTGTTCTCCTTCAGCTTTTCCTTTCCCTTCCTTTTCTTGAACATCGAGGATTTTAAATCCTCCTATTCAGCCGGCTTCATCTCATCCTCAACCTTTGCGTATTTCTCGATCCAGCATATAAGGTTGGACATGTTCATAGCTGGTTTCTTTGTCAATGAGAGTGTATCTTCTTTTTACAACCCCAATTTGAATGAGGTCACAGCCAACTATTCGGAGCATCCTTCTACTTCATTGCAAAGCTCCATATATCACCTGGAATATTCCCTTAGGCTCTCATCATTCTTCTTCTTCATGGTGAGGAGGGCATCGACAGTTTTTGGCTGTTTTACATTAGCCAAGAATCATGTAACGAATTCTTCAGCGAGCTAGTCCCAACACTCAATGCTTCTAGGGGGTAATTTATCGAACCATTGAAGTGTTGTGTCCCTCAAACTTAACAGGACCACTCTGTATATTAGTTTATCATTATAGTGCCACAAGGTCATTGCCTGCATGTAATGGCGATAATGGGCCTGCATGTAATGGCGATGGTAACCCATGGAATTTGGAACTTCTTTGGAGGTTCTACTTCAAAATTCTTCAGAGTAAATAGGGATACAAAGATCCTTCCAAGTGCTCTCTTGGCCATCATCCGAGTTATTTGATCAGGAGCATTCCATTCAACATGCTGCATCCTTCAGACTTCTTTGGTCCTACTTAACTCATTCACTCTTGAGTGGACCACAACGTCACTAGAAGAACTTTCAATGGGATCGTAGTATTTTCTCTGATTGTGTCACCTCTTCTTATCTTGGGTTTCTTTGAAGGGCTGCTTTGACTGCCTTTCTTTTTTCTGCAGTGAGAGCCTAAATTGTTGGAGACGGGCAAGACGCCCTTGATCTGAGCTAAGATTGGTAGTATTTTTCCCATGTGTAATATCACCACGTCTAGTCCAGTAGTGTCTAGGCCCTTGACTTTCTTCCTATTGATCTTCGAAATCCTCCGAATCAGTCTATAAGATGTCAAAGCTCTAGTCTGTGCCAATCTTTGGATTGTCAGCACTAACATGGATTTCAGTCACTGTCTTTCCTTTTGTTTTACTCAATTCAAGGAGTATCTCCTCCAGCTCCGCCTGTTTCGTATCCGCCCTCGCTTACAATTATTGTCTTCGTTTTGTAATTTCCAAGTCTCCCACATGCTTCCTCCAGCTAGATTCCAGGCCTAGGGTTCGTATGGTCAATGCGTTTCCCCTTTGCTTTAATGGTCTTGTTCCATCTCCTGTATGAGGTGATGGTGGTGGGGTGGTGGAACCACCAGAAGCCATAGATAACAAGTCTTTTTCGAATCATATATTCTTGTAAGTAATATGGGGAATAAAAAAAGTGCCCCACGGTAGGTGCCAAATATTTGGCAACAAAAAGTATCGCCAAGCGTGCTCACCACGTCTATGAGAAAGCAGTTGCTCAAGCCTGAAAGAAAAGAAGTCAAAAGGAAGGGCCGAGGAGGGTCCCCGACAATCCCTCTAATGGTAGACTGAAAAATGTCTTGAAGGAATCAGAAAGTAAATTGACAACACTTCGTGAACAAGTATGAGCATACCTAAATTTGATATGAAATCTCCTATTTATAGTTTGAATTATGAATAAATTTATGATAAATCATTGGAAAAATGCATCATTGTTTTCCCCTTTTGGAAAGCTTTTGGTTGCAATGGGGTGCTAGGCATTAAATATCTGTCACCTTTCATTAAATAGGCATCACTTAGCATTAAATCCACGTGAGACAGGTAAGAGGATTGCATGTGACGTGACCTAAAGGTGCTGTGCAAGCGTCCCATCTGTTTGCCATTTGTAAAGTTAACATCTGACTAAGCATAACGAAGTGTAAAAAATGAATTAAATCCATTATTCGAGTGTATTTATGATCAAGAATTAACCAATGTAGTCGTCCTGGCAGTAGGGCCCATTCTCCGTGCTTCGAGTGGTCGGGAGTGCCTTCCCCGAGCACTCACCTTCAAGGCATTGTGCTCAAGGATTTCCCCACATGTCATTCACGCTTTCTGTACCAACAACAACCCATCCCCAAACAGGACTTGCTGGCCCAGCATATTGCAGACTTGAACCGTGCGGAGGAGTCATCCCAGCAAAAAGTGCCATAGTTGCAAAAGATATTGCCAGGGTTTTGAAGAGTGATTACAACAAAAGTGAGCCAAGCCTTGCTTAATAAGTATGAAGTTTTACAAAGAAAAAACTGAATATATTTATATATATACACACGTGTGTGTGCGTGTGTGTGTGTGTGTGTGTACGCGCGCACGTGCGCGCATGCTATAGAATTATAATGGTTGGAAGCTATGGTTTATCTAATAATGCTAAAGGACCGAAGCTGGGAATATGAAAGAAGGAATTTAAAGCTGAACAAGGGACCTGCTGGAAGATGTCATTTCTTTTTTTCTAATAAATGTAACATCATTGTTTTGATTAGTAAATGTTTAGCAAGTTTGTCACAACATTATGTGTTTTGGTTGTGGGATTGGATTTGATCCCACAACATGAGAGTCATCTTCTCTCTATTAGACTAGAGTTCACATTTTCTGTAATTCATGCTTGAACATTCCAGCAAATGAAATTGAATTGCTCTCTATCAAGCTTGCTCTCTTGATAGTCCATAACAGTGTGTGTGTGTGCGTGCACGCGCGTGCGTGCGTGTCCAAGGAACAAAGAAAATGAAAGTGAGGAGGGGATTTCAAAATAATCTTCTCCCTTCTGAGTTCTTGCATATATCCCAGTTGTTGAAATTGGGTCATTTGTTCTGATAATGTGTTGTATCCAATGAAATCAATATTTCAAATGGAAGGAAACCCTAGTTCAAGAAGAAAAGAAACCTCCTATCTGGAGCTAGGATTTTTTTTGGGGGGGTGGGGGAGGAGGAGGAGGAGGAGGAAGAGTAGAATTATTATTAGTCGATAGAGGGAAGGAAGGAGGGAGTTTACTTGCTGAGGGATTGGTGATGTTTGGTTAGAAAAAAGTTGGCCAAAAAGTACAGTAAAAGTACAAAGATTTTAACTTAAAAGTGATATGTGATAAATTTTGATTAAAAAAAATACGAATATTTTATAACTTTTCATAACTTTTGATTTTTTTTTTTTTTTTTTAAGATGGATGAGAGGTTGAAGCTATAATAGGTTTAAGCTATAAGAGGTTGAAAGTTATATGATGGATGAGGTTAAAGTTTGAAAATTCCATAGAGATTTGTGTCATCCATAACTCGAGCCAAATATGGGGAAAGCAGATTTTGATTGAACTCCAATTTCCATATCACACTGTGACGGGCCATTTGGAGTGTGAAGAAAAAAAAATTAAAAAAACAAAGTGAATTTTTTGAAATTTGTAGCATAAAAAGTTATTTTGAAATGATAGTTGAATATTTGTGTTTGATTTCATATAAATTGTTAAAAATTATATAAAATGACAAATGATAAAATTTTAATGAAAAATCATAAAACTTTTGTATTTTTGTAAAACTTTTTGATACAAATGTCAGTACAACTTCCTTAAAATTTTGACAAAATCCATTCAAATATACTGTAATGGTTTGTTCCAACGAATTTTGACAAATTGTAAAAAACGTTCAAATTTTTTAGAGGTTGAAAAATTTGAAACTTTTAAAATTTTTTTAAACTTGATTGGAACTCTAAAAACATCCACCTTACACACTTCCTTCCAAGAACATATGATACAATAGCAATTGTGGCTGATTGAAAAGCTCAATTTTTTACCAGTTTATTATGCTATAAACACCAAGTTAGTGTGTTTTTTTTTTTTCCAAAGCAACTTTATCAATTGAACTCCGATACTTATATTAACTATAAAGATTAGAGAAAGTACTTTGATAGAGTTTCCATAAGAGTAATGAGTTGTACCTACATACTTTAAAGCGAATGTATATACATGAAACCTTTTGTCAAATTGGTGTGCATGAGTTGCATATAATCATATCCTTTCTTGTAATCGGGATATATCACCTATTATTATAAATTTCAAGGTTGATTCCTTAATTAGTTAGTCAAACCATTGAAGGATTGGTGGATGTAACAGAACATTTACAGGCAAACATCTTGGAGTGTGTCATGAGGTGGTTATACGCGTGACTTATGAAGTATGCTACTTTGTCAAATATTCCAGTTAACATGTCTGACCGAGAGTTGGCTGCGTGAATAGAATTACCGGTCGGGAACGCCCTTACTCGAACACATTAGCTACTCCTGATTGATAATATGTTGAATGGGAACTCTCTTTTATTTATTTATTTTTTTAGGTGTTGTCCTCCTCTCATCATCAAACACTCTTCCATTTTTAGCTTGGCTTTTGGTGACGGTTCTCAAGTGGAACCACTAAGGCCTCATTTGGTAAAAAAAAAAATATTTTATTAATGCATTTTTTTGCAGTTTTTTTATGAAATTGTATGTATTTTCTTTTTATAAGTTGCAGCTACTGAGCATGTTAGTCATAATCATAACAAAAATTTTCAAAAACTAACAGTCATTTGGTTAAATTTTAGGAAAAAGAAAATCAATTTTTTCCTTATTTTTTTATTCAAACAAATAGTTTTTAATCGAATAGATATAAATTTTCAAATTTTTATATTTACGAATGTGATTAACATGTCTAAAAATTGTAACTTCTATTAAAAAGATATTTGATAAAAAAAAATATCATACTAGATAATTAAAAAAAAAGACCATCAAAAAACAGGTTTTTGGAAAACCCAACCCACAATATCATTTTATTATTACAATAACACCCTATAAATTTTTTATTTTTGGAAAATATTCTTAATTTATGAAACACATTCATTTACATTTCTTTTCATATTAAACAAAAATATAAACATGCACAAAAATTTTTCATAATATTACTTATTTACCATTTTTTTAAACGTGTAAAGAAATGAATCTGATAACCTATTCTAAATAATTCATTAATGATTTCAATAACCCTAATAATGAGACTATAAAATTATTGGTAATATTCTTATTTCAATTAACAATTAAAGTTGATTGCTAATAAAATATCCAAGTAAAAAGTCATTACAATTTAAAAATTATTTAATGTTCACTTATATTTAATTAAATATTCAATGAGATTCATGTAATTTAATAGTACCACAAATTGTCTATGCCTGTAGGCAACAAAATATTATTTGATTTGTAAATAATTTAAATATAAATTTGTAAAACAAATTTAAATGAAAACTATAAAAATAATCTTCAAAAATAAAATTAATAATCAAAAGAAATTAAAGTATATATATAGTGTTTAATAAGGGGTAAAATTTTATTATCTTATTTTTTAAAATATTTACCTAAAAATTTTTATTAAAAAATTTTAACAAAATATAGGGAGAATCAAAAAGTGTGTTTTCATGTGAAGTAACCAAAAAAACAACCAAATTGAAAAGGAAAATAAAAAATAATTTTGTCCATTAAACAAATCTAATGATTAAAAATATCTCAAATTTAAATTTTCTAACGTTTTTATTATATAAACGATGCAAATAATATAAAAGTGTATGTATTTAAAATTTTAAGTTTTAAGTACGTAAAAATTGAATTTTTAATTTAAATGTTTATTCTTTGAGAAATTTTTTTAAAAAAATTAAATTTTGAATATTATTTTTTAAAATTTTTCTAATAGGCATTCATATTAAAAAAATTAAAAATTATTTATAAAAAAATTCAACAAATGTAGAAATAGTGAAAGAGTGTATTTTTATATAAAATGACCGAAAAGATAACTAAAGAAGATTGGAAAAGAAAAATAATCTTAACAATTAAATAAATCCAACGATTATAAATATGCCAAATTTATTTTTTTCCTTAAATTAAATTTTATTTTATTTACAAAAATTTAAATAGAAAATCTTCCAAACAAAATTTAATTGATTTAAATAAAAATTATTTATTATTATTTATAAAAATTAATTTTTAAATAAAAATTAATTTATCTCTCTCGATAAAAATAAAAATAAAAAGACCTTTTCTACGGTGACCCACCCCCCCATTTCTCTTCTCCTCTAACACCCCCAGTCCTGGCTAGCCCTCGCCTCCTTAGTGCCACGAGAGACATTCAGTACCTCATGGGATAAATGTCCTATCAACAATTGTTTTTTCAATGTATGAATATCTCCAATTTAAATTTATAAAATAAATATATATGAAAAACTGTAAAAATAGCTTAAGTAATGACAGAAAGACAAGTCAAGTAGAAAGAAAAAATAATAATCATGGTCATTGAACAAATTAAACCATTAAAAATATCACAAATTTAAAATTTTTAACAAATTCAAATAGTGTAAAATTGTATGTATTTAAAATTTAAGTATTAAATACATTAAAATTAAAATTGTAAGGGAAAAAAACTTTAAAAAGGTACAAAAATATAATTTGACGTATAAACAGGCGTTTGAATGTCAAAAGAAACTAAAAACTCCAAAAGAATTTTCAAAAGG
The DNA here is from genome assembly GCA_003260245.2 of Sideroxylon spinosum. NCBI lineage: Eukaryota > Viridiplantae > Streptophyta > Magnoliopsida > Ericales > Sapotaceae > Sideroxylon > Sideroxylon spinosum. Next base: position 30,004,270 of record QLOD02000001.1, on the reverse strand, counting down.
TTTCATTTTTTGGTACAAATATTAATCCAACTTCACAAAAAATCTATCAAAATCCATTCCCATAAAATTCCAAAAGTTTTCAAGATTATTAATTAAAATTTTAATTTTTAATTTTTTATTAATATTTCAAAATTTCAATTTTTTTTTAACATACCGATACCACACTTAACTTCCTCCGCCCCCCCCAAAGATATTTAAAAATTTCAAATTTTTTTTAACATATCCCCCTCATGCACACTCAATTTCCCCCACCCCCCTCCCAAGAAACCATCAGACCTTTCTCCCCCCGTCTCCTAATTGTTCTTTGCAACACAAAACCCTAGCGCACACAGTTGAAACAATCCTCTCCCTGCCCACAACACGTATATAAATGTCTAATCACGTGTTAAAATTTATTATATAGATTATTATTATTGTCCCTACTTCCATCCGATGCCAACGGAGTGATAGATTTTTTGAGCCAATCATTATTTGGTTAGCTGATTCTACGCATTGAGTTTTGAAAATGAAAAGTTAGTTTTTTTCTTTCTTTTTTCTTTTTGTTTTTTTTAAGAAAATGAAAAAAAAAAAACTAACTTTCTGATAGGTAGTTTTTTACCCCCCTTTTTTTTAAATTTGATATTTTTGTTCTTTAAGATTTAAAAAAAAAATTTAATGTAAGGATAAATTGATCATTTTAAAAAAGGTTAAAAAATTATTGACTCAATTAATATTTTTTTTTCTCAAATGGTATCTTAGTGCGCAATTGAAAATTGATACATGATTAAAGTAGATTATTATGCAACTTGTTGAAACTGAACCCGCAAAAGGAATTAACCTATTTGGAACGAGTTCATTTTATTTAAAAAATTGTTTGACCTCAACTTGAATTATCAATAAAGTAGTATTTTTTTGTGCCTAAAGGCACGAAAACTAACAAATCTGTAAGACCAAAGTTAATTAAAATAAAAAATTAATTAGACCAATATTAAAATAAAAAATTGTAAAAATTATAAGAAAAAAACAATTAATCGAAAGAAATTATGAGTTAATGTCTATTTTTATGACCTAAACATACCTTAAAAAAAAAAACAATCAATTGAATAGGCCAAGACACAGTTTGACCAACCTATTATGCAATTTAAGATGTATTATTAAGAAGATATATATATATATATCTCTAAGGACAATCAAGTAACTTAATTTCTTTAGATTAAAATTGTAAGATTTCAAGTTTTGTGTTCTCAATAAATTCAAGAAAAACTATATTCTCGTACCTATCATGTAGCATTAAAGATATAATTAGGAGTCTTAGTTAGCAAATGTTAGGGACAAAATTGTAAAGTTGGCAAATCCATAGTCAAAACAGAGTTCTGTAATGTTTAGACTTAGTGTAG
>QLOD02000001.1:29980239-30002794 GCA_003260245.2 Sideroxylon spinosum | reverse complement strand
TTTTATAAATTTGAAAACGGAAAAAAATTAATGTGTATGTATTTTTTGTCCAGTGAAACTTGAGGAGAAGTGTCGCCTGTTTGTTGGTGGCTAGAACGCATGTCATTGCCCACAATAGAGACCAATCAACAATGCTCCAGGCTTACAAGTCAAAACAACTCTTTGATTTGGTTAAATGTTAGTGTTTTTCAAAGCACCATTGATGAGGCAAATACAGAGAGTCGAGAAAGAGGAAAAGAAAATTAATATTTTGGGGGTTTTATATTGGTGAGGGTAATATAAAAAAATCACTTAAAATTGTAGTTGATTGGATATTTTCTGTAAAAAGTTAACAGTTTAGGTGAAATTTGGTTTAACTTTCTATTTTTCATTTTTATTTTTATTTTATGTGTTAAAAATCTAAAAATAAAAAAATGGAAAATGTTTCATCTTTCTTATTTTAAGATTTTTTTTATCTTGGGTCAAAAATGCTTAAACCGACTTTTTATCATTTTTGTTTCATGTGTAAATCTATTTTTTATTTTGTAAAATAAATTTTGAAAATACAAGTGATCAAATGCGTTCTGAGTTATTTTTTTATTTTCAAAAGCGTAAAATGGAAATTGAGCTCAAAACAGAAATAGAAAATAAAAATAAAAAAATAAAAAACCAAATTCACCTTAGTTAGCAGAATATTATGAATGCTAGTGCTATTCAAAATAATAAAGGTAAATGTAATTTTTGAATATTAAGGAGTGATAAGTATAATTACCTAAATATTAAAAAAACATGTGTAATTTACCCTTATTAAAGGGAGCTCCAATTTGCACTCACCTGAATGCCTCTTGCTCTCCACATCGCTTCTTTTTGAGTTTAAATTACATTCAAATGACCAAAATACCCTTTGATTCATTAATTGCACATATTAATTTCACTAAATTACCAAAAATCCTAAAAACTGTAACACATCAATATAATTTAAATTGAAAATTTACACTTCAAATTTTTAACTGCTATATCATTTGTTTTTACACTTTTAACGAATTAAATTACACAAATAAAGTGATAATCATACATATTATAATATATGATTATGTGTGCACCCATCTATTATATTAAAAATAAAAAATAAAAACATTGCAAGGTTATGAAAATAAAATTCACAAATTATTTTCTTGTAATTTTGAATTTAATAATATTAAAATTGATATGCCATAATTTGATTGATTTAAAATTAAATTTATAGTCTTATCTTTTTTAGCATGTGTTATATTATAATTGGTTTTGAAAATTTTTATTTGAATTGTTTTCTTAAAATTTTAATAATTCTGTAAATATTTTATTGAAGGAGTTTCTATTTGCATTCTCCCAGAGGAGTTCTATTATTGATATTGGTACGAGGGAATGGACACTTTAACCTATATGCGTCTTGTACTTTTATTTAACCTCTTGCACTTTTACCCCAATTGGAGCAATAATTAGATTTTTTTAATTATTTTCTGTTGTAAAATTGGAGTAATAATTTTAATATTTATTATTTTTATAATAGAAAATGATCTCAATTGCCTCCTGCACTTCAATTTAAAATTTTAAGAAGTATGGTAGAGTGCAAGAGGTTAATTCTCAAAAGTAAGCAAAAACTAAATAAAAATTAAAAATAATTTGAGAAATTTTATAAAAAAAATTAATAAAAATGTGAGAGATCAAGAGATAAAATAGGGGAAACACATAAACTTTTACTTGCTTCCGACATTTTTTTGTTAAATTTTAACGATTTATATAATGAAAGAGGGTTAATACTAAAAACATTGTTAAAATAAATGAGGTAAGTATAATTTTTAAATATTGAGAAGTGGTAAGTATAATTATTCAACATTAAAGGAAAAACATGTGTAATTTATTTTTTGAAAAAAGTATTTAATTTAAAATTAAAAATTAATAGGAAATTGAATGATTTAATTGAGATGTCACTAAAGACGAGAATAGACTTGCTCTAAAGTATTGGAAACAAGAAAATATTTGTGATATTCACATTACAGTGAGATGCGTGTTCAGTCCAGTAATTCCCATAAATACTATTGGAGACATATTTGGAACTCTAAAATCTATGTAATAAAACACATTCCATTTTAAAAATAACCCTCTCACAAACTAAAGCCAAAAGACTGAAATTAAATTTCAATTTTCAATCAATGGCTCAAATTTATACACATTAAATTTTATTTTTCAAGCTCTTGCCGAATCATTTCTGAGCAAAATAATCATTGTCCAATCAATCTAAATTCATTTTCTCTCTCTCTGTTCCAACAAATCGCCCAACCACTCCTCTTATTCTCTTTCTCCCTCGCCTAAAATCGGATAGCCCCGTCATGGACTGCTACTTTCAGCCATCTCTGTTGGTACCCTCTCTCTCCCCCTCTTTTGCTCTCTCTCTCTCTATAAAACAAGAACTTTGCAGAATCATAACTTTTCTTTCTTTCCGTATGTCAAAAATCCACAAATCAAATGCTTCTTTCTCATATACCAAAAATCAAACAGCAGTCATATGGTAAAAACTAAACCTCGGAGGAAAGTTACCCATCGGCGATGGCAGCGATACCACCGTAGTCCGACTTGTCGCTGGGAGGGTCCAGTTGCGGTGACCTGTAAGTCTTCCTGATGAAGGTCAGAATCTCTTTGGCATTAGTTCCCAGCCCAACTAGTCCGTCGCCACTGCCAACCCTTCCTTGATCGGCGGCATCACCACTAGGGACATTCACATCGACCATTTGACCTCTCACGCCATTCGAATCTCCCTTCTCGACACCTCTCTCCTTCCCCACAATTCCGATTCTAACTCGCGAGCTAGGGTTAGGAAAACAATGAGAAAGTCGGATCCTAGATCTCTATTTCTCTGCTGCAACAACCGTAGGGAAGAATTAAAAAAAATAAACACTGATTGTTATATGATTTTAGAGTTGTTCTGTGGTGCGCCTTAGAGAGAGAGAGAGTGTGTGTGTGTGTGTGAGCTAAAGAGAGAATGAGAGAAAAATGCAATAGGTTGGAGGAATAGAGAGTCCAAAATATAGATATGGGTTAGAGGAATTATACTGTGGTTGCATGGACCATATTAAGGATAGTGGTTGCTTGATATGCCCTGTCAGTTTGGTCAATTGAGCCAAAATCTATTTTTCTCTATTGTAAAGTTTTTTTTTTTTTTTTAACTTTACTAGCCAAATACTGTACCAAAAAAATTAATTGTTAAAAATACTGATGAAATCTTTAATGATTTCTTTTAATCCTAAAAAACTAATATTTTCTTTTTATTATCTACATACTGATTGTTTATTTTTAAATATTAAGCTATCTAATTTTTTTTATAGATAACAATTTAATAGATGATGAAATCTAAATAATTAAATATAATATGTTAAGTTATCTAAAATTTAAAATTTTTAAATATTAAATCTAAAATTTAAAATTTCCCAATATTAAGTTATCTAATTTTTTTTTCATAGATAACTATCTAAATGTAAACTCTCATTTAGGATTAAAAATTCTAATCAATTTAATTACATATTTAAACTTATCTAAGCTATTTAATAGGTGATAAAATTTAAATACCTAAAATTAATAATTTCTTTTTACTACCTACAATCACCGATTGTTTATTTTTAAATAATTAAGCTATCTAATTTTTTTCATAGACAATTACCTAAATATAAGCTCTCATTTAGGATTAAAATATCTAACTAATTTCATTACATATTTAAAATTATCTAAACGATTTAATAGGTGATAAAATTTAAAATAATTAAATATAATATATTAAGATAACTAAAATTGAAAATTTTAAATATTAAATCTAAAATCTAAAATTTTTAACTATTAAGTTATCTTATTTTTTTATAGATAATTTTCTAAATGTAAACTCTCATTGAGGACTAAAAAAAATTTAATCAATTTAATTATCTATTTAAACTTATCTAAACTATTTAATAGGTGAAAAAATTTAAAAATCTAAAATTAATCATTTCTTTTTACTACCTACAACCACTGATTATTTATTTCTAAATATTAAGTTATCAAATTTTTTTTGTAAACAATTATCTAAATGTAAATTTTCATTTAGGATTAAAAAAACTCTAATCAATTTTAATAGTTGATAATGTTTAAAATCTATTTTTGCTTTACTGTGGAAAATGAAACAAATTAGCCAAATACTGTACCAAAAAAATTAATTGTTAAAAATACTGATGAAATCTTAAATGATTTTTTTTAAAGTCTAAAGAACTAATGATTTTTTTTTTTTTGCTACCTACAACCATTGAATGTTTATTTTTAAACATTAAGTTATCTAATTTTTTATATAGATAATTATCTAAATGTAAACTCTCCTTTAGAATTAAAAAATATAATAAATTTAATTACATATTTAAACTTATCTGAACTTTTTAATTAGTGATAAATTTAAAATAATTAAATCTAATATATTAAGTTATCTCAAATTTAAAATTTCTAAATATTAATTTCTAAATATTAAATCTAAAATTCAAAATATATTAAATCTAAAATTTAAAATTTTTAAATATTAAGTTATCTAATTTTTATTTTTATGAATAATTATCCAAATGTAAACTCCCATTTAGAATTAAAAAATCTAATCAATTTAATTACATATTTAAACTTATCGAAACCATTTAATAGGTGATAAAATTTAAATTTCTAAACTTAATGATTTCTTTTTGCTACCTACAATCACAAATTATTTATTTTTAAATATTAAATTATCTAATTTTTTTATAGATAATTATATAAATAAATTTAATTTAATATATATCATTTTTAAAGATTTTTTATTTGAAATAATTTCTTTTTAATTCATAACCTTGAGAGTTTTAGATATACACTAATTAATTAAATCTAATATACAACAAAATCAATTATAAATAAATTTTATGCAATATAAATTTCTGAGAAAATTGTTCTGAAAATCTATCTTACCCGGTTGGTTCTTCATTATCAAAAGAAGTGACCAAACCAAGTGTTAAAAGTTGGGTGGCCATATACACTTTTTATGTAAAATAACTATCTTGAACTCTATAATAATAAATAAAAATAATAAAAAAAATGTATAATAAATAAAAATAATAAGAAAATAAATATTTAAAATTTATACTAATACTAACAAATTAAACAATAAGAAAATAAATATTTAAAATTCGTTGACACACAAATCCCTGTCTACTCTTATCTTAGTAATTGGTTAAGTTACATTTTTTATACTTACCTTATTTTTTATTCTTTTATTTTAATTTGAAGGGTTGGATGGATATATGAGGCTGGAAGGAATTTAAGACGTTAAATATAGATTAAAAAATAACATTAGTGAAATATTATGAAGGTTGAAATCATAAGATTGGTTAGATTAATGAGATATTATTAGAATATTATCAAGTATGTTTTGTTTAAGGATTTAGAATGAAATTTAAGAATTGATTATTAAATAAACATTTAGAGATTGTAAAATTAGTTGTTTATGATATTTAGATGTTTTATCTATTAACAGGAGCGTTAGATATTTTATTATATTTTAATAAATAAACGAGAATTTGATTAGAAGTATGGAAGTTTATTTATAAATTTTTAAAATCTTTACTCTCAACACAAAAAGAAAAAAAAAAGGAAATAACCTAAATTTTAGGCTAAAAAGAACATAAAAAATAATTTATATTTAAGAAAAATAGTTAAGTGTAGTTATCTAAAAGAATAACCATGATATGATAATGTAATTGTAGGCTTAGAACGAGAAACCGCCATATGATAGTACAGGTTATTCAAAAGAAACCGCTATATGATAAAGCAATTTTAGGGTTTACAGTTTCATTAGTATTTTTACAATTAATTTTTTTTAGCATAGTGTTTGGACAAACTATTTGGTTTCAACAGCAAAGCAACGAAAGAGGTCAAAACTGTCACTCAAGTTATCTCCATACCAATTTTTGCAAATTCATCTGTGGGATAACAACTAGGCATCAACCCATTTAATCAAATCTCTTCTTTTCAATTGAATGTTGTTTTTGTCAATTTATAGGACTTGGATCTCATTTAGTTATTTATTTTTTTAGGTCCAATTTAATTGCTTTTAGTTATACTCTGACCTGTTTGCCAAAATGAATCCAAATTTATTGAAAAAGTGAATCATTTTTTTGGTTAATTTTATTATTTTGATATCTTTTAGTTACCTATCCAAGATAAAATTTTGGTCATTATTGTAAACTATCTCTGGTTAATTTTACCTGAATAGTGGTTAACCACCATCTAAGTTATTCTTAGTCGTATTCAAGATATTAAATTAATATTACTATGTTAATTTATTAAAAAAATTTAGTGAAAAAAAAAATTATCTAACGATCGACAACAAATATTAGTATTAATTTATTTTTATCATTACAATCTCATTTTCTATAAAAATTATTTTTTTGAACCTTTAGGCACTGGCCAATAGTAGTTTGCTTCTATTGAGGGAGCCGTTTGATAATTCGGTTATTTTTCTGTTTTTATTTATTTATTTACTAGCAAACTGAAAAACACTTAAACTAAATGAGAAAAATCAAATTTAGTTAAAAAAATGAAAAGAAAAAGAAATTTGCCTATGTAATTTGTAAACGTTAACTAATTTGCCAAACTATCGATTTCATCAGATAAACAAAAAGAAAGGCATTTTTTCCCCATCTTGAGTTTTGTTTTATTAAACTTTGATTTTTATTTCCTTTTTTTTATCTTACATGTGTATTCTTTCATTGTAATTTTTTTATTTTTTCTTTTTACCAATGTAAATCAAAATAATGTTATACCAGTTGTCAAAAGTAAAAAATAAATATAAAAAATTAAATTATTTATCATTTAGCATGTGATTATGGTCTGCACAGCGTGACCACATTCATAGAATGCTAGTTGGCATCCCATGTTTTTCTACATATAAACCAAAAACATACAACTGCTGTCTTTTTTTTTTATACGTTTTTTGTTTTCTTTTTTTTTTTTTTTTTGGTTGTCGATTTCTTTTTTTGAAAACAAAGCGGAAACTGCATTTTAAAATATAATCTTGTTTACAATTATTTATTTTATTTTCACAAAATATTCAAGTTTATTAGTTTTTAAAAATCTAATTTAATTTAATAAAATATATTTCATACTAGTTTAATTCAATAAATATAAAAAAAATATTTATCTATATTATTTATTAATTAAAAATAATAGAAAAAATTTAATTCATTTATTATTTAATTAGTAAATATAAAATATATTAATTATAATCTAATTATATTATTTATTAAAAAATTTGATTAAAATATATTTCGTAATAATTTAAATAAAATATATGAATTAATTTAATGAAATTTAATATTAATATTAATTTATTATATATTAAAAAACAAACTTTTTGCAATCTGAAATTCTGAGAAAATTATTTAAGAAAATCAAAGTTCACATTTTCTTTGGAAAATCTAACTATTTAATCATTCCTCCTTTCTTACCCAGTTGGTTCTTCGTTATCAAAAGAAAAGACCAAACTAAGTGCCAAAAGTTGGACGGCCAGATGCACTTTTTATGTAAAATAACTATCTTAAACTTTGTAATAACAAATAAAAATAATAAGAAATAATTTATAAATAAAAATAATAAGAAAATAAATATTTAAAATTTCTACTAATACTAACAAATTAAACAAATAAAAAAATAAATATTTAAAATTCATTAACACGCAAATCCCTGTCTACTCTTATCTTTATAATTTGTTAAGTTACATTTTTTATTCTTACCTTGTTCTTTATTCACTTATTTTAATTGTAAGGGTTGGTTGAATATATGAGCCAGAAAGGAATTTAAGATAGTAAATATAAATTAAAAAATAACATTAATCGATTATTATGAAGGGTGAAATTATAAGATTGGTTAGATTAATGAGATATTATTAGAATATTATCGAGTATATGTTGTTTAAGGATTTAGAATGAAATTTAAGAATTTATTATTGAATAAGAGTATAGAGATTCTAAAATTAGTTGTTTATGATATTTAGATGTTTTATCTATTAACAAGAGTATTAGATATTTTATTGTATTTTAATAACTAAAATTGAATTTGACTAGAAGTATGAAAGTTTATTCATAAATATTTAAAATCTTTACTCTCAACACAAAAAGGAAAAGAAAAAAAAATCTAAATTTTAGGGTAACGTAATTGTAGGCCTAGAAGGAGAAACATAAAAAAATATATTTAAGAAGAATAGTTAAGTGTAATTATTTAAAAGAAAAACCATGATGGGGTAACGTAATTGTAGGCTTAGAATGAGAAACAGCTATATGATAGCACAGGTTATCCAAACAACCACTATATTGTAAAGTGGTTTTAGGATGGCATAGGATTTGGACAATTGTTTGGTTTTAAATGGGAAAGCAAAAAAAGAGGTCAAAACTATCACTCAAGTTATCTCCATACCAATTTCTGCAAATTCATCTGTAGGATAAGAGTCAACTAGGCATCAACCCATTTAATAAATTCTCTTCTTTTCAATTGAATGTTGTTTTTGTCAATTTATAGGATTTTTGGTCTCATTTAGTTATTTTTTTCTTCTTTTTGTCCACTTTAATTTCTTTTAGTAATATTCTGCACGTGTTTGCCAAAATGAATCCACATTTATAGAAAAAGTGAATCATCTTTTGGTTATTTTTATTATTTTTATATCTTTTAGTTACTTATCCAAAATGAAATTTTAGACACTACTGTAAACTATTTTTGGTTAATTTTGCCTGAATAGTGATTAACCACCATCCAAGTTATCCTTAGCCGTATTCAAGCTATTAAATTAATATTACTGTGTTAATTTATTAAAACTTTTTAGTGAAAAAAATTTATTTAATGAAAAAAAATTATTATTAATTTATTTTTATCATTAAAATCTCATTTTCTATAAAAAAATATTTTTTGTGACTTTAGGCATTGGCAAATAGTAGCTTGCTTCAATTGGGGAGCCGTTTGATAACGCGGTTATTTTTCTGTTTTTATTTATCTATTTACTTGCATACTTAAAAACTCTTAAACTAAAAGAGAAAAATCTAATTTAGTTAAAGAAAAAGAAAAGGAAAAGAAATCGCCCATGTGATTTGTAAAAAACAACTAAATTGCCAAACTATAGGTTTCGTTGGATAAGACAAAAAAAAAAGACCTTTTTTTTCCTCTCTTGAGTTTTGTTTTATTAAACTTTGCTTTTCTTTTCATATTTTTTTTATCTTACACGTGTATTCTTTCATTGTAATTTTTTTTTTCTCTTCTTTTTATAAATGTGAATCAAAATAATGTTATACCAATTGCAAAAGTAAAAAATAAAAACAAAAATTAGATTATTATTATTATTTAGCACATGATTGTGGTACGCACAACGTGACCACGTTCACAAAATCTCTAATGGTATCCCATCTTTTTCTACGTAAACCAAAAACATACAACTGTTGTCGATTTTTTTACATTTCTTTTTTTTTTTTCTTAAAAACAAAAGTGAAACTACATTTGAAAATATGATTTTGTTTACAATTATTAATTTTTATTTTTATAAAAGATTCAAGTTTATTAGTTGTTAAAGACATAATTTAATTTTATAAAATAATTTTCATACTAATTTAATTCAATAAATATAAAAATATTAAATAATAATTTCAATTATATTATTTATTAATTAAAAATAATATAATAAAATATAATTCTTATTTTATATTTAATCGGTAAAATATAAAATATGTTAATTATAATTTAATTATTTTATTTATTAAAACATTTGACTTAAATATATTTCATTATAATTTAGCTAAAATATATGAATTCATTTAATGAAATTTAATATTAATATAAATTTATTATGTATTAAAAAACTAATTTTCTTCAATCTGAATTTCTAAGAAAATTGTCCAAGAAAACTAAAGTTCACATTCTCTTCCGAAAATCTAGCTGTTTAATCATTCCTCCTTTCTTATTCGATTAGTTCTTCGTTATCAAAAGAAAAGACCAAACCAAGTGCCAAAAGTTGGACGGCCAGATACACTTTTTATGTAAAATTACTATCTTGAACTCTGTAATAAAAAATAAAAATAATAAGAAATAAATTATAAATAAAAATAATAAGAAAATAAATATTTAAAATTTCTACTAATACTAACAAATTAAACAAATAAGAAAATAAATAATTAAAATTCATTGACATGCAAATCCTTGTCTACTCTTATCTTTTTAATTTGTTAAGTTACAATTTTTAATACTTACCTTATTTTTTATTCACTTATTTTAATTTTAAGGGTTAGTTGAATATATGAGCCTGAAAGGAATTTAAGACATTAAATATAAATTAAAAAATAACATTAGTGGAATATTATGAAGGTTGAAATTAGAAGATTGGTTAGATTAATGAGATATTATTAGAATATAATCAAGTATTTTTTGTTTAAGGATTTAGAATGAAATTTAAGATTTTATTATTGAATAACAGTTTAGTGATTCTAGAATTATTTGTTTATGACATTTAGATACTTTATCTTTTAGCCGGAGTATTAGATATTGTAAGTCAAAATATTGTTATGCTAGTTGTCAAAAGTAAAAAAATAAAAAAATAAAAAAATTAGAATATTATCATTTAGTAGGTGATCGTGATACACACAGCGTGACCACGTTAACAGACTTCCAAATGACATTCCATCTTTTTCTATATATGAACCAAAAACATATAGCCAAAATAGATACAGCAAAACAACTTCATCTGCCTACTGTCGTTTTTTTTCTTTGTTTAATTTTCTACTTGCCGTTTTTTTTTTCCTGAAAGGAAAGCAGAAACTACATTTAAAAATATAATTTTATTTACGATTATTGGTTTTTTATTTTCATTAAATACTCAAATTTTTTAGTTTTTAAAAACATAATTTAATTTAATAAAAATATATTTCATATTAATTTAATTTAATAAATGTAAAAAATATTAAATAATAATTTTAATTATAATATTTATTAAAATATAATAGAAAAAACAAAATTATTATATTATTTAATTAGTAAATATAAAATATATTAATTATAATTTAAATGTAGTATTTATTAAAAATAATTGACTAAAATACATTTCATAATAATTTAAGGAAAATATACTAATTAATTTAATGAAATATAACCATAATGTTAATTTATTATTTATTAACAATAATTTAATAAAATATATTTCACATTAATTAAGAATATTAAATTAAATTAAACTAATTAATTAATTTAGTTTTATTATCTATTCAAAATAATTTAATAAATTATATTTTATGTTAATTAAAATAAATAAAAAATTAAATTAAATTAATTAATTAATTATTAAAATAAATCATTGAAATATATTATGTATTAATTTAGATAATTAATTTAATTTAATTGTACTATTTATTGATAATAATTTTAGTTTAATAAAATATTTGACTAATATAATATATTTTAATATGATACAACAAAAATAAAAAAGGCGTTAAAATTGATAAAATATTTGTAACAAAAAAATGTGAAAATATTTTTTTTTTCTGTTTACGTTTTTTTTGTTTAAGTTTTCAATTTTTTGGAAACAAAAAAACGTAAAAATATTTGATTAACAAGTTTCTATTACTAGTTTACAAATTTTTAATAACCTAAATAGAGAATAAAAAAAAAGGGGTAGTAAATGGGACTGGTAATTCAACATATCATATAAATAGTAGCTTGCTTTAATTGGTAAATTAAAAGGGTTGTTCAATAAAATACAAATAAGTATTCGTTTTCACAATTAACATTTAATTTTAATGAATTTTCAAGTTGCAACATAATTAACTTACAACAGTCCGTGATCATGAAAGACGTCACAATTGTTGGTCATGTATGTTAGATTTTCTTAAATAGCTCAATTTTCATTGCAGTGTTAATATATACTTTTCATTGCATTATTTGAAATACATGTGGATGCAGATGTACAGTGAACGGTAAATTATAATCTGTTTATTCTTTTTATTTTATTAATTTTTAAGATACTAGGGATAATCTGTGCGTACGAGACTCATCCATAAAAGAAAAAAAATTAAGACATGGCATGAAAATTGTATTGTTATCTAGTTATTCCCCTTTCAAATGCCTTTGTATATATAGGTTCATTTATTACGTGAAAAAAATATAAGCGGTGTGATTCGTGATAAACAAGACTTTAATGCTATGTGCATTCGTGATGTAAGACTATTATTCTAATATAATAAGGTGTTATTTTAATATAATAAATAGGAAATAGCATATCATGACTCTAAATTTTTTAACTGTTCTTTTAAACAAAAAGGCAAGAGCAAACATGATGTTCAAAGGAAATGAGAAGGTTAGCTATAGAGGAAAGGGGAAGGAAAATGCAATTCCAATCGTAAGTTCTTTAATAATTTTAATATTTATCTGTTATTTACTCATTCCAATGTAAAATAGTAATACATTAATTTTAAACTTATTTTTCAAAGGCAAAGACTAAGACAAGCAAGATGTGTAAAGGAAAAGAAATTGAAAGCTCATCTAGCAAGGGGAAGGAAAATGCATATCTAGTGGTTAGAACATTTAATAATTTTTAGTATGTATTGTCCTAATTTCTAGATGGAATAAAAAAGTTTATGATAATGATGTATTTAGTGTAACTTTTTCTAGCCTTAAGTTTTTGATAATATGCATACTACTCTAAAAGTTTTTATCTTTTTTACTAGAATATCTAAAAGGTTTAGAAAAGTTGAAAAATTTTTATGCACATAATGAGTGAATGGGTTTTGGTATTAATTTTATCATGACATGTACACTGCTCTACAAGCTTTGAGTACATAATGAGTGACGTGTTTTGGTTGGTCCAATTAGTATATAATTTTTTATTCTTATGATCTTGATATTTTGTTTGCTATTTTAAATGCTTTAATGCCATGCTTATTGATGAGGTAAGAACACCATTCTAATATGAATAGGTGTTGCTATTTTATTTATTATTCCAAGATAAGATAGCAAGACATCAATTTTTTAAACTTATTTTTGAAAAGTAGATGTGATTTTATTATATAGAAATTTCATTCTTTTCTAGCAAGAGGAAGGAAAATGCGTGTCCTATGATAGGCATTTTTAGTAATTTTTAATATATATATTTTGAATATCTAAAAGTTATATAAAAATTCAAAAGATTCTATGTACTTAAAGAGCATATAATTTTCAACCTTAATTGTCGTGCATGCATACTACTCAAAAACCTTTAAGTACGTGATAAGCTAGGTATTTTTAAATTTTGTTCCAGTTACCATATATTTTTCAATCTTATGTATAGGATGACAAAGAGTTTTAAATGTATATCGAGTTAGGTGTTTGTTTGTACTAATCAGTATATTATTTTTTTAGTCATTGAAATATGATGGCATTTATAAAACTAGAAATTACTTGTACCTAAAGATATAAATATAATTTGGCGTGTAAGGAGGGAGTGTTTGAGCTCAAAAAACTCAAAAAACTTCAAAAAAAATTTCAAAAGTTTTCACATTTTTCAAACTCCAAGGAAACTAAAATTTTTAAAAAATCTATCAATATCCGTTCCAACGGATTTTGGCATATTTTTTAAAAAGTTGGACTAATATTTGTACCAAAAAGTTTTATAAAACTCCAAAAAATTTCAAGGTTCTTAACTAAAATTTTGTCACGTGTCACTTTTATATATGTCTTAACAATTTTATATCAAATCAAACACAACATTCAACCACCATTTTAAAATATTTTTTTTTACACTCCAAATTTTAAAAAATTTACTTTTCTTAATTTTTTATGTTTTTAGGGTTTTAATTTTTAATTTCAAAAGTATAAATAGTACAAAAAACCATCAGCCTTCCACACACACACAAACCCATCGCGCCTTCCAAACTTTCCCCTCAACCCGAGAGCAACATAGGACAACTGTCCTGTCAAGTTTCTTTGCTTATTATATAGAATATACTAGAGGCATGTAGGATAACTATCCTAAAGGCCCAGACATATAATTCAATGTAAGTAAAAAAAAAAAAAATACTTTAAAGAGACACAGAAATATAATTTGACGTGTAAAGAAGCGTTTGAGCTCAAATAAACTCAGAAAACTTAAAAAAAAAAATCAAAAGTTTCCATCTTTTGAAAACTCCAAGAAAGTTAAATTTTTTAAAAAAATCTGTCAAAATCCGTTCCAATGAATTTTGACAAACTTTTTAAGAAATGGACTGATATTTATACTAAAAAGTTTCATAAAAATCTAAAATTTTCAAGATTCTCAATTAAAATTTTGTCATGTATCATTTTTATACATCTATTAACAACTTTATATCAAATCAAATACACACATTCAACCATCATTTTGAAATAATTTCTTACACTCTAAATTTACTTTTCTTAATTTTTAATTTTTTCCTACTTTAGTTTTTAATTTTTAATTTCAAAATATCATTTCAAAAGTACAAAAAAGTACCAAAAAAATCATCACCCCCAACACACATAAACCCATCAGCCCCCTTCCCCCCAAACCTTCCCCATTACTTGAGAGCCACATAGGACAACTGTTATGTCAAATTTCCTCGCTTATTATATAAATGTAAATTTGTGCTGGATTTAACTATTTTATTTGTTTTAATGGTATGTTATCTAGATCATGTTATAATAATTACAAAAATTAAAATAAAACAAATATATCAAAATCTTCATCTAATAATGACTTTGAAGTATTGCATGGCTTCCATTAAGTGTTTGTGTAAAGCTAAATAGTTGTAGAGGAAAAGGGAAAAAGTCCCATTGGAGAAATTAAAATTAACCGAAAAATAAGTAGAAAAAATATACATTATATAGTTCTTATATGCACCCAATAAAAATATATATATATTTTAGGCATACAATGATATTGTTATATCAAAAGTTACATTAGCTTAACGTGCATGACAGGAAGGTTAAAAAAATGAAAAAAAGCCATGCATATCAAGTGGGACAACGCTTGCGACGAGAACGAGAAAGATAAAGAAAATGTATTAAACTAATGGAACCTTCATGTACACTTTCTTTAACACTGAGTTCTCGCAACCATGTTTGCCTCAAAGAGGGAACAAATATAAACAATGGTACTCAACCATCAAAAAAGTGAGCATTAATTAGGCATCCTTCCATGGGTATATCCTCTATGCCAGATGTATCTTCAACTCCTAAAAGGATCAGGTAAATGAAACTAATTAAATTTATTGAAACAAGTAATTCATGCTATCATTATTTTTATAAATGTTAATTTTTACATAGTAAACTTTGTAGGCCTGCTCCGACAAACCAATTTTTGCAAGAGGATCAGTGTAGTTATAATAAGTCAGAAGCTTTATCTATGAATACAAGGGTTCAAACTCAATCAAACATAAGTCTAAGGCAACATTACTTGGGAAAAATGGATATATTGTGTCCTCATTGTTCAGCCTTACATTGGGTAAAAGAAAAATTCTCAAAATCTTCTATAGTACGTCTATTATTTAGAACTTGCTATTTGCAAGGAAAGATTAAGCTACCTTTGCTAATGACACCCCATCCGGAACTTCATGCATTGTATGATAGCAACGATGACCAATCAAAATCGTTTCGACATTATACTCGCATATATAATGCGGCTAATGCTTTTGCAAGTCTTGGTGTTACATTCGATTCTAGAGTTCTACATGAAAGAGGCCCTACATCATTTATTATCCATGGAGAATTGCGTCATCGAACAGGATCTCTTTTACCACAAGTAGGGCAAGATGCAGTTTATGCTCAATTATATATTTATGACCTAGATTCAGCTTTTGAAATTCGAAATCGCATAAATCCTTACTTAAGAAATGATGTTCTTGAAATAATTCAAAATTTTTTATTAAAAGTCAATGCATTTTTCGGTAAATTTCGTCAAGGTTATGTAATCTTAAATCATTTAGCCTTGAAAGGATAGAATTTACTGGCCCATCTTGACTATAGTTCCATGACAAATCGAAGGCGGTATAATCTACCAACAACTGATGAGATTGTAGTTGTAATACCAGGAGATGGAACTGAGATTAATGGAATGAGAGACATTATCTTACATTTAAATGTAAGTAATGAATTGATGCAAATAAACGAATGTCATGCTGCTTATTTTCCTTTGCATTATGTTTTACTGTTCCCATTTGGCGTGCTTGGATGGGAATCTAATCTTAAATAGTGGGATGTTCTGCATGGTCGACCTTAAACTGATCAACTTACTCAGATACAATTTTATAGTTATCATTTATTTGAACATCCCACAGAGTATTTTACTATATTGAGAAGTGGTAAACTATTCCAAGAGTTTTTGGTGGATGCATGGGCTGTAATTGAGCAAAATAGATTGACATACTACAAGTTGAATCAAGAGAAACTTCGTGCTAAACTTTACCAAAATTTATTATATATTGGTTTAGATGAGTTGGGACCTAATCAACTTGGTCAACGGTTTATTTTGCCATTTTCATTTATTGGAAGCCCCAGATATATGTTCGAAAATTTTCAAGATTTAATGGCTATCAACCGATACAATCAATATCCAGATATCTTTCTTACTATGATTGCAAATCCTAATTGGCCTGATATTACTTCTGCTTTGTAACCCCATCAAAAACCAATTGATCGTCCTGATTTAATTGCTCGTGTTTTTTAGTTAAAGAGAGTGTTTGATGAAGGAGATAGAAACAATGAAAGTGTTTGGTAACAAAGATGCTTATGCTTTCACAATTGAATTCCAGAAATGGGGCTTACCACACATGCATGCTCTATTATTTCTACATGGCCTAGATAAAATCCGAACATGTGTTCAGGTGGATAAAGTAGTTTGTACTGAATTTCCAAATCTAAATGATGATACTACACTTTTTAAAACTATCAAGTATTGTATGGGTCATGGACCATGTGATGCTCGATACCCATAAGCATCATGTATGGAAAATAGTAAATGCACTAAAAGATACCCTTGAGCCTTTACAGAATCAACAACTTTGGATCAAAGTGGATATCCTATTTATCATCATCGCAATACTGGTCAAGTATATACTGTCAGGGGATAAGAGGTTAATAATAGAGATGTTGTTCCACATAATTCGAATATTTCTAAAAAATTCAATTTCCATATAATGTGGATGTTTGCACAGGAATAAGGTGTGTCAAATATATTCATAAGTATATCTATAAAGTTATGACCGTACAATAATGGTGTTAGGTATGATAAATGAAATTCAACAATATCTTGATTCGAGGTATATTGGTCCACCAGAAGCTGCTTGGTGAATATTTAGTCATCCTATGCATGAAGAGATTCCAACAGTAGTACGATTGACACTTCATTTACCTGGAATGCATCGTGTTATTTAAATCCTGCAGACTCATTAAGCACTATTGTTTCAAGAGCTTGTCAACAGATGTCGAATTTAACAGGTTATTTTACATGTTGTGCTTCTAATTAATCAGCACGCACATTCACTTACCAAATATTTCCACAACATTTTGTTTGGAACAAGTCAAGTAAGATGTGGACACCAAGAAAAAAGGGCTTTACAATTGGTAGAACGTACCTTACTAACCCTAATTATGGTGAGAGATATCTGTGTTTGCTATTAACTATTGTCAAAGGACCAAAATCATTTGAATGTTTACAGACAGTCGATGATGTTTTGTTTGATATATTTAAATGTGCTTGTATTGCAAGATGACTTCTAGAGGATGCTGGAGAATGGATACAATGCCTTCAGGAGGCAGCACTTATGAAAACTAGGCATCAATTAAGGAGATTATTCAGTATTGTTCTCATACAATGCTCTCAGTTGCAACCATATGTGTTATGGAACAAATTCTCAAGTTATATATATGATGATCTTAATAAAATTCATAATCTATTTTCCATCTCAAATCCAATTGAAGCTCAAATTGAAGATTATGGTTTGTATCTTCTGGACCAATTACTTCGAGAATCAGGTAAAAGTTTAGCTGAATATCCACCTATGCCAAAACTAATGAAAAAATCAAATATAATAGTTGGCAATAAATTAATATTGAAACCCAGAAAATTACAGAATAATACAGAACAACTAGATGTAGAAACTAACACTGATCTCTTTAACGATGTATAACGTTCTGCTTTTGTGGCGATTACTTCTTCTGTTTTTTGAAAATAAAGGAACTGCTTTCTTTTTGAGTGGGCGACAGGCACAAGAAAGACATTTTTATATAATATAAATGCAATGAAATGTCGTAGTCTTGGGCATATTATTGTAACCATGGCATTGTCTAGTATTACATAATTGTTATAGGTAAGAGGTCATACTGCATATTCATCCTTCTGTATTCCTCTAGATGTTATGGAAAACTCAGTTTGTGGATTTAGCAAGCAATCAGTACAAATAGAGTTGTTTAGAAAAGAAAAGCTCATAATTTGGGATGAAGCTCCTATGCAGTATGGACATTGTATTGAAACAGTGGATCGTACACTTCAGGATATTTGCGAAAGTGAAAAACCATTGGAGGGTATCACTGTTGCTTTTGGTAGTGATTTTCAAAAAATCCTATTCGCTATACCTAAAGGTGTTCATGAGCAGATTGTTAATACATCGTTGAGATATTCTTTTTTGTGGAAATATATGCATATTTTGATTTTAGATATAAACATGCGCTTAAATCATGTGGATCGTGAAGATATTAACTTTACAAAATTCTTAATGGAGATGAAATATTTCAAACTTTCCTTTATGATATTTTTAGGTAACTAAATTCTTTTTATATCGTTTTTGCTTTTACTATTTTAATTCTATATCTTGATTGGGATCGAGCCTCAAGAAATTGTTAGACTTCCACCAACAAGACATAAATGCAAAGATTTGAATGAATTACTGCATGTAGTTTATCCGAGTCTTAATGCTATTGGCACAATGACCTCAACCTTTTTAACTGAACATACAATTCTTGCAACACGGAATAAAGATGTTAGTGCTATCAACATTGCTGCAATCCGTATTTTCCATGGAGATAGTGTTACATATTTAGTTGCAGATAAGATGTCTAACGATGATGAAATAGATCGTACCATCACAAACCAATACTTTAACAAGTATTTAAATTCACTGGATCCTACTGGCCGTCCACTATTTAGGCTAGAGTTAAAAGTGGGTTGTCCTATAATGTTGTTAAGAAATATTGTGCCAAAAGATGGACTTTACAATGGTACAAGGTTGATTGTTGTCCGATATGCTACTTTTGTAATTGAAGCTCAAATTTTAAGCAGAGAAAAGTCTAGAGATCTGGTCTTTATACTAAGAATATCTTTAACACCATCATCTTCAAAATTGCCTTTCCGTATGACAAGATGACAATTTCCTACTCGATCGGCATATGCTTTGACAATTAATAAATCTCAAGGCCAATTTGTTAAATTTGTTGGAGTTGATTTGCGTACACCAGTGTTCAGTCATGGACAATTATATGTGGCACTATATACATGCACATTCTTTGGCCGTAAATGTATCCTTCCCCATCAAGATCTCTTAAACTCCATAATAAACGTTGTTTATCCTAAAGTTTTATCGTAGTATTTCGTGCATACTAATGTAATTATTTTATTATTGGTGCTATATCTTCATATGATTATTTTGGTTATATGTTTCAGTTGTAACTACGCACATTTCGTCAGATGATGACTTTGGGTATAACTGGACTTTTGTAGGATTGGGATAAAAAAGCTAAAGAGCTGAAAAGAATAAATGCTAGTAGATTGCTCTAATGGCAACACAAAATAAGGTATCTTCAATTTGATAACTTTTTTTTTTTTTGTATTTCATTAACGTTTGTGTAATTAATTAGGTCATCGTGTATGCTCTTTATTGGTGACAATTTGCAGAGATTGACACGAAATCATTTTGGAAAGTGATGAAGAAAAAAGCACGAGTAAAAGCGTCTAAAGGTTTCTTAGACAGTACAAGCTTGAAGATATTATTAAGAAGTCTCTTTTGTAAAGAAGCACTTTCTTTTTATGAAGAAAATCTATATTTTATTAGGAGATAAGATTACTTTCATTTTGTAAAACTTTACTATCTCTTTCGAATTTTTTGTGTTTCATGAATGTTTGTGTAATTAATTAGGTCATTGTGCATGCTCTTGATTGGCGACAATATGCAGAGATTGACACAAAATCATTGTGGGAAGTGATAAAGAAAAAGTATGGGTACAAATGTCCAAAGGCTTCTTAGACAGCACAAAATTGAAGACATTATTAAGAAGTCTCTTTTGTAAATAAACATTTTATTACATTAGGTGCTGAGGTTACCCTCTTTTTGTAAAACTTTACTATCTAGGTGACAATTACTGTAATTTTGTTAAACCTATCATCTATATGAACTTTGTTGTCCTTTTTTGTTGCTTATTTCTATGTAACATGTTTCTCCCATTTATTTTTTAAGCTTCCCCACAATCTAAGAATGGAGATATTTCGTAAATATCACTCTTTTTCATAAAAAATTTTATGTTAGTACTTTGAGGATAGCAATACTGGTTTATGGTTGAGAGACAGAATATCAAAGAAATTTAAAGCAACAACCAAGCTCCCTAGGGTGCCAACAATTTCAAACTGCAGAGAACAAAGTACTCTACACAAAACTGGCTATGGCAACAATTTCACACAAGTATGTTTGGTGCTCCTTTAATCTCTATTTTTTTACATGGTCTCATAGTTTCATTTTTATTTTTATTTTTTTTTTTGTGGCACTAGTAGTGGCTTACCAGCTAAAAAAGAGAAAACTTCTAAACCTATTTTTTAATTTCTTCTACTAAAACCAATTTCAGTAATTTACCTATTAGTTTTCGTTTCTCACATTCATTTTTAGAAAACTATTGTAACGATTTTAGCCAAGTTACATGCAAGTAAAAGGGTGTCCCTTAAGAAAATCTTTCACATTCCATTTGAAAAGTTGACTCATTGTCGAGTAATCAGGTAATCTGGTAGTACTTTGATTATGAGCATGTCACGATATTTTCTTTTTTATAAATGTGATAGTGATATTAGATTTCAAGTTTCTAGTGTGTATTTAGCTGATAACTTTTAAATTGTACTTTAGTTATTCTAATGAAAAAATATATTGAATATAGAATTTATTTTAGGTTTTTAAAAAGAAAAAATGTGCTAACATATTTCAATTTCAAATATATACATATTTAATTTTAATTGAGAAGTGTCGTAGACATAAGTTATTCACTAGTTCACTAAAATGATGTAATAAAAATCGATAAAATGTTAAATTGATAAAAATATTTATAACAGAAAAAAAAATAGATTGAAAACATATTTTTTTGTTTTAGTTTTTTTATTTAAACTTTTATTTTGTTAAAAATAAAAAAATTATAAACAGATCTAATAAATATGTTTTTATCGGTAATTTATGAATTTTTAAAATAAAAAAATAAAAAAACAAAAGCTAAATGACCCCATTCTACAAGTTTTAATTCTTCTAAATAGTGGGCCCACTCTCATATCCAGAATTTTATATCATTCATAGCCCATTAGTGCCCACAAGATGCAGATATCGCGATAGTGCGGAGGCAGGGAAGACGGAGAAACTTGGAGAAATCGAAATGGCGGCTTGTACTCTATCCGTTGCTATACCAAAGCCTCGCACTCTCCAAACTTTCAATCCAAAACCCTCCGTCTCCATCAAATCCAGCAACACTTCTTCTGCTCGTGCAACTCGTTGCTGTTCATCTCTGAACTCGATTCCTCCCAACAATGCGAGGCGGGTGTTCGATCTGGGTCTTGGTCTCTTGGCCGCTACAGTGGTGGCTCTATCGCCGTTGGATGCCGTCGCCACAAGAATCGAGTACTACGCCACCGTGTCAGAGCCGTCCTGCGAACTCAATTTCGCCCGCTCCGGCCTCGGTTACTGCGACGTCGCTGTTGGGTCCGGGGAGGTGGCTCCTTTTGGTGAGCTTGTCAATGTGGGTACCATTAACAATTCTAATTAAGGATAAAATTCTTATTTGTAATTGTTTTGTCTACTGCAAGTGAATTCCAACTTTTTTTTATGGACGGCCTTTTTTCAGAATTCTGATCATAATTTGCCTACAAAATGATTGATCTCGTTGGTCTATAAGGCATTTTATCGAACATGATCGCCCCAATGTTCGTTTGGCTTTCCCAATTTTTTTTTTTTTTTCTGTTTGGATTTCCTTTCTTCTACTTCACGGTACTTTTGTAGACATATCTGTTGATTCTCCACCTGACATGGACACTACTGTCAGTGCTAAGGTTGAGTTTAGGAAGAAAAAAAAGGTTAGGTTTGTTTTTTTTTTTTTTTTTTTTTTTAAAGTTGGCTACTGGTTAGTTACTAAAAAAAATTAGTTTTTTAGTGTTTGATAAAAGGGAAAAAAAGCTAGCTTTAACACCATAACTTCAGCCAGAAATTGAGTTCTAATTAGTTTTTATTGTGGGTTTTAAAGCTATCCGTTCCTATCCTTTCTGTTCTTATTCTCA
>QLOD02000001.1:29965248-29977954 GCA_003260245.2 Sideroxylon spinosum | reverse complement strand
TCTATTCCCAATAATAAATATCAATTGATTAAGGGCATGGACTTTGACCATAGAATTTGACCACTCCATTTCCAAGCAAGTAACCAAGCAAACATAATCTCATGTTATTTAGATCTTGCACTTTGGGAAAAAAAAAATATATTTATATTAGGATTGTAGGGTGTCATAAATTGTGAAAGCAATTGATAATCTATATATATATGAAAATGAATTAAAAAGAGGTAATCGAGCTGCCAAGTAAATACATGAATATCTGCCATGGGGGACCAATTAATCAACTTGTTACCATATTTTGTCCTCATTACTTCTTCACATCCTTGTC
Source organism: Sideroxylon spinosum (assembly GCA_003260245.2). Lineage (NCBI taxonomy): Eukaryota > Viridiplantae > Streptophyta > Magnoliopsida > Ericales > Sapotaceae > Sideroxylon > Sideroxylon spinosum. Next base: position 29,977,632 of record QLOD02000001.1, on the reverse strand, counting down.
AAAAGTTTTCTCCAGATTACTCTATATTTATCCAATTAATATAATATAGATTAACAATAATGCAAATGGCATGATTGTGATGCTCTTTGAATGGCTTAATTTCCGGAATGTTATATATACTATTATAAGGAAAACATCAGAGGTATTGATGAGATAATAAATTTCATGAAGCTAATTTTTGGTAAATCTTTTATATTTTTCCATTAATAATTTTTAATCACTAATAACTATTCACCATTTAAAAGTGATATATAAGAATTTTTTAATTTTTTTAAATTATTTATGTATTTTGAATCTTTCACCTTTTTATTTTCATTAAATGTCTTTAGATCAAGTTTTTCTTTAAATATTTCACTTTTTTCTTTAGATCAAGTTTTTAAGAAAATTAAAGTATAAATATATTTTTTTAAATAAAAAAATTAATTGACTTTGTCTAACAGGTATCCATCCATTTTAATAAATGTTTATAATTTATTTATTTATTACAAAAATTATCAAAAATTTTAAAATATTAATATTAAAAATTTGATATATTTTATTAATAGTGGAAGATTATGTTCTCATGTGATGTGACCAAAAAGACAATCAAAGTGAAGATAAAACTAAGTAATCCTACCCATTGAATAATTCCAACCTTTGAAAAGATCTCAAATTCAAAATTTTGTAGATTTTTCATGATGAAAAGTACACAAATAGCGTTAAAGAGTATGTATTTAACCTTTAAAATTTAAACACATTAAAGTTAAAATATTAATTTAGAAGTTATAATTTTTAATAAAATTTGAAAGAAATCAAATGTATTATGTCCTTCGTTATCATAACAATTATTTTTGTGGTGTTCAAATATTTGTAACTAATCTAGGACAGCGAAACAAAACAGCCAAAAAACTCTCACGTAGTTAATTCAAATTTATTTTACAATCTCTATTGAAACTTGTTGTTATTACCTTCATGCATGTGAATACATTCATTTTTTTAAATAAACTAAAACCTGTTCAAAAATTGTATCACGACTATCGATTTGGTCATCCTTGATGCGACAAGGTGGGTTTTTAAGACCTAATTCTTTTTCATTACGTGGATGCACAAATCGACGTATGTGATTCTTGAATTGTCTAGTTTGCATAGTTTGGGAATGCAATTATCCATCTTCTATTCAACGCTGACTATATGAGTTCTATGTTGGGCAAATTTTCGTGTAGCTACTCCCGTTGTTCTCTAGGTACATACATAAATGCGTGAAACACTGCTTTTATGTCATGTTCTTGGAAAACTACACGGAGATGCTGTCGAAATTTTGTCTGACAATAGAATGACCAAACGACGCGTTGAGTATGACTTGGATCGTGCATTCTCGAATGGGATGGGACCAACTACCTTGTAGTGAGAAGCATTTAGGTTTTTTTCCCAAACGAACATACATGTAGGCTAAGATTCCAATGTTACTAAAGCATACTTCCTCAACTGATTTAGTACGTTTGACGACGTTATACTGGAAGTGATGGACAAGAGCTGGATTGACTTGCCAAATAGGTTGTCCTCTAGATATGTCCAAGGGATTAACAACTTCATTACATACACCTACCAGTTGACTGCCTAGCAATAGATCAATTGCCCATGTAGAAAGTGTATCAATCGATATTATTTCACCAGGGATGTGGTCAAGGACCATTTATTGAGACACGAGTTCTTAAAGACTTATAAGAATTGGACAAAGCATGAAGACGCTTATGTTTCGTTGTGAACGAATGAGGAAAGAATGGATCTTTATGATGCTATGATGCCTCGTGAGCAGATGATGGAAATGATATAGGATATCATGGTTGGGATGCCCACTGTAAAACTAAGTACAACGGCGGATCACGAGGGTAGGAGTGATCCGAGGTCAAGTGCCAGCGATGATGCATTGAAATTTTTCAGAATTTTAGATGACGCAAACACCCAGTTGTACCCCGGATGCCAGAATTATAGTCAATTGTCTTTTATCGTTGAGCTATTGCATGTGAAAATTCTTAACCAGTGGACCAATAGCTCATTCGATATGTTACTAGAATTATTGAGAAAGGTATTGCTAGAGGGTACAAATGTCTGTGAGTCCTACTATCAAGCTTGTAAATTGACAGAAGATTTAGGCTTCACGTATGAGACATGGGATGCGTGCCCGAATAATTGTATGCTGTTTCGAAATGAGCATGAAACTCTTAACAAATGCCTCGTATGTGAGAGTTCTAGATGGAAGCAAGGCATTACAGGCCAGATAACCAATGGCCGTCGGAGGAAGGGTGCGAAACCAATCCCTGCAAAGTAGGTCAGATACTTTCCTCTAAAGCCAAGGTTGAAGAAGTTGTTTACATCATCAAAGACAGCGAACTTGTTGAGATGGCATTCAGAGAATAGTCATAGCAACGGAAAAATGACGCATCCGTGTGACTCCCTAGCGTGGAAAGATTTTGATCAGCAACATCTAGACATCGTCTCGGATAGTCAGAACATCCGGCTCGGTCTAGCTGCTGATGGGATGAATCCTTTTGGAGTGATGAATATATCACGCAGTACATAGCCGGTTGTTCTTATATCTTATAACCTTCCACCGTGGCTGTGCATGAAGCAACCGTATCTAATTCTTTCCACCCTTATTGATGGGCCGAAAGGGCCGGGAGAAAAGATCGATGTGTACCTGTAACCATTGATAGAAGAGTTGCAAGAATTATGGACTGCCAGTGTGATGAGTTATGATGCTTCATCCAATGAAATGTTCAATCTTCGTACAGGGTTGTTGTGGATAATTAATGACTTCACAGCATATGCCAACTTATCTGGCTGGAGTACAAAGGGGAAATTCGCTTGTCCTCCCTGCAATAAAAGCACACACGCACGGTGGTTACGTCATGGGAAGAAGTTTGGTTACATGGGGCATAGAAGATTCTTACCCAGCACATATCGGTTCAGAAGGAACAGAACTGCCTTTGATGGGAACTATGAGTTTGGTTCAGCCCCGAATAGATTATCTGGTAATAAATTGTTGACCCAGCTTAAAACAGAAGGCATAGTAACTGCCTACAAGGTGGTCGACTTGAGAAAACGGCTACGTAGATCAACTGAGCCTCGCACCCATAGCACGAAAAAAAAAAGTATATTTTTTGAGCTACCCTATTGGAAAGACAACTTGGTTATGCATAACTTAGATGTCATGCACATTGAAAAGAATGTGTGTGACAACCTACTTTGGACGATATTGGGTGACAAACTCAAATCGAAAGATACCGCCAATGCTAGGCGTGATTTGGGGGATATGGGTTTGCGATAACCCTTACATTTGCAGTTGAGAGAAGGAAATAAGGCATATCTACCCCTAGCAGAATTCACAATATGCCGTGATGAGAAGGCGTTGTTTTTAAGCGTCCTACAAAGTGTCAGGGTGCCCGATGGGTATTGCTCCAATATTTCGAGACGGGTGAACATACAAGAGAGGACTCTATCAGGTTTAAAGAGCCATGATGGTCATATCCGTATGCAGCAATTGATCCCTATTGCCATTCGTCAATGCTTGCTGAAGAAGGTTGTCGAACCATTGATTGAGCTCAGTAAATTTTTTAGGCTACTGTGTTCAAAAGTATACCGTCTAACCGAAATACAGAATCTGAAGGATCGAATTGTGCTGACACTTTGTCATCTTGAGACAATATTTCCACCTGTATTTTTTGATGTAATGGTGCACCTCACAGTACATTTAGCCAATGAAGCTATGTTGTACGGGCTTGTTCAGTTTCGATGGATGTATCCGATTGAAAGGTATCTCAAGACCTTAAAAAGGTATGTTCGCAACAAGGCTCATCCAGAAGCTTCAATGGCTAAAGGGTACTTGATGGAAGAATGTACTAATTTCTGTGCCACATATATGGGTCACGTTGAAACAAAACTAACTCGTCTCCTGCGAATTCATGACGGCCCTTTAGGGGAGGGAGCATTCTTCAATCTCACTAGCAATTCTTGGGTTCAAGCTCATCGATATGTATTATTTAACACGGCATCAATTCGCCTATTCATCCAGTAAGAATTTCAACGCACACATATCTCAACTGCATTTTTTCACATTTACCAATATTGAGCATAACTGAAAATTTGATCTCCATTCTGTTTTTATAGGAAACACTTGACTGAAGTAAGAAAGTAGTTGCCTCGCGCGGCCGAGCATGTTATATATACTAGACATTTCAATTCATTTCATGTCTGGTTTAAAGAGCATGTAAGGGCCACGTCCTTCATAGTAAATGTTAGAGGTTTATTCACGCGTCCTAGTTATTTATATTCTAAGTTTAAATAAACTTCTAATCAGGTACACCACATGCAAATGTCTGGCCAAACCTTCCCCACAGAAATAAATGCTCTATCAAACGGTCCATTTACAGTGGCACGTTGTTATAAAGCATGCGACATTAACAGGTTCCGATTTCGTACGAAAGAGTTGGACGGTAGACGGGCAACACAGAACTGTGGGGTAGCTCTCAATGCTAATACCTTAAGTTTTTCGAGCTGACAGGACAGTAATCCACAGGTTGGCGTTGTGTTCTATTACGGGATGCTTGTAGATGTAATTGAGATTAGATACACCAATAAATTCAAAACTATGCTGTTTAAGTGTGATTGGGTAGATCCTAAGCATGGTGTTAAAACTGATGATTATAAATTCACATTGGTCAACTTTAATAACCTGATGTACAAAGAGGATCGGATCAACAATGAACCATACATTTTAGCATCCCAAGCTGAACAAGTTTACTTCGTGTCAGATCCGACCGATCTAAACTGGCACATTGCAGTAAAAATGTCATGAAGGGGAGTTTTCGAAGTTGACTGCAACGATCCGGAGGTGGAGAGGTACCCACGACAAGATCTAAGGGACAGTGTCGTGTCGGCTCGTGAACAGGATGCACGTTAGGTTAGAGAGACTGTTGAGGGAGATACAATTGACATTTGAGGTCCATAACATTATCGGGTAGGGAAGCTGTTTGTTTTTCCCTACGGGTGTTTAAACTATATCTGTGATTAATATATAGGATGAACGCTGAGAGTTAATTATTTTTTTCTGACTTTGAAATGTTTACACTTTATAGATTTGGTATATAGCTCGGGGAACGAGGCGAGGTCATCCGCTTACCATGGGTGAGGCACTCCGTCGTGGTAGGTCACATGTCTGGGTAGATGATACAGCTAGTGCGGATAAAGATGGCCAGCCTCATGCCACTCAACCTTCCCAGGCACCCGATACCACACAGCTCAACACTGTATTTACATCTTTTCCTCATCCACAGACCCCACAGCCACCTGCCCCTGCACCATTGGTGCCACCCAGTGTTTCCCCATTGCATTCATCTTGTTCACTTCTCCAATCACCCACAACCGATACTACCTTACCCAGGTCTCCGATCGAGCCATCTAGTGCACCCCGAGACCGTACAGATCCCTAGCCGAGGGTGTCAGGGTGTATCATCGTCTCCATGGAAATGATCTCATCCGACACCCTCTACGTCTACCCCCCAGGCTACTCAGCCACCCCCCACATCTGCCACGTCTACCCCAATTGCCTCTCGAGCTATGAGAGGGCCCACCACTCCCTTACAGGGTTAGGGTAGTGGCCAGCCTCTTCAGGTTGAGTTTAGTAGCTACCATCATCCCGTAGGGAAGTTCGACAGCTGGCTAATTAGGCAGCTCGGTGTGATGGTTCGTGATGGTCACCTCATGCCGTTGTCCACCATGGATTGGGCAGCTGTGCCCGTCGAAACGTTAGACCGCATATAGCAGGAGATTATGGTGAGAGACGTTAACATATTTCTTTTTACATGATCTTTATGTAGTATTGTAGCTGATACATAAGATTTATTTTTTGATTAGGATAATGTAGCTGACTGTCCTCGAGAGTTTCGGCCAGTCTGTATGGCCAAATGCCGAAAGATATGGAAGGACCACAAATGCCTTGTGAAGAGTAAATATTTCACGCCTTTTGTGGGATCCAGAGACATCGTTCAGCGATGTCCTCCTTGCGTGGTGTCGGAGCAGTGGCCAGACCTCGTCGCGTATTGGTCGAGCGAGTCAGCCCAGGTATAAGTTAATAACAGTGGAGAATTTATTATATTTGTCTTTCTTATGCTTACAAATCTATCTAAGTACTTTCGTTATTTTAAACGTAGGCTGAAGCGGCAACAAACTCGGCCAATTAGGCCAACCTAGGGGCACCTCACACGAGTGGGAGAAGGCATATTCAGGATATTCTCCACGAGGTATACCATTGTGTAGTAGTTAACTATAACTTATCTTTTTTCATCTCGTATTACTAAGGTGAAATATTTTATTTCTTAACAAATGACCATTGACATTTTCTGCAGCTGCGAGTAGAGGGGATTCCCATTGATCGAGTTACCGTGTTTGAGAGGATACGTAACTCGACACATCCTGAGGTCCGGGCCATCATGGAGCAGATTCAAGCACGTCTTGCGAAGCTACTAGAGGCACAGTGTCTCTATCTCGAGGTCCGTGATAGGGTGTATGCTGAGGTCGTCGGTCGGGATCGACATGGCCATATGCATGGTGTAGGCTCTGGTATCCCCCGGTCTGTGATTCGAGTGGTGACAGCAGACGCATCTGGTGCAGCTTTGCAGAGACGAACTGAGGTAGAGATCGAGTGGGTCTTAGCTGAGTGTTTGGCCACATTTCGATCGGACATGCGTGAGCATTTACACACCGAGATTCAGGACAAGCTTCGACCTGACCTCCGAGATGAGATCCAGCAGAGATTCATGCTGCTCTTCACGCTGAGGTCCAGAATGAGATTCGGGCTGAGGTTTGAGCAGAGGTCATAGAGAAGGTACGTGCTAAGATGGAGGCACGTATTACGGATCTGCGGGACCATTTACGGGCTGAGATTCATGCTACTCGACACCGAACACAGGTATGATTACATTATTTTTGTGGGTTCAATCAGAAATTTGGCTATATTCTCCACGCAATAATGTAGAACTGAAGAAATGGGGTGTAATTGTAAGATGGAGACGATGACACTGATCCTGCATCTGGGACATAGATACAGTCATTATGAGGTAACCAGGTAATTATCAATGTTTAAATTTCATTAATACATATAGTTTATGATATGGAGTTGACATATAAAGCTTGGAACACCCGTACTTCACATGTAGTGACTCTAGACCATTTATAAACTGTAGAATGAACGAGGCTTCACTGATTAAACTCAGCAAACGGGGTCCTTTGGGAACCACGCTTCGCGTGTAGTGTAGACTATGTAGAAACTATAGGAGTGAACGGGCCTTGAATCTAAGTTATGGATGGCCATTAATGCCTCTAGGTAGGTTTCAGTTGACACGTAAGGTTTGAACGAAACCCATTCTTAGGATTGAACCGCTCAGATCAAGCAAACGGGGTCTGGTAAGAACGAAACTTCACATGTAGTGACTCTAGACCATTTCAAAATTATAAGAATGAACGGGGCTTCAATCCAAGTTACGGATGGCCTTAAATGCCTTCCGGTAGGTTTGAGTTGACACGTAAGGCTTAGCCCACCTGTTCCTAGGATTCAACTGCTCAGATCGAGCAAACGGGGTCCAGTGTGAACGAAACTTCACATGTAGTGACTCTAGACCATTTCAAAACTGTATGAATGAACAAAGCTTCAATCAGAGTTAGGGATGGCTATAAATGCCTTCGGGTAGGGTTGAGTTGACACATAAGGCTTAGCCACCTGTTCTTAGGATTCAACTGCTCAAATCGAGCTAACGAGTCCGGTATGGACAAAACTTCACATGTAGTGACTCTAGACCATTTAAAAACTGTAGGAATGAACGGGGCTTTAATCTGAGTTACGGATGACCATAAATGACTCCAGGTTCATTTGAGTTGACACACAAGGCTTAGGAATAATGTTAACTAAAGATTTCACTAATTAAACCAAGCAAACAGGGTCCTTTGCGAACCACACTTCGTGTGTAGTGAGTCTAGACTATTTACAAACTACAGGAATAAACGGGACTTGAATCCAAGTTATAGATGGCCATAAATGCCTCCGGGTAGGTTTGAGTTGACACGTAATGCTTAGCCCACCCGTTCTTAGGATTCAACTACTCAGATCGAGCAAACGGGGTCCAGTACGAACGAAACTTCACATGTAGTGACTTTAGATCATTTGGAAATTATAGGAATGAACGGGGCTTCAATCTGAGTTACGAATGGCCATAAATGCCTTTGGGTAGGTTTGAGTTGACGCATAAGGCATAGAAATAATGTTAACTTGGGATTTCATTAATTAATCCAAGCAAACGGGGTCCTTTGTGAACCACACTTCTTGTGTAATGAGTATAGACTATTTAGAAACTGAAGGAGCGAATAGGTCTTGAATCCAAGTTACGGATGGCCATAAATGCCACCGGATAGATTTGAGTTGACACATAAGGCTTAGACACGGGTTCTTAGGATTGAACTGCTTAGATCGAGCAAACGAGGTCCGGTGCTAATAAACTTCACATCCAGTGACTCTAGACCATTTCAAAATTGTAGGAATGAATGGGGCTTCAGTTCAAGTTACGGATGGCCTTAAATACCTCCGGATAGGTTTGAGTTGACACATAAGGCTTAGCCCACCCGGTCTTAGGATTCAACTGCTCAGATCAAGCAAACTCGGTCCAGTATGAACGAAACTTCACATGTAGTGACTCTAGACCATTTCAAAACTATAGGAATTAACAAGGCTTCAATCCGAGTTAGGGATGGCTATAAATGCCTTTGGGTAGGCTTGAGTTGACATGTAAGGCTTAGCCCACCCGTTCTTATGATTCAACTACTCAGATCGAGCAAACGGGGTTCGGTGCGAACAAAACCAGGTGTATATAGTGAATCTAGACCATTTGGAAACTGTAGGAATGAACGGTGCTTCAATCCGAGTTACAGATGGGCCATAAATGCATCCGATTTGGTTTGAGTTGACACACAAGGCTTAGAAATAATGTAAACTTAGGATTTCACTGATTAAACCTCGCAAATAGGGTCCTTTGCGAACCACATTTCGTGTGTAGTGAGTCTAGACTATCTAGAAACTATAAAAGTGAATGGGAATTGAATCTAAGTTATAGATCGCCATAAATGCCTCCGGGTAGGTTTGAGTTGACACGTAACGCTTAGCCCACCCGTGCCTAGGATTCAACTGCTCAGATCGAGCAAATGGGGTCCGATGCGAATGAAACTTCACATGTAGTGACTCTAGACCATTTCAAACTGTAGGAATGAATGGGGCTTCAATCCGAGTTATGGATGGCCATAAATACCTCCGGGTAGATTTGAGTTGACACATAAGGCATAGAAATAATGTTAACTTAGGATTTCACTGATTAATTCTAGCAAACAGGGTCCTTTGCTCACCACACTATGTGTGTAGTGAATCTAGACTATTTAGAAACTACAGGAGCAAACGGATGTTGAATCCAAGTTATGGATGGCCATAAATGCCTCCGGGTAGATTTTAGTTGACACATAAGGCATAGACATGGGTTCTTAGGATTGAACTGCTCGAATCGAGCAAACGGGGTCTGGTGCGAATGAAACTTCACATGTAGTGACTCTGGACTATTTAGAAACTGTAGAAATGAACGAGGCTTCAATCCGTGTTACGGATGGCCAATACAGAATCCGGGTAGTCTTGAGTTCACACACATTAGGCTTTGAACACCCGTTCTTAGGATTGCACTGCTCAGATCGAGCAGATGGGGTCCGTTGCGAACGAAACTTCACGTGTAATGACTTTAGACCATTTAGAAACTATATAGAAGATCAAGTCTTGAATCCACATTACGAATCACCATAAATGGCTCTGAGTAGTCTTGAGTTCACACACAAGGGTTACAAATATACGTACTTATTATTTCACTGCTCAGACGAAGCAAACGGGGTCCATTGCGAACTAAACTTCACGTGTAGTGATTCGACACCATTTGGAAATGGTGACAATGAACGAGGCTTGAATTCGACTTATGGATGGCCATGAACGGCCTTAAAAAATTTATATTTTAATTTGATGAAATTTAAGTATTTACACTTTAAGTTTGTTATGATTTTAATTTCTTTCATTATAGTCACTTTTTGATTAAATTTTTTGGTTATAATATTTCAGATTTGAAGGGTTCCCTAATTGTTTTAAGGTTGACACATGGTAAGAAAATATTGTTTTATTTTCAAACCTTTCGTAAAATTGAGGATGAAGGCATGTGTATTTTGTTACATATTTGATGAACATTCATGGGTATTTAGTTGGATAATTTAAATGTTGTCTATGTACATATACAAGTTCAATCAATGTACAGGTTTTGTTATATGAATTTATAGGTTTTTAAATAAGTTTAAGATGAAATAAGCAAATATTTGTAAAAAAATTATATAGTTTTTCTCGACTGCTTATAAACAACCGAAAAAGACCAATGTCGTCCGCCTAGGAGCAGTCGTGAAAAATTTTTTTGCGGCACCTTTTCTCGACCGCTTGAGGCGGCCAAAAAAGACCAATGTCGTCCAGCGAGCAGCAGTCCTGAAAAATGTTATTGCAGTACCTTTTCTCGACTGCTTGAGGTGGCCGAAAAAGACCAATGTCGTTCGCCTAGCAGCAATCGTGAAAAATGTTTTTGCGGCACCTTTTCTCGACCGCTTGAGGTGGCCGAAACTTTTGTTAACTGCTTTTAAGCGGCCATGAAAATTCTTTCTCGACCCAACCAAATATGACTGTCATAGACCGATCGTCTGACGGTCGATAAGGGAATAGTCGATCGCTAAAGTCAATTTTCTCGACCGCTTTTGGCAGCCGAGAAAACTCTGCTTTCTACTAGTGTATGAGAGATATGAAGTACTCCATAAAGTCTTCTCAATCTTCACGATGCTTTGAGAGTGTCAGCACATTCACGATGAAGATACCACAAGCTTATACGCCTTCAAAAGCTTCTGAACACAAGTGTTTAATTAATAAAATCCATTGTGGTTAGGGAAAATAGATAATCTAGTCTTTCAAGCTCTATTTTTCATATCTAACAAGTTTATTTTATTTTATTTTTCAGGAACCCTTGGAAAAAAATTTCCCTTATAAAGAATTCAATAATAATTTAATCTTAGAACTTTCATGGTTTCCTAGTTTCTTAAATAATAAAACTTCATTTGAGATTCCCAAACATTACACACATCAAATGTCACGCCCCGAAATCCACTGCTTGGAACGTGGGGACTAAACACACAAATACACATCAAACCACATCAAATATAACTTAATCAGAGTGGAAGATAATTAAAATAAGCATTATTCAATTTCTCGAGTATCCAAAATATCATTAAAATGCCCTAAAAATGGGCTATAAAACCATGCCACAAATATGGGCCAAATTAGTACTCGATTACAATATTTTATTTTAAGACGTTGGAATGCAAAATAAAATAATTCATCCAGCTATGCCCACCAAGACGACTAGCTAACCAGCTGGTCCATCACGAGTATCAACCCCTGCATTACCAACTGTAGTCGCGGTGAGTACTAAATTCCATGTGTGCTCAGAAAGTATTTTTAAAATATAATTTCTTAATCATAGAAAAAATTCAACACTTAATCAATATTAATAAATTAAGATCTTACAATTTCCAAAATTTTCATACTTAATAATACTGTTCTTATTAAATTATTACTTAGCCATGATTCCGCAGTCTTATGCTAAAGTTAAATCACATCACATCATTCATGTCACCTTACATCAATATCATACTATGGGTCAAGTATTCTACAAGTTTAGTCTGTGGTCTCAAAAATAAACCCAAAATAAACCTCTTGGCCTTAACCGTTGGGTAAAGCTGGTCCCACAGTCTCATATGTACTCATAAATCCCTAGACCTCAATCGTGGGGTACACTTGGTTCTGCAGTCCCAAATGTACTCAGCTTACCTTAGTAGGCAAACCGGTTCCGCTGCCCTGGTACTAATATAGGCTAGTACAAGCTGTATATACATTTCGTAGGTTTCTAGCCTACTGGTTATATTAAACTACCCTGGGCAGGTTTCGGGGCTTTCAATCCCTGGGTTCTAGAACTAACTCTTTCTAATATCCTTATTGACCCCAATAACCCAAATATCAAATTTCAGTTAATTTCTTTAATTAATAGCACAACATACACAATAATTCTCCCTAAATTTGGTTTCTTGAGTTTATTCTAGTTCTTATTAAATTTTATGAATAAATATAATCCTCGGGCCTAAGTTTCATGTTACCTGATACATGCATATGTTTTGCATAATAATCAAGTTCAATGTAATATCGTATAATAAAGTACACAATACAAATGCATGCAAATCAGATTTAAT